>OY284496.1:8205761-8778867 GCA_958336395.1 Ctenicera cuprea
ATAACCCCCACAAATGACATTTCACAATGCACAAACAAGTAAGTCTAAAAACTTCTTATAAATTAAACCTTTTTAAACAATTCTGAACTAAATTATAATTAACATAAACAATAATCGTATCAATTTGATTGTGTTCTTCTTTCTTTCAGATTAAACAAAACTTCACAAACATGAAAATACAAACGATACAATGACAACCACATTATTTGAATTTTAAAAACAAGAAATTATAGCAATAATACGCAACCCTGAGTTTGAGTTTGAATACCAAAATCTTACAGTCTTCATAAACCTCCAAACGTAACAAGCATCCCAAAAATTTGCGTTCCAGGAACCACGATACTCCAGTCAAATGATACAACTCGAATATCATAGCATTATATACCCTACAAGTGAAAACAGTACTTAGCTAGATGTGCTGTAATTGTTGTGATTAGATATATATAAAAGTAATTATTTTGTATAAAAATATAGGAAAGTCAAAGCGAAGTGCTTTGTCCATTTTTGTTTTTACCATTGAATTTGTCATTAAAAAATGAGCGAAACACTTCGCCTGGACTTTCCTATACTTATAAATTAACATTGTTTAATATTTTCCAACACTTTTGATATACACCTGTCTAGAAACGCAAAAGCAGTGTTTTAAAAAAAACTATAAAATAAAAAAAAAATTTTGGCCCAACCGAGGCTCGCCCACAACTACTTATGCAGTAAAACGGCGGTACACCCGAACACACACCCGCATATCCATCCATGCTATTCTGAATCTGCTCGTTGTCGTTAAATAAGTGCATATTGAATACCTGCGCAATAGAAATGCATAGAACGTTCAGAACTCTAGCCACTTCCGTACAAGAATACAACTGCTGTAGAAAGTATGTGAAATTCTTCTAAGGACAAAAAGATTATTTAGGGGCAAAAAATTCGATTTTTTGATTTTTTGTAAAAAGATTCTCCTAGAGCAAACAAAAGAAAAAATCAATTTTTTAATTTTGTAGCGAAAATTTTGGGGGGGAGGGGGAACAGTAGCCCCCCTAAATATGAAATTATCGAAAAAATATTATTATATTCGGATTTTGCTATCAATGATGAGCTATATTGCTTTAACAGAAATATTTTATTGCCCCCCGTTAAATAAGTAAAAGGGTACCAATTTTCAATTTTCAAAAAATCACAGAGGGCGTCACAGTGAAATTATAGCAATGCGCCAAAAATCAAATTGTAGAAGATTCCCAGCTCTATCAGCTTAAAAAGTTTAAACAAAAACGTGTGGGCAGTTATTGAGAAATATTTTTTTGAAAAATTCCAAAATTTTGGAGTGATGTCATTGCGATCGTTTTTATATTTTCAAAATTAATTATATTTCATGGTATAGTACCCTTGAAAGGCTACCAAACAAGATGTAGTTGATTCCAATCAGATAACTGGTTTTTGAGTAAATGGGCGTTAAAGTCGAAATGTTCAAAAATTCGTAGCGGCCGCCATTTTAAAGCTAGAGAATTCGGTAAAAAATCGTTTGATTTGTCCTAAGGCCTTCTTTAATCTCCACTATTAAAATTTCCAAAATTCAGTTTCTGAAAAAAATGCTACCAAAAAAACATGTCTAACTTCCGCTTCCGGTTTCGTTTTTTTTTTTAAAGCTTATTTTGTCGGTGAATTTTTGATATACCCCCTCATTCCAAAGCACATCAAAATCGGTCCAGCCGTTCCGGAGATATGGAGCGTAACACACCCACCCACCCACCCACCCACCCACCCACAGACAGACATTTTTTAAAAATTACTTTTTTGGGGTCCATGGACCCCCCCTCGACTATTTCCGTTAAAATCTCAACTTTGAAATTTTTCATGAAATCAATACTTCCCTATACTGAAAGTATAGGAAAGTAAAAATGGTTCAATAAGATGCAAACTGTTTTTTTATAAACTGCTACGGCAGAATTTTACTTGACTTGTATGATCTTGGAATTATTTATCATAAAAATTATTTATTTTGAATAATAGTCTAGGCAGTCTGTTTCATACAATAATTCTATGTCTCTATTTTATTTTTGTTGTTATGCGTAATGAAGTGTTTTGAGCATTTTGTTGTCGTAGGAGTTTAATCACCTTGGCTACAACCCACTTCACTTTCCCTTCATTAAGTCATCTAAATCAAAATGCTGCAAATTCATCTTGTATAGATCGTTAGGTATGTTGTGTGTATTTAAAAAGCATTTTATCTTTATAAAATGCTCAACATGGTGATCCAAACTACACTTCTATCTTCTGAATATTTTCATTTTACGATTGTTAGTTAGAAAATTATTGTTTTTTTATTTTAGTCCATCGAATTCAAATTCAATTCGTTCCACCTGAGGATTTTGTGGTTAACCCGTTCTCAATATTTTCTGCGTTTCAAAATAATTTGTCTCCGAGTAGTAAAACGACTTATTAAATATAACAACATTTGTGTACGTAAAAAGTTTTAATCTTACAATAACACAAAAGCCGCAACTTTTAATAGGTATCGCTATTTAACGAAAGGCCCTTTTGATACGACATGTGTTCAGTATTAATTATTTGTCAGATAATATAAGAGATTTATTAAAGTACTTTCAAAATTAAATGCATGGATACAAAATGCAAGTTTAAAATCTACATTTTTACGAATTTATAAAGTTCCAACATCGAAAACGCTAACAAAGATTTTTTACTTACTACCAAAACCTACGTAATTCTATCTAAAATTAGTATGACAAAAAACAACAAACAAAAAGAAAGGCCAATGAATTGTATAAAATTAACTTGATAGTGTAATACCGCAATAAATCAAATTCTGTTTTTATTTTGTGGAAATCCACTGCCACAGGGAATCAAATTTGCATGTACATTCGTGATCCATTAGTGCACTTTCCTACTGTTACTTCCTAACATGTTTTATGTTTTTATTTAAAGCTTCTCGGTTAATTTCGCTTCCCCAAAACGGCGCAAATATGAATTTTTCTAATCTGAGTGCATCTTCGTAGGTATGAGAGTTTGTATTTAAAATAATTTCTTTAAACGCGCGAGTGATGGAATAGTGATGTTGCAATCGCGAGGTCAACCACTCTACAGACTTGGCAAGGGATTCTTCCGGCGGTACGATTGCTTCGACAAGGCCTATGTCAACACATTCTTTTGCAGATAATATTTTCGCAGTAAGAAGCATGTCTAACGCCTTACGTGCTCCTATTTTCTTTGCTAATCTGCAACAGCAAAAAGTAAGTTTTCATTGACAGTTTGACTACGGAGGTATCATACTTTACTCCGCCTCCCCATGCTGTTGTGATTCCCATTTTTCCGTGTACAAAGCCATATTTGACATCATCAGCAGCAATTATAAAATCACAGAATACGGAAATTTCTGCGCCACCTCCCAACGTGGGGCCCTGCACAAGACAAGTACTAATGAGGGGAAGTCTTTGTAACCTATTTAACGCATTTTGCATCCACGTGCTCATATTCAATCCTGCTTGAGCAGTTCCGTTCGCTTTTGCAAAGTTCAAGTCACCTCCCGAACAAAAATTACTTCCTTTACCATATATAATCACCCCTTTGCCTTCTTTCCAATTTTCCAAAGTTTCGATACAATCCCTGAATTCAACCATCATTACACCTAAAAATTTTCAACGCATAAGCAATAATGCCAATATAATGGCGCAAGGGAAATTCTCACCACTCATAGCGTTTCGTTTTCCTGGATGATCTAGTAAAATTGAGGCAACCCCATTAGTCTCATTCTTGACTAGAGAGACGTGTCCACCGCCAAATTTAAGTAAAGTGTTTCTAATATTTTCAAAGCTATCTTCTGTTAATTCAGTTGAATTGCTTGCCATTGCTCTTTTTTGCACAAATATTCTTTTGCAAACAAGTCTCCAACCTTTAGAAATGTGCATATAAGCTATTTTTTCAGAAATAAAGCAAAAAAGAGACGTTAGAGACAAACGGAAGTAATAAATTAATGTAAAACAAAAAATGTACAAAATGTACATGTCATGAAATTAGAGTTGGTGAATATTCTTTTCATATATTAAGACAAATAAATGATTCATAGCATACTCAAATCGTCTACGAAAATGGAAAAAAGTTCAATGTTTTTGTAAAATCGAGTTGCCATGAAGGTTTAAGTGCTTTCTTAAGATGCTCAAATAGTTTCCATTAATTTTGATAGTCAGCTCTACAAATCAAAACAATAAAAAACCTTCCTATAAACATGAGTCTGGAAACTATTCGTTACGGAGTTATAGCATACGAAAATGCTGCTTTTACAGAAGATGTAACTTTGAATAGAAGCGTTTCCGGACCCATGTTTATATGTTTATTGCTCTGATGCGTACAACTTATTCTCTAAGCTTGTGGAAATTATTTTAGTATCCTAATTAAACATATAACCAAAACTTCAAAAACTGTAAAGCTATAAAATATTTAGAAGAACGTATTACGGTGTCCCCCCCTTCCCATATAAGGGAACCTTTAGTGCAGTTATTCAAACAAAAATCGGTACAAATACTAAGCTAAGTGAGCAGTGCTCATACATAAGATTCCAAAATAAAGAAGAAACTACCCAATAAAAAATTAATTAGACTAGTCCATCTTAAGGAGACTGTAACTCCGTAACGAACCCCATTTTTATAGAAAAACCGTTGCTGGATTCGACAGAATTTTTCAAAAATAAGCTTATCCAGGGTAAGTGGGATGAAGGAAAAAAAACTTTTTTCTCTATTTTTAATTTTAGATTCTGAACCTATGTTGGAAACGTCTCCCACATGTTATAAATTACCCTGTATGATATAAACGATAATCTTAAAAAATGCAGTTTGATAATGACGTTATATAATTTCCTAAATAATGAATTATATTTATGGTTGTGCTTATGGAATAGGTACTGGTTAAAATATTCTTTTCTTTGTTCTTCCAAACTGGTGTGTGTGTTCACTACATTCACACCTTTAATACAACTTGTCAGAAATTAAATCAAACTTTTTAATTTTTTTTAATAATGAAACGTTTGAACTACATCGACTAAATCATTTTAATTTCAAATTTATAGTGATTTTATGTTTTGTGTGTCACGGTCATGTCTACGCAGCATTTATACGTTTTAGTTCTGTGACTTTAAAGTACAAACAATTATTTAGTTTATTCAGTTAGCCTATTGTTTAACCGCAGTATACTGATCTAATATACAAAACAAAAACGATAGTGACTCAACTCACCTGTGTTGATTATTATTCTAAAATAGACGAGTACACTATAGTGATTGTCGGTATGACGTCACGACTGTTCACGCAAAAACAAGAATCGACCGCTTCGAATAGAGTAGAGAATTAATACTCGTTTTAACTTTAATTGCAAACATTACACAGAATGTTCTTGACAACCATGCGATAATGTGTACAGTAGATGCCTGACTTAAAAGTCTTAATAAACATGGGCCTTAAAATGCTTCGTTTTCGAGGTATGGATATTCAAATGTAGCACTTAAAACTGCTTCATTTACAATACTGAAAAAATGAACCTGTATTAAATAAACAAATTTTGCATGCGATCATACTTAGAAAAGGTCTATGTTTTACACTAGTTTTCGTTTACAAAAATCTCCAAGAACGGCACAAATTACCCCTTATTTGTGGCGTTCTTGGAGATTTTTCCAAACGAAAACTAGTGTAAAGACCTTTTCTAAGTACGATAGCATGCAAAATGTATTTATTTTACACTAGTTTTCGTTTCAAAAAATCTCCAAGAACGGCACAATTGGGGGGTAGTGGTATTTTTTTCCCAAATAACTTTTTTCTGCAAATTTTTTTAATCTTTTTTCAAAAAACCTATTTTCTTGAAAAAAAAAACACAAAAAGAGCGGACTGTTGTTGAAAGTCGCTAAACCCAACTGATTTTAAGATAATTCATATTTTGTGAAAAAACGAGTTGGCGTGAAGCGCTGGGTGTGTCCTCAAGATGCGCAAATAGTTTGTACAACCTTTAAGGGAGTCTAGCGTAAAATCATTCCGGAATCATCACTCCGTTCAAAACAACTTCGATCAAAATCACGCCAATAAAAACCACGCTATCAATAATCACTCCAAACGAAAACCTCTCCAACATTTTAGTAAAAATCACTTTCGTAAATAATCACTTGCATAAAAAACGACGCAAACAGAATAATTGTGTTTATTCTGTTGTCAGTTGCAAAGCTAATTACTTTAAAAATATAAATGGTAGATATTATACCAATCACATATACAGAGCGATCAAATAAAAACTTAATCTCAGTCGCCTATGAAATAAGCAAGACATGTCTATGATTATCTTGCAAATCGTGGAACTATTATCATAGCTGAGAAGCTCATTATTTTACCGTAATTGCTCACATTTAACGTTTTTAAACCAATAGCAAGTGAGCATTATAAATTATTTTTAATATTTATTATTTTTAGTTTACAAACGTGCATGTCAAATGTTAGTTGGTAACTGTGATCTATACATCACATGATTGTAATAAATTTTAAACGACATGTGAATTTAGCGGCAAAGGCGTGGGCTTGTAATCTGGCGGCCCCAGTTCAAATCCATTGTAGATTATCAAATTTATATTAGTATATACTAATATATATTTGATGTTGGATGCCGTATATATAATGGGTAGGTATCAAAGAACGTATTTATTTTAATACGTTGGTATTGATACATAAAGCTATTAATAATTTATTACCAAAATATATGTCTAAAAAACTAAATTTAAATGCTGTTGTTTATAATTATAAAATCAGAAATCGTTTGGATTTTAGATTGCCTAAATTAACAATCATGCACACCAACTTCGTTGTATTATAAAGGCAGAAACATATATAACGCTCTTCTACCAGAAGCCAAACATGCATCAAGTTTGTATAGTTTTAAGAGATATTTAAGCAAATATGTAAAAGGGCATTATTAATAACTGTCTAATTAACTTTCTTAATCTGCATTAAAAATTAGTATATTTACCAAATAAAAGATTTACTTATTTACTTATCTGTGTCGGTTTGTCTGAGATAAAATTAAGAATCAAATTTTGTGCATGTTTGTTCAGCTATTTAAATTTTGACCAGCTTAAAAAAAAGCTACTTTGGCTTGTATCATTTTTCAAGAGTATAAATTTTTTTTAACGAATCATGAGGCCGTGCGTGAGCACGACTCCATGATTCCCATCCCACCCCCTTACCCGGGCTCAGCGCAGTTCAGCGCTATTCACCGGTCTAACGTGCCTCACCCCTGAAAGACACCATCCATGGACACGCCGGATTTAACTTATTCAAAAGAATTTCCGACGGGCGGAGGACTCGAACCTACTGCCGTTGAGAGTCTAGTTTCAAAACCTGAGACTTTAACCACTAGACCACCCGCTGGCCCAAGAGTATAGATTAAAACCGCCTTTTTAAACTTATACTTATCTTTATTTATAGCTCAAATGAGGGATACAGATTTAAAAATAATTGTTTAATGGTTCAGCTAATCATTTCTTTTTGCCTTATCAAGAAAAGACTGGCTAATGTTATACGTCTGAAAATAACAAAACTGTAAAAATATTCAATCCAATTTAAATTTGTAAACAAACATTTACAAGGAGCAAAAGCATTACCCAAATCACAAAAAAGTGACTATAACAATAATCACTACTTATGTAACAGCACGCAATAATGTCTCGTACATTTATGTTACGTTTTGATTATTATTAAGATAGAACAAAATTATACCAACCGTGAGGTGTGTAAGTATATCGTTGGGTTATTTTTGAAATTAAGTTTATAACCACGGATGATGATTATTGCATAACTTTAACTTAGAAAAAATCACTGCAAAGCTGACAATGAAATTTTTATAATACACAATTTCCAACAAAACAGATGACGAAGTTTACGCAGTAGCTACGTAATGCACGAATTAGATTTGGAAAGCAATTAGTCAACCAAACATACAATCGCGACGTACGTATCACCTACTATCTTATTCCAATAGGATTTATATTTAGTACTTACTACCATTATTATAGCTGTATTACACCCTTTGTAAAGTTGTAAGACAATGAAGCTCTAAAATGGAAGTTAAATGTGAAAATAATCTATTGTAATTTAATTAGGAAATAATCACAATTATATTTATTAACAAAAAAAAACAAACTGGCCAAACCTTTTTTTTAATTTTATAAACTCGTAGAGCTACAGATGCACTACAATTTGTTCACGTTTTATATACGTTAATTATTCTGTAACGCTTATTAGCGAATTTTTAAAATTTAGAAAATAAACGGGACGTAATTTCTGTTTACTGAGTGCCGTCTTATCTCGTTCTGAAACCCGGGGCAGTCGAAATTCCGCCGCTCCACAGCCGTAGATTTGAGCAGGCGCAATCTATCTATATATTAAATCCTGAGCCCTTCTCTCCGTCTCATCTTTTAGTGGAAGGAGACATATTTAGGCGCTGCTTGCAGAAAGCAGAAATTAACTTGCGCGATAGCCTGTTACGTTATACCATAGAAACAGGATGCTATAGTGTGCAATATTGACTTGTAATACTGTAACATAATCTGATGATACCTCATTGCACAAAAAAATCCGGAGAACGAAGCAGCGGTTCTCGACCACGATGCAGCACTTAATTTCAACAGCTTGCGAAGGGTTGGTGTTAAAAATATACACCCGCGAGCGGTGGATTTAATGTAATAACCATATTTCACTAAGAACATCAACCTTATTATCCAAGATTTATTGCGTTACACAGTATTTTGTAGCACAAAAAAACGCTAAATCCTCTCAAGGTTCCAGGCTGTTGCAATACAAAAAGCCACGTCGGCGGCGACATGGGATAGACTAAACATTACGTTCTCCGAAATATGGCTGCACTAATAACATGCTACCAAAAAAAGCTTTCTCTTATGCGGACCATTTACGGTTTACGGTGAAAACATCCTTGAAAAAAGTCCAAGAATAAATTCGCTGGCAAAAACAGTGATACAAAATACACCCGTCGGCAAACATAGGATGGTTTTCCTAAAGAATATTTACGAAAGTTTTTTCTTCTTAGACTTGTTTTAGTTTTTTACGAGATTTTTTTTGTGAGCAGTTTTCTTTCGCCGGGTATAAAGTTACAAGAAAATGTTGGGGCGTAGCCCAAGGGTTCTACTACTTCATATTATTAATACACTTAGAAAACCACTTACACAATAGTACGCACTACTCAACAGTTTCTACAAGATCCCGATTTGAGATTAAAACAGTGGTTTTTAAAAAATGTCTGTCTGTGGGTTGCTGGGTAGGTGGGTGGCTGGATGGGTGAGTATGTACGCTCCCTAACTCCCGAGCGAATGGGCAGAAGTTGGACATGTTTTTTTGGTAGCATTTTTTTCGGTTAACGGATTTCCTAAAATGAAGTAGAGAATGTTATAAAAGATCTTAGGGCAAATCTAACGCTTTTTTTGTCTAATTTTCTAGTTTCTAAATGACGACTGCTACAATTTTTTGAAGATTATGACTTTTTACTCAAAAAACAATTGACGGAGGAGCGGGTTCAAATTGTCTATCGTAATAGCTGTACAGAGTTATAATGTTACTGTGCACAAAAAAGTTTCGAAATACTAAAAGCTATGAAATGTAAAATATTTTCAAAATTTTAGAAATTTTCAACAACATATTGCTCAAAAACTGGCTATACGATTTTTTTATAATTTTATAAGCTTAGAGAGCTAAAAATGAACAGCATTTAAATTTGTGTCTCAGCTTGCTCATTTATATGTGACACCCTTTAGGAATCTTTGAATATTTGTGTTTCATTTTATTTGAAAACATTACTAACGACAGCAAGAGTAATCATTTCTAAAGTATAGGAAAGTTCAGGTTTCGTTCATTTTTTATAAACAGTTTTTGGGTTTCTTGAGCCCTTAAACGTGTTGTTTCGTTAAAATTTCAAAATCGAATATTTTGAAAAAAATAACGCTTACATATACTACTGCAAGTACGATTAAGTAAAAATTGCCTAAAACTTTTTAATTTATATGAATTTAAAAAATATTGCTTGGACGAGAAAATAGAATCATGTTCTAGTTTAAATATTTTAGGAAATTGATTTTATTGCCGACAAAATTCAGTAAACCTAAAATAGTGAAGTTGAAAAAATATTTAAAACAAGTAATTTCAATCAAGGAATGTAACAACATAAAAATCACCTTATAATACAGATTTTACCGAATTCAAGAAGTTAAAATCTATTAAAAATCCATAGACATTCACATGCATGTTCTTTTTTAAAAAGTGTCGTAAATAAAGACCTTGTCATCGTCAATTATTAGATAAAAGGCGGTCATGTATGCGATAAACACTCCTTTTCAATTTTATTATTTTTGGCTGAAAAACCTTTTGCGTAAAAATTCCGCTCTATTATGCAGGTGTTTAAACTGCAATAAAAGTTGTCAACACCAATTATTTAACCATAAATATGCAGGGCTGCAGCTGTACATTATCTATTGTATGCAACCCTCTTTTTTAGTGTTTTTCTAGGAATAAGTCTACTTCATTCATAACAAATTATTCGTGTAAATACAGGATGCTTTGATTTTTATGCAAAAAAAAAATATTATTAAAATTATTAATTTATTTAGAAATATTCTGTTGTAATGCGTTAATCAATCAGCATCACCATAATTGTTAAACGTGGTTTAAAAATTTGAAATTAGTTGCGACGTTTGACACCACGTTAACAGTTTGGAGTATCGGTCTGGGAGATATGAGCACACGAACGAACCAGTGAATATTTTCTTAAGCGTATTGAAAGAATGAAAAAGTGAAAAAAATTTGATTTAAGAATTACAAACTATTCTGCGCCTTATTTTTTTGCTTGTAAACATAAGAACAAATTAGTATTACAAATAAAAATAATATCGCATTATTAAATCTTTTAAAAGTAGTGAAGATATAATAGGTATACACAGAGTGGCTAGGAAAACCCCGGCCACTTTTCTTGCAGCGGTCAAGAGATGGCGCTTTAGTAAAGAAACATTAAATTAAAATACTGGCAACAACTCAGAATCTAAGACGTTTAAGGTATTAAATACGCCCCATATTAAATCAAAACAACTAAAACGTCTTGGATTCTGCGTTGTTGCCAGTATTTCAATTTAATTTTTCTTCACTAAAGCGCCATCTCTTGACCGCCGCAAGAAAAGTGGCCGGGGTTTTCCTAGCCACTCTGTATAATATGAGAAACGTTGCTAAAAATCTGAAAAACTAAAAAAAAACAGACTAACCTTCAGTGATACAATAAAAATAAATCAGTGTCCGGATACTTAGTTTAGTATTTAGTCAGTATTGAAAGTATGAGGCAATACATTAATAATAAATTTCCGCATAATTGCTGTAAATATATAGATGTAGCTTCTATGTAATTTGAAATGAATTATCTGGGGGGATTACTACAGCATCAAGACCTTATGCGAGCTCGTTAAGTTACTTATTATTTATTTGGTCACCTGCAGTTGATGCTTTTGTAATAGTAAAATGAAATAAAGTCGGGTTTATACGCGTAGAATATCAATGGTCACGGGTTTTAAAAGTACTACACGAAACAATTTAAGAATATGACTTTTAGTCTATCTACTTTTATGTAATACCATTTTTCCTCCATTTTACGATGCTTCGTTTTTTCTCAAGCTCAAGATGCCAAGTGCAGAATCTGGCCTATCTTAATAATAGAGTATCATTGAACGAAACGATGTATCTCAAATACTGCAGTTGTAGTTGTAACAAAACCTTGCAAAATCGTGCAACATATTGCACGTATTAATGGATTTGAGTACGCCCGTGGTTTTTATTTATTTATTGAATTTTAACGAAATTTTTTGCCGTTTTGGGACTAAAAACCCGGACATTGGGCCACTGATACACAATTAAAATTAGAAATAGCAATTCTTAAAACTTAAGTGAGGGCCAGCGGGTGGTCTAGTGGTTAAAGTCCCAGACTTTGAAACTAGACTTCCAACGGCAGTAGGTTCGAGTCCTCTGCGCGTCGGAAATTTTTCTGAATAAGTTAAATCCGGCGTGTCCATGAATGGTGTGTGGTGTGTATGTTGGGTTGCATGTCCTTCAGGGGTGGGGCATGTTAGAATAGCGCTAAAGTGCGCTGAGCCCGGGTGGGATGGGAATCATGGAATCGTGCTCACGCACGGCCTGATAGTTAAAAAAAAGACTTAAGTCTAAAAATTAATACCTATTACTCACCTACTCATGCCCTGAAAGCAAAATCGTGGTTACATTTGATCTCGGTTTTCAGACTAACATACATATATTATCAAAATCTTAAAAGAATGTATGTCAAGTTAAAATTGCTGATTGGAACACGTTTATGGAATGCCGTTTTACTTTTTATTATTGTTGTCAAAAATATTTTTGACAACAGGAAATATGATATTACAAAATGATTTATAGATGTAAAAAAATCATTTAATGACGACAAAAATATTTTCTGACGTCAAAAATTATTTTAATTGGTTTTTGACGTCGAGAAAACCATTTTCAGACGCCTAATAATATTTTGTAACGTCGAAAAATTTTTTGCAGACCTCTTTAATTTATTTTTGGCGTCAAACATTGGTTTTGTGACAGCAAAAATTGGTTTCTTGGCGTTTGAAAATGATTCATTTACCGTAAAATTTAAAAAGCTATTTAACTGATATTAAATAAAACGTATTTTTTGACGTCAATTGACAGTTTCTTGACGTCAAAAGTTGATGTTTTGACGTCAAAAAGTCAAATCATTTTTTAAACATTATTTGATAGCAAAACTTTAATTTTTGACAGCAAAATTTCATTTTTCTACGTCATAAATTCATTAACGTCTGAAAATAATTTATTATTTATAATTTACAAATAATGTTTTCGTTATTTTATTATAATATTGCCTAAGTGGTTTTCAAACGTCAACAAACTGTTTTTTGATTTTTTGACGTCATAAAATGGATTTTTGATGGCAATAAATGAATTTCTGACGACAAGAGTTTGGTTACAGAATACAATAGGTAAATATTTTAATTCGAAATTCCATGATTTTTAGACGTCAAAATTTCAGTTTTCGCATCTGAAATTTGATTTGCGTCGTTAAATATTTAATTTTTGACGTCAAAAATTATTTAACGACTTGAGAAAAATGCAATTTTTTTCCATAATTTAGAATAAACAATAAAATGGCGTTTCATACGCATTGAAGAAGCTCCTTTCATATATTTTGAACTTTGATAATTTTTCCGGTTTTAAGCCAATCGCGTGTTTGTTGGAACACATTTTGCAATTTAATGATAGCGATGGTTAACAGAAATGATGTCCGAATTTGTCGAGCCGTCAAGGCAAGTTCCCGAACTATTCGAATTCCAAAAGGACTAATGGTTTACTTTGCCTGTAAGTAGAAAAGTGTTTCCAGTGGAATTTAATATACTGCAAATATATTATAAGTTTTTATTTAACGGTGAAGAACATAACAGAGTAAAAAGTGTATTTTCATAATTTTTTCTCTTTGTTGGTAGACTGTCGCGGGCTATCAAAATAACTTTGAACAATATTTAAAAAATATACAAACATGTGACCCATGATTAAAAAAAGCGCCATAAATACTAACACAACATCAATCAGATAGAACTCGAACCAAATCAAATCTGCTCCTCTGGTTCGTAAATGTCGAGCTCCGTCATGACGTACCACGTACTCCACCCAGTACACAGCAGTATCCACTGGGTTCATAGGGCGATCTTTGAATAACCGTGATAATTTTCGAGCATTGGTTCGGTATGTATTGTTGTACAATAAATCGCTTAATTTTTTAAAAACGTTTTCTGCTGAAATGGCAGAAAAATCTAGACGCATTCCTGCTCCATGGGTCTCGTAGTTTAGTATGTTAAGATTTTGATCGGCAAAAAGTGGAATGCCTAGGATTGGCACTCCACAATGAAGGGCTTCTTGAATACTCAGTTGTCCTCCATGAGTAACAAATAGTTGTAGTTTAGGGTGACACAAAATATCTAGTTGTGGTAGCCATTCCATCACAACAATGTTTTGTGGCAGCGATTTTGGAAGATCCTTGGGTGAACCTTTCCACAGAACTATCTGAGGTAGTGTGGCGAACACTTTTACAATTATTTTTAAATGCTCTTTGGGGAAGGTATCCATACGTATGACTGTACCCATGCTGAAGTAAATAATTCCATTTTTAGCTGACGATACTATCTTCGTTAAGTTCTATCAAAGTATTTTGAATTACAATAATTAATAAATTGATAGTTAGAAATGTATAAATACCGGTGGTAACGATTTCGGTTCTTCTATATGCATACCTCCAACCTCAATAAAGCTTGGCACGTTTGGTCTAGGATCGTTAATTACAAAATGGGTATTGACTAGTAGCAGACTCGTATTAGCGGCTAAATAATCTAACGGCGGCATATCGTTTCCGAAAAACTCTCTCGCTCTCATTTCGGATGGAATTGTCGAAAATAAATGATAACTATTGGTTTAAGATAGATTTACTTAAAATTATTTTTGATCATATTTACTTACCCAATTTTAGACAGTAGGGTTACAACAGCCGTTTCGATTTTGTGTAGTAAAATCATTTTCCCTTTGTGTGGTGTAAAATAATTTGGTACGTACGAAGGATTATCAGGATTACCCACTCTATCATTTCCCCATGGCAGTTGCATTGTACTACTTGCCCCAATTACCGGCACGTCGAATAAATGAGCGAAACCGAGCAAGCAGTCCGTACCAAAGACTTCCGTTATTATAGCATCATACTTTGTTTTTGAATTTTTCAAGTTTTCCATTTGAGGTTGTTTTAAAATATTTTCGCAAACGTCAGCTCCAAGAGTTTTAAACACGTACGCCGCAGTTTCCCATGCTCGCATATTTAAAACGTCTTTGATAGATACGTTGTTTTCTAAAGATGGTATAGTACCAGCTACGTTTATATCACTGTATCTGGAAAAAATAATACTGAACACTTTTAGGAACCTACACAATCAAATAGTACCTGGGTATCGGTTTTTCTTGCGGAAAATGGGTTAAAACATCCACTTCGTGCCCTCTTTCTGTTAGTACCTTCATAAGTTTTTCGAATACAGAAAAATGACTTTTAATTGGAAGCGGAAATAAACCTAGAAATCGATAACTGATGCCTCCTTTTATCAGTACTAATAAAAATCCAAAACGTAGGACTTCGGATCGCATCCTACAACAAAATGTAACAATTCTCACGGATTTCGTTTCGGCGGGCGCACAGAGGCGAAATTCCAAAAAATCCCCTGGCCAAAACTATAAATATGAAAATTGCGTTTTCCACGAAAAAAATTAGGGCAATAAATGCGTGAATCACCAGCCTATGTTGAATCAAACCCCGATGTTCAGTTCGATGAACATTTTTAAAAATGTATTAGTTCAAACGTGCTTGTCTATTTCTCTAAAAGTTTGAGCCATAGTTGTTCGTGAGCCCTGCCTGCCTAAACAGGGGCGCCCGTGTGCTTAGATTATTTAAACCTTGGGTGGGACAAGGATTTGATCTTAATGTATCTTGTTTGTCTAGACAAGAATACTTAATTGGGTTATGCTTGTTAACTGTTTGTAAACCATTATAAACAGCTAACAGGCATAAGCCGATTAAGTATTCTTGTTCTGGCAAACAAAATATATTAAGATCAAATCCTTGTCCGCTTCAAGATTCAAATAATCTAAGGACATGGCCCTGTTTAGGCAGGCAAGGCCCACGCACAACTATGGCTCAAACTTTTAGAGCAAATGCTTTTCAAGGCAGGCAAGCCACAGGTCGGTCCTTACCTGATTATGTTAGGTGTAATCACCAATTGACGACGATGAAATTGTAATACTGACAGTCTGAGAAACCGCGAAAGCCTCGTGGAATATAGTACAATTGAGTCAATAAATTACATAAGAATGTTTAGTTATACTAAGCGTTTAAACGTTTTATTTAGAAATATATACTTTAGAGTAATTAGAAAAACTTTTCGTTTTCGACTTTTGTTGTCTATTAATTCAGATCATTGGGCCAGCGGGTGGTCTAGTGGTTAGAGTCTCAACCTCTAGAACTAGACTCCCAATAATTTCATAGTATGTAGTTAAAATGTTACCAAAATTTTGAAAAATTGTTAAATTAAAAAAAAATGTCTGGTATAAAATATATTTGAAATGTTATCGAGAATTTTAAGAATATTCTAAATTTTCATAAAATTGTTAAAATTTTCAAAATAAATTAAAAATTTTCTAAAACTTCAACCAATGTGGGGAAGGTTCCGTGGCAGTTGCCTGTCAGCTTTTTTTCGATTTTCACAAGTAACCTAACTAAAGAAGAATAAACACCCGAACTGTGGAATAACAACACTTGAAAAATACAGCAGCCTTCCACACAAGTAACTAAATACCAGATACGTATTTCGATAGCAAAGCTATCAGCATCAGTGGTAAACTGACACTGAGTGTCAGAGTGTCACTGAGTGTCTGATGATGATAGCTTTGCTGTCGGTATTTAGTTACTTGTGTGGAAGGGTGCTGTATTTTTCAAGTTTTAAGCTAAGTTAGATATTTGTCCAAATTGTTACTGCAGTGTTTCATATATTACTCAAAAATCGAAAAATCGAAAGAGGTTCCAAATGGTATTTATCGCGCTTAATTTATTCTGAATTATGCTTTCACACCCATTATGTGATAATTTGCACTAACAATTTGCTTAAAAAATAAAAAAGATGTTTTGACCATGTTTTTTGGAAATTTCGCCTGTGGGCGGCGTTGCATAAAAACAGACAACTTAGGTAGGGCACTTTTGTAAGTTAATTTTACTTTGAAATTGGTTATAAAAAAAATGACTTACGTGGAGAACGAGAAATTAATGCCACTAGTTACTATTGACAAATGATTGAGGCAAATGATACAGATTCAGTTTAATCAATTCAAACGCCCACACTCCTTTTGTCTTCTTTTGTCTAAGATTGCACTGTGAAGGTTACAATTTATTTTTCTTACAAAGGTGTTATCTTTGATTACCATTTAAGCGATATGAACATTAACAATAAACCTCCGCCTGTTTTCGAAAGCGTGTAGCTATATAGATTTCATATAAGAATTATGGTGCACAGAAAAAACAATATCTTATTGAGGTAAAAATATTATCGTTTATTAATATATTATTGTTTGTTTATTCTATGAGCAAATTTTGATTTATGAATTATGAATTATGATTCTGCACGTTGAGGGTTTCGTTTACAAATCTTAAACATTATTTTACAACAAAAAGTAATCTAATTTGAAAATGCTATGGGTAATTGTTAGGATTTTCTTTATCTTCCGTCTTTAAGAATAGCCATCCTTTTCTACCACATCGAATATTAAGCAGGCGGCGAGAGTGGCGGGGCAACAAGAATGTCCATTCCAACCGCGCGGTTTAAAGAGATCAGTCTTGTATAATATTTTCTTAATGTTTCGTTCGAATGCATGGCGACTTAATTTCGTTTAATCAAGTGTTATGGTACTGAAATTCTCATATACTTTTCAAAAACACAGGTTAGTAATTTACCTTTTTCACTTTTCAATGTTGATTTGACTATTTATTTATATTTAGTATAATTTCCGTGTAATTCGCTTTTGTGTTATTGTTGTCAAGTAAATTTTAAAACGGCGTAAGTAAATTGAATGCAGGCGTAAATGTTATCACATAATTGTTTAAATTTTTATTGCTAACTGGATATTTGTTGTAACCTTTTAAGGACATTTGTGGGTGCTAAGCGCCTTTGCTTCCTCAAAACACCGACGACAAGTGTTTTACACTTTTTAAGCGAATAACAAGAAGTGTTTCGAAACATGCCCTAAACGAAAAAAAATATAAGACTTTATTTTTGTGTTGATACATACTAACATTCAAAATTTTATCTACCCACATCTTCTTAAATAGGACATTTTAGTAGTAAAACCGGAATCCCGTAACATTTTATTCTTACGTTCAAATTTTAAGACCCGATTAATTATTTGAGCCGAATTACATGACCTAATAATTTTCATAATGTGCCTTATAGGTATATTTAAGCAATTATATAAGTTTCTCAATCGTAAAGTGGGTAACAAAGCTTAAAGTAACAGGTGCATGTATATTTTTCTCTAACCCAGTTGATAAACACGATATTAACAGGCAATTACTGCTTATGCCGTTAATCAATACTTATATGTAAATCGAGTAATTTACGGTGCTTTGCCCACAGCCTATATGTAGGTATAATCTCAAATAAAAAGTGTTGTAAATAACTAGACTCAATTTTCAAGATTTTGTACGTAGGAAGAACGGGATATGAGATTCTACAAATAGATGTAACTCATTTTTGTTGTTATACGTCATTCTATAGGCTTCATTATAAAGTTAAATTACAATATTTCTTCGTTCTTGAAATACTACTGCTTCATAACCAACTTGTGTGGGTAAAACATTTTTATTTTTTGCAATAACGACAGTGGATTAGTTTGAAACATATGCTTCGAGAATCAAACGATAAGAAACAATTTAATATGTTTTCGAAAATGTTTACTTTTTATTGAATTGGGAAAATGATTAAGTTTCAATCCAAGGTTATGCGTTTAAAAATGACCTATTTTCTAATTTTAAATAGTTGCAGTATTCGAAATAAATTAACTATTAATTTGTGCAATACTATTTCTACCAGTTAATTTTTTTTATAGAACTAAAATACAAATCAATATAATGTTAATCATTACCATCACACCGATAAAATTTACGTTTATTGTGCGTCTTTATGCGATTATAGATATAGCAATTAAAACTACAAAATTACATGAAAATCTGCATTATGGACAATTAATAACCGTCTTATACATACCGTTACTATTTAGTTTTTTATTTTAACTTTGTTGTTGAATAACAGAAAGATTGGGTGCAATTATTGTGCAAATTTTTCATTTTTTCTGAATAACAAATACATGCTTTACAAATGGCGTAGGTATATGTTTGCATTTCAATAAATCGGTCAGTAAACCAACCTTCAACTATACTAATGTTAAGATTTAAGCGCTGCTGCAATATTGTACCCATACCTGATTTTAGGAAGATTTTCATGAACAATTAATATTTTTTCTTCTTAATTTATTTTATACCGGTATGTAGTACAAAACAAGTTATTATAGTAACAAATTTTTTTGAAAATCTATCAAAAGAATGTAAAATGACGGATTTAATATTCAGCTAAGATTTCGATTTCTTTGATTTTTAAAAATTACTTATTAAGGAACTGCAATAAAAAATATTAATAATAAAGCTTACAAGTGTTAACTCTCTAAGTGTTTTTTTTGCTTTCCTAAACCAAAAAGTGCATTTTACTTGCCATGATTTATGTCAGATGTGTAACTGATAATAATCATTCATGTGATACTAAATTTCAAATATAATAAAATAACATCTATAATGTTTATTGTAAATAAAACAATTCCTAACTTCAACAGGTTTTGTATTTTAGCTTTATACGTATTTCAACGTGTTTACACGTCATTATCGAAAGCAAGATTAAAAGTAAACAGTTGGTGTTGCTATAGGAACAATAAATCTTCATAACTTGATCTTGGTTTTCTATATCTGCGTCCAAATTACTTGATTTCTCATTCCAAAACGTCCAGTAACGGCGAATTTAAGAGATCAATTTGTTCATTCATTAAAGGTACAGATTTTAAATGTTTTATCTCTTGAATTCACCATTATTGGACGTTTTGGAATGAGAAATCAAGTCATCTGGACGCAGATGTGAAGATTTATTGTTCCTATAACAACACCAACTGTTTACTTTTAATCTTGCCTCTGAAAATGACATGTCAACGTGTCGTAATACGAAGTAAAGCTAAAAGAAAAAACCTATTAAAGTTAAGAATTGTTTTATTTACAAAAAATTAAAATAAACTTCAACGAAGTAATAGAATTTATTAGTAAAATCTATAATGTTAATGAGATATATTTCTTTTATATTTTATGTTTTGTACTACGTTGTTGTAAAGGTATACTAAATTAAAAATTATATACAAAGAATAATCTACCTGCTGGGCTATCACTTTTATCCGTATTGAAAGTGGTATAGAAAAAGCCACGGACCAATTACTTCCAGCACCTAATAGCATGAAAGTATGATGAAAACTATTTTTATATGCGCATTTTACCTACATGTGCAACCACATTACTAAATCCACTTACTCATTGGTATTGTTCTGAAGTCACGGTAATTTAATTTTTTACTTCCTAACTGCTGGGTAGATTGCTTTAATTAACTCTATATACCATAAAGTATTTAAATAAACTTTTAAAAAACAGATCAGACTTGAAATTGAACAAGAAGTTGTTACGTGCTACCATTTAAAAAAGTTGAATGCTTTTGAATTCGTGTTTATTTTTTTTAAATTTTATTAGTTATACAGGGTGTTTTCAAGAAAGTAGTCATAAATAATTCCATCGATTCTGCGTGTTACATTATGTAAATTTAACTAAACGAACCTATATACATATAAGTGATTTGTTTCAGAGTCGGTGCCGTATTACTCACTAGGCTGAGTAAGCTATAGCCTAGGGCCCCAAAATCAATAGGGACCTAAAAGCGTATCAAATAAATTTAATTTAAAAAAAATAGTGTTTATTTTAATGAAATATTCTGAAAAATATTTTTTGTGTCAACTATTTCTGTAAAATAAAATTACATTTTTCTCAATTCGCTAAATACATAGTGACGTCAAAAATTAAATTTTACACGTCACAAATTGACTTTGAGACGTTAGAAATTGATTTTCCGATCATCGATTTTCAGATAGAAATATTTAACTACATAAATTCTGTATTGGACATTTTGACATCAGAAATTCATTTATCCTCGTCAAAAATTCATTTTATGACGCCAAAAAACCATTTGTTGCCTCTAAAAATCATTCAGGCCGTTTAAATTAAATACTACAAGAACAAAAAAATATTTTATAAACTATAACAAAAATATATTTAAACGTTCGGCGTTATAAAACGAATTTTTGACAAATCCTTGTATTAATAAATACAAAACTAGCTGGTCTTTAATTCTTGCATTACAAAAAAAATTTAAAAAAAAAATCAAATTTTGACGTCAAAAAATAAATTTCATACGCCTGAAAATGATTTTTTGGCGTCAAAAAATCCATTGTATTCATAAATAATTAAATAGCTTGTTTTAGTTCTTACATTACAAATCGGATCGGATAGGACCTCGAGTTCATAACCCACAAACCTACCGGGACCGCCAGGTTAGAGATTTAAATTGCTTGAACAAAATACACAATTCTTTATTTTGTTTTGCGAGACCAACTATTACAGAGACATTTGACCTCAAAGTGTTCCGCGTGTGCAAAATAAAAATTAAAGATAAAAAAATACTTGTGCCATGATTTTAATTGTCAAACCAATCCGTGATTTTTAAAAGCAAAGTTTTGGTTTAACTTGGAGAGCTGACTTTAAGAAAATAATTACAGATTAAAAAGAAAGGAAGAAAACACATGGCACCCCCCTATGTATCTACACCACTGATTGGTAATTGTGCTTTTAAAGTTAATTGTACTACGTCTTGTGTAAAACCGTGTTACCATGCCAAATTTTAAAGTTATAACTAAGTACGTCCTGATTTTAGCAGGACAGTCTCAAAATTTTCAGGCCCGTGTCTCCCCTTCCTAAGAAAAGCTGAAGAGACGCCAAAATGTATCACTTTTGAGAAATTGTCCTGCTTTTGAGCCCAAAATTTTCCGCATTTTTACTTTTATTTGTCCCGAGTTTTAGTCGCACTATTTCCAGCATAGGTATGCGCATGCGCGTACCTATACTGATACCACTACTCTGCTCACATAATATGCAGTTATACAGGGTGTATCAAAAAGAATAGGAAACCGTTCGGTCATAAGTTCCTTACGTTAAAATAAACCGATTAAACCTAATCTACCTTGGCAGAAAGTACTTCCGTAAGAAGTTATAGGCCCTTATTTTGACTACGGAATTTTTTTTCAATGCTCCCCTAGTTTATGTTTCGTATATGATCACTCTGTATTGACGCTCGTTGGCGACGATCGTTGATAGTTTCTCCGGGTATTTTCTCTACGTCGTAGGTTGTGTTTTTAAATTTCAGTATATTAACAATGGAAGTGCCAAAGAAATATTGTCACATTACGTATAAGCGTATAACTCAAATCGTTTTAAGGATATTAAATAAAACTCTTTAATCGCCGTTTGCCATAAGACGTCATAACTGCGAAACAAAGTACTTTTGTATATAGGTGAGTTTATAGGTAAATCAACATATTTTCACACCAAAAATTTATGTTTTTGTTTATGACTACTTGTTTTTCAGAACACCCCGTATAACTCTGCATACTTCTACATCTTATACATTTTTTAATTCTTGATTTAAACTAGCTACAAACTCATTTATCCTTTTTGTTATAAAGTAAAACAATTAAATTTTCACTTAACTTTCTCCCAATATTATACAAACATTAAAATTGTATTTGTTTTGAGTACGAAATACCGTAAACACGGTAACGTCAAAATTTATTTTTCAAATTTGCATTGGCGAACGTACCCAATTAGATGCATAATTATTAATAAACTACTCAATGGAGCATTTTTTGTTTGTTGCAGATAATTGCTGCTAATTATATTTGTTGTGTTTTATAACAAACCACGTTTTTGGAAACATATTTTAGTGATTGCCAAAGCATGTAAGGTTGATGGACTCAAGTGTTTCGTAAAAAATTTGAAGTTTCGTCTTTCTTCAACATTGTCAACGCATAAGTGCGTATAGCTAGTGTTGCATATACATATTTGTTATGGTTCGTTACGTAAACTTTCATTTTAATTAAAGATTAAACAAGGAGCAAATTACTAAATAGTAGATACCTTTTTAAATTTTTAAAACTATTCTGTAAGCCACCACAAGAACAAAATATTTGGAAAATGTCTCTGTTTGGGCAATTTAAAAAAAATTAATTTTAAAAAGCGAAAATTGGTTTACTCCTTGGTTTAGTGTAAAACGATTTTATAAACTGTAAACGTTGTTGCAGAGTCGATTATGCGATTATTTAAGAGGCGATGTTCTGATCCAAACCCGCAACTAGTAAGTCTGTCTCCTTTGCCTGATGCTGGTAATTCCATAAATCAATCCAACGTTTCACTTGAATGTCCAATTTCACCGAAGCCAAACAATGGTAAAATTTTAAAATTTTTATCAACATTTTTTATCTCATTGTATGTGCATTTAAGGGTAAGGAACAGGTACCATGGTATAACAAATAAGGCGGCATCTTAACTGTTAATAAGATAGAAAAATAAAATTTTGTAGTGGTCATATTGTATAAAGCGACGTTTGGGACAGTGAAGGTAGGATTAAAAATGTTAAAGCACAAACATTTTTTTTTATATTTTATTTTTACCAAAATAATAATTTTTTTTTTATTTTTTTGGTAATTTATTTATTTTTAGTTCGAGGAAAATATATTTTTTGACGCGCAAATTTTAAATGTGTTAAATCAGAAAAACAACATTGTTTTTTTCTAAAAAAATAAAAAAAACATTTGTAAATGTGCCAGAAAAATTTTAAAAAAATATAAAAAATATTATTTATTTGGACAAAAATAGATATATTAAATGAATTAGAGTTACAAAAAAATAATTTTTAATTTCCAGAATGACCTAAACGGCGCTTCATAGTAGTGGCTGGTATACTTTTATATCCTAAAACGCAAGCATTTTTACGTTATATTTGCAAGATTTTGAATACCTAATATTGACGGTTTAATTTTTTTATCCTCGAGCAGGTCTTACAACATGGGGGAAGAAGGTAGGCCAAAAATGGGAGCAGATGAAGCGAAATGATTCTTCGGAACTTTTGTCTGTTACTTCGGGTCGACGACGCCACTGGTCACCACTTCGAATTGAAGTTACACATTCACCAGATTCTGGAACTGGGAATAAAAAAATTTCTCGAGTTGATTCTCTTCGTAGTATATTTTCGCGCAACGAACGACATTCCGAAGTTAATTCGAACCAAATTCTTAACTCCGAACTACTTCCAAGCGACCTAAAAAAAATTTACGATGTATATAAAGAAGCTAGCAACAAAAAAAGTGAGGAGAAGTATGTTAAAGGAAAGAAAAGATTAAAATCTGTTGCTGATAATTTAGAATTAAGTGAACAACAATTTTTGGATTACTTGTTATTAATGAAACCTAATTCCCATGAAGAATTTCAAGTACTTATTTCAGAATTATCTGGCGTAGAAAAAAAAGTAACTCCTAATAAAATGGAAGTTTTATCTGAAAACAAAACCACTCATAAGCATTCCCGCAAATTTAAGGGAATGAGAAACTTATTTTCTAAATTATCATCGAAATCAGACGACGAAGGAGATTCTGTTAGTCCAAGAACAAAAAGAAGTGTATCATCAGGAAGCTTAACTAGCTTAAGCGAATTTCTCATGAGCTCAAAGAAAGCCCTTTCCTTATCTGAAATTTCATGTGTCCTGGCTCCTAAATGTAAGATAATCAAGTCAGATGAAAGTGGGTATGGAAGCGATTCGACTAGAATGGACTCTCCAAGAGGATCTATAAAATCTCATGTTAGCAACGTATCTGGCGATTGTCCTAGCAGCATACCTTCTGCAGATGCTGATACGATGTTAACTGCAACACTAGTTGATACATCAAATATGGATAAAACCTTACAACCGATGACTTCGTTGATGGCAACTCCATCTAACGCAAACTACATTAAAAATGACGATGCAGACGATCAAAAACAGATAGAGGTAGATACAGTGAAAAAGCAATGTAGATCTAAACTTCGACTTTCAATTCGATCAAAGCGTTATAGATCTGACAGTACAGATAAAAATGCATCTTATTCAAAAAAACGAACTACCACAGATACTTTAATAGAAACTAGTAATACATCACGTGAACTTAACAGCGATTCGCAAAAAATACTATCTGTGGAAGACTTAAGCCAGGCGTTCAGTGAAAAATTGGATAAATTGTCTTTGCAATTTAATTCAACAGTAGCTTACCCAACAGCCACGTTACAAAGTTACAAAAGGCATTCAACGATACCCTCACATGGGTGGATGGACAAAGAATTTAAATGCGTAAGATTGAGATTGAAAGAAAACGAATCTGTTGGAATAGCAATTAGTACAAAAAATGATTTTGGGCCGTCTTCTCCATACGTCATTACCGACATTGTATCAGGCTCTGCTGCAGAACAGTAAGTCTTTTTTACTTTCTGAGTTTTAAAAATATAATTTTAAATTCCTTACAGAAATGGTAATTTGTGGATTGGAGATGAAGTTGTAAAGGTAAATGGAACGAGACTACGAGGAATGCCTTTTACACTTGCAACTGGTTTGCTAACCGCAGTTAACGGTGAACTGGAAATAGTAATTTCAAGATTTACTGTCTTAAAGACTGAGGAAAAAATGATAGATTATCCTGATAGAAGATTTGTTAATCCGTTTCGATCTCCATTACTTTCCAAATATTCCAATTTAGAAAACAGTACAAATACAACCAACCAGAATTATACGTATAATAAAACGAGTTTAGAAACTGATGAAGAAGAAACAGCAAATCAAGGAAATCTAAAATTAAATGCATTTGTAAGTCCCGATAGTAGAGTCACATTTTCAGAGCCAGTACAAGAAAAGTACGGAATATCTGGCCATAATTTGAATAAATCTTCAAACGATACCGAAGGTGCGATTCAAGACAGAGAAAGACCTGTAACGGGAATGAGAAAATTTTCATACACATCCGAAGGTTTTACAGCACGTTGGAATAGCAACATTACCAACAATTCGAACATTATGAGCACCAACAGTATCGGTGTTAGACATCTGGTTACCACTTTTCGAAAAGGGCCAGGTATGAAATCTCTAGGATTTTCAGTTGTTGGTGGAAAAGACTCTCCTCGAGGACCCATGGGAGTGTATGTTAAAACAATTTTTAAACAAGGACAAGCTGCAGAAAATGGTAATTTAAGAGAGGGTAAGTTCTTTTAACTTTTATTAGCTATTACATATTATGATCGATTTTATTATTTTCAGGAGATAAAATTTTGTCAATTAATGGCGTATCATTTGATGGATTAACACACAAAGAAGCTATTGGTTTATTCAAAAACATAAAGTGTGGAGATGTTCAACTATATGTCGAGAGACGGGAAAATTACCATCAAAGAAGCTTAGATTCTTCAACCATTCCAAACCCTGAATTAGATATAGAATGCAACTGAAAATTTGAATTTGATTCTGCCACAAATTATTTGTGACACACAAACGATTGTGTTTATTAATATGACATTAACTTTCATTCATTTTTTTTCTTTGTATAAATACTTACAGTAAATACCAAAAAGTAATGTGCAAATAATTAAGGGTATTATAAGTTAATACTATGATGTACTGACATTTATGTGCAATATTTTATACTATTAAACATGTGATACCAGAAAGTACAATTTTGATTTTTTAATCTTTTCTCCAATAAAAAATACTTTTAATTCGCACTTTTAAGCATGTTTTTTTAATACATTAGCTGTTTTTCATTATATAAAATTAACAAATAGAACATATCAAATTAAAAAATAGAAAATTTAAATTTAAGTAACATTAACTACAATAAAATTTCACATTCCTCATTCCAATCGACAAAAAAAACAATTCAGACGTTACCCTTTTGAAAGAAATTTAAATTGTTAAATTTTGTTAACTTCTAAAATCGAAAATACAAATTTACATTACTACATGTTCCTATAAATATTTTTAATAATTTGGTTTAGAGCCCCACAATTTAATTTACGCCAATATTGGGAAGGGGTTCCTTATCAAGTTTGCATTTAGCAAAACTTGATAGGTGACATTATGTTGAAAATTTCATTGCAGTTTAACACTAAAAATTGAAGTATGGAACTGTTTATTTGGCTAACAACTATTTGGGTCCCCATACTGTAGATAAAATAGAAGAAATTTATCTTAAATATACTGCTTAAATTTTAAAACTTTTGTTAAAAGTACAAAAATATTATATTCTCATATTTATTTACATGATAAAAAATAATTACCTTGTTTTTAATTCGAATTTTGTATAAATTCTCTTAAATTTCATTTTGCGACTTTAAATCCCTTTAAATTTTACTATTTTACGCATATTTACTACGACCTTGGTAACATGTGCACCACCCCTATGTGATTGGCCTATTTATTGAATGAAAAAATAATGCACCAATCAACCATCGAACAACCCTTCATTGATTTTTAGAATTTCATAAAAGTGACGTTTATGCAAGTTTAGTCAATTTAAAGTTCATTTTCTAGTACATTTTAAGTATACATCATATTGAAAATAGGATTATTGGCAAACCGGAACAGGTTAAAGACCTATACCGTGAAGGAGAAGCATATAAATTTTAAATTTAAGTTTGGATGGCTTGCAGTTTTTGACGGCAGACAGACAGCTTTTATAACAAACAGTGCAAAAGGCAAATTTGTTCTCTTTTGTGTTTCAGCTCTCAAAAACTACTTTAACAAAGTTATGTCGCGAAAAAATAATAAAGTAGGTATTATTAGAACCCCAATTAATCCAAAGTGAGGTTAAGTAACAATAATTAGCAATTTGACCACTTTGATCGGACATGCCAGAAACTGCAGGGCACACACAGTGTACACTTTACCATGAAAAAAAGGATGCAAAGGCTTCAGGTTACAAAATAAACTGCCAATGAATTGGTAAAGATTGTGTGAAAGGTTTTAATCGGTATACGTTATCCCTACGGCCATGCATAATATTTGTTGTAATGCAAGTATACGTGTTTTAAACTTTGACTTCTATATGTATAGGACTTTGTTAAATAATCGTATAGAAGAGGTTATTTATTTAATAAACAATCATTTTTAAAACTTTGTGTATGGAATGTATTGCCAATTTTGCAAGTACTTCAAATATAGGTCTTGTTCTCTAATTGGGGTTTTCCTGTTGGGCAATAAAGCATTATTATTATTAAATAACAGAGTTTAGGTAATGAATTAATCTCCTAAGCATGCACATCAATATACTGTTTAAATAAAAGTAAATTTTTTCTATTTTATTAGCATTCCTTAAAATAAGTTGTAAGTTTCAAATTGTTTGCTTTATTTACATTTACATTGTGTAGATAATAAAAAAAAAATATTACACATGCAGTTTTTAGTCCAGGGCCTTTTATTGTTGTTATGCCGAGCAAGCATCTGCTGTGTGAAAACTCTCACTAGAACAGGGAGGGTAGCTAAAAAAAAATATAATTGTAAAACTGTACATTAACAAGTATGTTGTCTAGAGGATATTCTGGGTGAAATAATGTAGAAAATGTATGAACTGTATTTTATTTGTATCCCCATAAATCTTTAAAGCACACATTAAAAAATAAAGTAAAATCCAATTTTAACAAGTACACAACACAAAAATATTACTTACATAGCCTATTACACATAAAGAAGAAAAATTATTACATAAACCACCTGTTATAAATGTTCACTAAAAATTTTATAAAGATTAACGATATGTTGTATACCTGGAGTAGAACTATGCTGACTAAAGATGCAATAAACTAAAAAGAAGCACTATAAAGCAGAAGTGCTATTAACTGGTAATGTTAATTTGTGCTTAACAAAATTATAAAATATTTTATATAAAAAAGTTATTGACCAGATTAGTTTATACTGATTCGGTAGGACTTTGGAATTCGGAAAGAGCATGAATAGGGTTCTGAACTTTCTTCTGCGAACCCTTCCGAACTTTGGCACGCACTTCTTCAGGTTTTTCAGGGCGAACCAGTGGTTTCTTTTCAGGAGCTTTCATCTTCCACACGACAATGGGCGACTAGAATACAGTATTATATTTAATAATTTTAAATTAAGTAATTGACAATTACAAACTATTTTTTCTTACCTGCTGCTGTTATTCCATAGAAGCAATAATAATTTAAAAGCGTAATTAATTAGTAAAATCGTAATTTTATTTCACTTACCGCTACGGTTCCCTGACGGGGATATTTGGTGGAAGCCACATATGACGCTTTTACCGTCAAAACTACGGCATTCATCAAATTCTTAGCTGCCTGTATTAGAGAAGTTGCACTATCCAACTAAAATTAAATTGTCATGAACTGAACCAGTAGCTATAAATAAATATAAAAAGCTTACTCCAGAAACAATAAGTTCCCCACTGATGTTCTGCACGTCGGCCTTCACTTTCGAAGTGATATTCATTTGATGACAGTAGAGCGCAATACGTTGTAGGTAAGCCAGTAAATCTTTTTTTGTGGAACTTTCAGGGCACTGTTCTGCTATTTGTCTTGTCAATTTATCTAATTTGGTACCAGCCTCGGAAATCTTTTTTGCGGCATTTATTACATCCATGGTCGTTTTCAGAGGACCACGACCACTGTTAATGAACCAACAATAAAAATAGCTATACATTACAAGAACAAATAATACCTACCGAGTAAAATCAGTCATTTCCATCATAATCATACACATGTGTTTTGCAAGGACAATGATATCATTACCAGTATCATCCCATTTGGCAACTTCACGATCAAACTTCATTTTTTCACTGCGGAAGTGTTCCACTTGCTGTAAAATCTTTTGTTTATCTTCCTCTGGCATTTTGCCCATAGCTTCCTGTAAAAAATATGACAACATATTACTGCAATTCACATATCATATCATAATTATAATTACTCTGGCAGTTGTAATTCCACTGATGTCGGGGTATTCATCAATGCCATGTTCTCCCGTGTGTGTACTCGCTGAAAAAAATTAAAACAGCTACTATGATACATTACTAAAAAATGAGACTGTTAAATGCCATACCCCATAAGCGAGTTGTTTCAGAATTCAACATCACACTAACCTTTATTATAGCCATTGCAAGACCATTAAATTTGTAAACTGTTTTTTAGCAAAAAGTGTGTTGTTGTGATGGTTTTAAACGTAAGAGGCGGCAACCATACTAACTTTTCCATCAGAAGGGAAAACAAGATGCGTCGTTGATAAAAAGTAGCTGTGTGTGTATGGGTGTAATTTGGTCACACGTAGAAAAACTTCAGTCAGCGCATAGGAGTCAGATAGAGAGAGCAAGTGATATTGCAAAACAAACTAATAGTATGCAGAATTTTTTCTAAGTTTTTTGTGGAGTAACTCGATTTTTTAGAAAAAGATTCCTTAGAATCAAAGAAACCCAAAAAGGGAAGAACGAAATTCGTCCACCAAAAATTGGGCGAGGGAGAGAAAATGACCCCCCCCAAATATTGCTGTATGTAAAAATTAAGTTGAGAACTTTATTCTACTGCCATGCATGAGCAGTTTAACTTAAACAGAAATTTTTTATCGACCCCCGTTTATTAAAAAAAGGGGTAGGAATTTTCGGTTTTCAAAAACTCATAGAAGGGGGCACAAACAAATTAGTGGACTGAAACACGAACCAAATTGTAGCTGATCTATAGCTTTATAAGTTTACAAAACAATATGTTTGCGAAAAATCAAAATTTTGATATTTTTTTGACTTCACAGTTTTAGTAGTTCTTGTACCTTGTAACATTGTGCACTCCTACCGCATTTCCAATATTAAATTTCATCCTGATCTGATAACTCGTTTTTGAGTAAATACGATTTAAAACTCAAATTTTCAAAAGAGACAAACTAAATTGTAGCCCATCCCTAGCTCTATAGGACTACAAAGTTAAAAAAAATTGTGTGGCCAGTTTTTAAGTAATATATTTTTTTGAAAATTTCCGTATGTGAGTTATGATGCACCACACACAAACATACCCACCCACCGAAATGTTCTTAAAAACCTTTTTTGGGTTCGTGGAGGTCCAAAATATTATTTCCGTCAAAATCTCGATTTCAAAAATTTTCATCTAATCAATACTTCCCTATACTAAAAGTACAAAGTTGACTTCGATAGCTCAATTTAGAGCTGAGATATATTAATAATAATAATAATGTTTATTCGTCCAAAGGTTCCATTTTGTGTGCTTCATTCAAACTACTGCCGTTTGTGAACAAGTGGACTGATTACGTTCCGCTTTTGATATGTTACAGACTTACAGTCAAGAATTGGGGCTAAATCATATCCGACTCTCAAGTGTCTGCGTTCATAAATTTTTTTTGTCGTAGCCGCAGCAAAAAGTTTACGACTTTGACGTCTCCTATAAGGTGTTATGTCCGGTCCTTTTGGTTGGTGAATGGCTTGAGTCCCATTTGCCTACCCAATTTTTGGGATCAAGTAATTAGAAAAAGAAAAAAAATAGTTTGGCGTCCTCTAGCGGCGCTGCCGATAAGCTGACAACAAACAATCGTACAGCGTTGGAAAGTCCAAGCTGAGGACTACCGATCCCTATATTCGGATTTTTGATATCCACCAAAAACCATTTTAAATTACTAAACAAGCCTGATAACTTACACTTGCTGCGAGTTTCTAATGGATAATTCTCATCCAATTCTACATCTTCAGGATCCAAGTCTTCATCCGCCTTTAGAAACAGAAAATACAAATAACTATAATTATTACCTTACAACAAATATAAAAGTACATACTCTGTTCATCAGGACAGCCCGACGTATTTCACGGACTCCATCATAAACCAACCTTGAAGCATCAATAAAATCATTTTCATCAACTTCCTTAGGGGGGTTACCAGACAAAGCTGATACAGCGACAGCAACACGCTGACCAAACTTTGGCATAACTTGTTCGTTTAATACTTTCACTGCTTCCAATACTCGTTTGGTATAAATGCAAGGTTCATAATTATCCATTTCTGCGGTCACAACGTTACACACCCTGGCTGAACGCCCTCGTATACCACTAGCGGTGCGGTCTAATGTATCTGCATCGCCTTCTTGAAGTGCTAGTACACATTTGTTAACATCTTCAAGAATATGATTTTCTGATACAGCTAAAAAGTCATCAATTGTTGTGATATCATCCACTGCCTCGGTTAAAATGCGGACTTGATTTTCCCACGACTGCTTAAAAGCTTCCATATTTTCTTGAGCAACTTTACTTCTAGGTCTTGCAGCTAAAATTCTTGCTGCATTTATTACCTCGGGACATAGACTATCGATTTGAGCAGCTGCATAACGAACCATTTTAACACCGTCTTCATTATTAGACATACTGCACACTAAGTTAGCTACCTACATTTTTATTTTAAAAATAAAAATTTTCATCAGCATATAAACATCAACGTATAACTTAAATACACCTACCTCAACCAGTTTATTTGAATGTTCGGTAAAAACAATGGCATATTCTTCGACTTCCTTTTCATTGCCATTTTCAGCTGCTTTTATTAGAACGAGCAGTGGAACATTGGTGTCCATGAAACTAAAAATTAATTGATTTTACGGTGGAGATCATTTAAACAATATTCTCATTATTTGTTACTGCGATTTGCTACGTGGGAAACCAGTTTTTTGAATTGATTTTTTCAAACTGCTGAGAATATTGTATGGAACGCCGCCTTACTTTTTATTCAACATTTATGGTCGCCAAAGTGTTTTCTTAGAGTAAAGAATGAAAAGACAAAAAAATATTTATTGAAATTAAAAAATATTTTTTCAATTCAAAAATTTATTTTATGGTGTAAAAAATATTTTTTGACGTCAGTAATCGATTATTTGGCGCCAAAAGTATAAGCTTTATTTTTTTGACGTCTGAAAATCAGTTTTAAGTATTGAATTAAAATAATTAAACGAATTTAAAAACTAATTAATTGTTAAACAAAATGATTTATTTTGACGCCAATAAATAATTTTTGGGCGCCAGAAAAATTATAAATAAATGAAAATGATTTCTTGACGTAATTAAACACTTTTTTGGCAATTTTAAAATCATTTAGACGTCTGAAAATCACTTACACAGTTTAGAATTAAATAGGATGATTTTTAGACATAAAAAGATTAATCTGTGATGTCCAATTTCCGACGTCTGATATTCAATGTTTTTTTAGCTACTTGAGAAAAATGTAATTTTGATTTGCATAAAACATAATAAAAAGTAAAATGGCCTTCCACATTCTCACAAGTCAAAATCAATGTGTGGTTTCCAGTTTATTTTATAGCTATCTTTTCAATAAATAATTTAAGCAACATCACTGTAAAAAAATGAGCGAAACACTTCGCCTGGACTTTCCTATACTTATAAAATAACATTGTTTTATATTTTCCAACACTTTCGATTTACACCTGTCTAGACACGACTAGTTAAAGTAAATAGTTCTTATAAGTTGTAAACATCTTGAAGCGGTTGAAGAAAGACCGACCGCGCGGAAGCGAATTGATATATGAAAATATATTAATAACTCGACAAGTATTATTTTTAGCAAGAAATTACTCTTATTAATTTGTATTTATAAATTCAAAACCTTTCTGATTTTCAAGCCAAAGTGCCACGTTTCCATTTAAAAAAAAGTTATTTTTTACCGTGGCCGCCATATTAAAATTGGAAACTCAAGTTTTTTTCTTAAATACAATCGAGAAGAATTTGCCCTACAACTTTGCTCTTGGGTTTGCGAGTCTATCTATTAAAATAAAAAAGTTAGCCTACACTGAACATTAAACGACTAGTACAAGAATACAACTGCTGTAGAAAGTATGTGAAATTCTTCTAAGGACAAAAAGATTATTAAGGGGCAAAAAATTCGATTTTTTGATTTTTTGTAAAAAGATTCTCCTAGAGCAAACCAAACAAAAAACCAAATTTTAAATTTTTTATCGAAAAAATTTGGGGGAGGGGGAACAGTAGCCCCCCTAAATATGAAATTATCGAAAAAATATTGATATAAATATTGCTTTAACAGAAATATTTTATTGCCCCCCGTTACGAAATTGTAGCAAATGCCTATCTTTATCAACTTAAAACGTTTAAACAAAAACGTGAGAGCAGTTTTTGAGAAAATGTTTTTTGAAAAATTCCATTTTGGAGTGCTGTCATTACGATCGTTTTTATATTTTCAAAATTAATTATATTTCATGGTATAGTACCCTTGAAGGGCTACCAAACAAGATGTAGTTGATTCCAATCAGATAACTGGTTTTTGAGTAAATGGGCGTTAAAGTCGAAATGTTCAAAAATTCGTAGCGGCCGCCATTTTAAAGCTAGAGAATTCGGTAAAAAAATCGTTTGGTTTATCCTAAGGCCTTCTTTAATCTCCACTATTAAAATTTCCAAAATTCAGTTTCTAAAAAAAATGCTACCAAAAAAACATGTCTAACTTCCGCTTCCGTTTCGGTTTTTTTTTAAAAGCTTATTTTGTCGGTGAATTTTTGATATACCTCCTCATTCCAAAGCACATCAAATTCGGTCCAGCCGTTCCGGAGATATGAGCGTTACCCACCCACACACACACCCACAGACAGACATTTTTTAAAAACCACTTTTTTAGGATCCTGGAAACCCAAAACATGTATTTCCGTCAAAATCTCGATTTTGAAAATTTGCATGAAATCAATACTTCCCTATACTGAAAGTATAGGAAAGTAAAAATGTAATTGTAATATTTCTTAAGGGAGTTGGTGTTTTATCATCGTAACTAAAAATTGAAACTGGCAAATAAAATAGTCCAGTACCAATTTTATGCATACCTATCTGATACATGATCAACTACAGCTTTGCGCAACTGTCTACGTAGATCTCGAGTTTTTCTACCCATTTGGTCAATAGCCCGTCCAAGTCCATCGCTTTGTTCTTTGTTTCCCATCTGTAAATATAAAATTATAATAGAACTTGTATCTTTTTTAAATGTCATTTGTAGTGGCTAAGCACAGGCAATTCATAAGTGTGAGCAAAGATACAAAAAAATCTAATAAATTTGTTATTTTAAGGAATTGTTTCATTTTAGCTATTAAGGCAAGTTTACAATACATTGCCCTTAAGACTTAAAAGCTACATGTTATTGACGAGATACTAACAAATTTATTAGTTCTAATTGCTCAGCTGTACAATATATTACAGAACAGCATGACCACAAAATTCTGTTAGTAGTGCAGTTAGGAGGTTGAATCGCAGCAACGTTTATTATAGCCCATTTCAGCTTAATTTTACTTAAAACATGGTCCAGATAAAGTAGATTCTGTTTCTGTCGTATTTCTAACTGAAATGGACTATGAAGTGCACATAGACACACATATTTACAGAATATTTACCCTGATCCCTCCCCGCAATACTTGCAACTGCTGAATGCAAAACAAAGTATCAGCATATGTACCAATTTTGTAAAACTGATAACTAAAAGTATGAAAATGTAAATACTAAGATGAATAAACAGAGCTCCCTGTAAAACATATAACACACAAGTAACTTAATTTTTAATATTAAAAAATTACTTTAGAAGCTTGCCTATATTTTAAAACTGTATGGTAAAGATCTTCGCAACTTTAAATTGAGAAATTTTGATTTTCCAAAGAATCATGAAATTGCTGGAATAATTAAAGCTTCCTAGATGTTGTAGCTTTATAGGGACACACTGTATATGTATGCATAAAAATACAAAACATTATTTTTTTATAAAAACAAATTTTTATAAGATAAAAAACTAATAACGTACATTAGACATGTATTCAGAAAGCAGATCCTGTAATGCTTGGCGAACAGCATTACATTCTGCCACAATTCGTTCTCGACGTTCATCACGGGTACAGCTGGAATCTGCCATAAGAGCAGCACCACTAATAATACTTTCTAAACGTTCTTCTAATGACGGACGAGTGTGAACTTCATTGTATGCCAATGGTTCCATTTGCATATGATCCTGTAATGTAACACAGTTAAATTGTAGAAATTATTTTAAACAGGAACACTTTTAGTTTACATCAAAATCATCAAGAGCAGCAGCTAATTCACCAGGGCCATCATACGGATTTTGTGACGGTTGCGGCGTACGTCCTTGAGCAACATCGCTGATAGTATTAACAGCTTCGCAAACTTGCTTCAAAATGTAGTCTCGATTAGCTTTTGCAGCCGCTAATTCAGGATGACGCACGTATACTTTGGATGCTGTTAGTAACATTGTTGAATGTTTCTTTAGAACTGCTCGGGCAGCAGCTAGATCATCTCGCAGTTGAGGATCCTTTAATTCTTGTTGCCGTTTAGCAGCCTGATTCATAAGTTCATTAGCATTACGTCCAAATTCCTTTATATTGTCTAATAGTTCGCCTTGACTAGAGGCATTACGAAGTTTTTCTATGTCATCTTCTACTACACGCAAAGATTTGAGCAAGAGATGAACATCAACCATATCAGCCAAAATAAGAAGTCGTGTAACAGCAGAAAGAAGATTTCGTGCTGCCCGTACCATGTTACCACGTTTAAGAGATGAACACGGATCTTCCGAGAACTCACGAGCTGCCACACTCATGGCATTACCTACATACATTAATACTTACTGTAGTCGAGTAAAAAAGTTAAATTAGTGAGAAGACTTACCTGTTTTTCTTACTTCATCAACTGCACCCAACATTTCTTGAGTTATATCTGGGTTTTCGTAAGCTATTTGCTCACCTTTCTCGATAAAGTTCTCTGTGGCTTTCTCGACAGTACTGACAAGAGCATTTGCACGTTTTGATTTACCTTTCTTCTTTTTACTAGGTCCCTTTGTATTAACCAGTGTAGTTACTTGTAGCACCAGAGGCTCTAGGGTTTTTTCTACAGACATTGTACGAATTTCTAAATTTTTTGGGTCCCACTTTAACCCGAAATGATCGGTCATGGTTTCTTCTTCTTTTAAACACAACACAATTACTTCTTGTTCTTTTAAAATCACTTTATTGTTTTACTATCACTCAAAAATTCAACTTTTCTTTTGATCCATTCGATGATTCATAACAAACAACTTAAACCACTCCCACATTAGTGACTACATGACGACTACATTGTCACCACCATGGAATCCATAACCCCTACCAATGCCGTGATACATTTTTTGTCTACTCGTTATCATTGTCCATCTCTTTTCAGGATCATAAACCGTTAATACAATGCTAGAATTGAAATAACCCAAAGTCACAGCATCTCATTTGCAACGTCACTGCCGACCGTTTCGGCTATTTTCGGATCTTGGCGTAAATATGCATACGAATATTCGACGAGGCTCGGAGGTTTACACTGCAGTGTTGCCAGATTTGGGGATTTATCGCCATTTCGGCCGCCATAGCGTTTTGACGGTAGTTTCTTCCCGTTGGTGACTAGCTACTTGTTTTGCCTATTTTTAATATTACTCTTACAGATATGTTTTAGAGCGCTAAATTCATACCTGTATAAATAAAAGGTCTCAAGTTATGTACTTCTGATTTATGCATATACAGTGTCAACATAATCATTAAACAGCCCGTATTTTCTTAAAAAATAGTAACGCGGGGATTCCCTAATTTCTTGTATTTACAGGCCGACCCACAACCCTGTTCTTTGATAAAAACTAAATTTAAAACTGTCGAAGAAATTGTTCAATAATTATTTTTTTAGGATAGAATGAATAGAATGAAATCAGACTCAGAATCAGATCTTTTACCTATATTTTTATCGAACATTTAAAATCATTAAATAACCTAAATTTTACATAGAAAACGACCTTCTACCTCACGGGGTACTTATCACAGTTCCTGTAAATAACAAAAGACTTGACATTAACTTTGATTTTAATTTTAAAAGTAGTGGGTAATGGGTGAGAAAATTCTGCGAAAAATTCCCTGAACCTTATCTGAAGAATTTTCTTTGTCAAAATGTCATCTGGCAACAGTGACGACGCTGCAGCTTTCAATTATCTATGCTTCAGCCGGTTCCTAAGTATCTGTGGTCGGCATCAAGGTTGAAATGCTGTGGCCCAGGGTTATTTCAGTTCTTGGTACGAATCTATGATGAGGCAACAGATTCGATATCAGATAATAGGAAAGCTTTGCAGGAAAAGCAACAGAAAGTTTCTACATTGTAGAAGCACGGTGCATTCCAGTAAGATAGGGATATCCTTTATTAAAAAGCAATTAGATATCTAGATACCTATCATTTTGTTTGGCGGAAGATTTAAATTATAGGAACTAAACAGAATGAACTTCCATCAATATTTCATTATTTTGTGTGTGCTTTATTTAAGACCACAGCGTGTATCAAGTGATACTACTGATAAGCTGAAATTAGTGCACATTGTAAGTTTATGTTTCATTTTATGGCGTATTTTATTAATACACAATAAACTAGATTTTTAGGCATGGTGAAAGAACACCCACAGAAACGTACAAGAAAGATCCACACCGATCTTGGTCTGCAGGTTGGGGGCAGCTTACTAATGTATAAACAATATTACACTTTATAAGGATTTAATCATCAGCATTTATGTTTGACTTACTAATTACGGTGACATGATTACAGCCTTTTTATATATATCTACTATTAATTTTTGTTATCCGAATTTAACTAGACGTTGTTTATTACTGCAGTTCTGTATTTTACACTGCCCTTCTAAGTTCTCTGTAAGGTTCATAATTAATTGCATTTTAGAGAGGAAAGAAACAGATGTACAATTTAGGCTTAATATTACGGGAAAACTACAAAGATTTTTTATCTGAATATTATATCCCTGACGATGTTCATGTAATGAGTAGTTATGCAGACAGAAATCTTATGAGTGCCCAGTTGGTGCTGGCAGGATTATATCCACCAGTCAACGAACAAATTTGGAATGCCGATTTGTTGTGGCAACCAATACCTGTGAAATATTTTCCCCGAAGTTTAGATAATGCAAGTACTTTATTGAAACATTAGTTTTTTTTCTGATTTGCGTTTTGTTATAGACATAATAAAAAATAAGATTTATTGTATTCTAGATAATTGCACTTAAAAGAAAATGTCCAGTATATGAAACTGCCTTAAATGCTGCATATAAGTCTGAAAGAATACAACGTATTAACAATGACAATGAAAATTTGTATAAATACTTATCAGATAAGACCGGTGAAGACATACATAATATATCAAAAGTTGAATCATTGTACAACACTTTTGAAATTGAAATGCAACAAAATCTACAGTTACCCGAATGGACTAAAAATTTGTCTATGACTGGTTTGCGTTCATTAGCAGCAGAAAACCTAGCTATATTTACTGATACCATGCTGATGAAACGTTTAAAAGGAGGTACAAGTATTTGGATTAAAAACATTTTACTAATTAATTTTAAAGAATATTAATATAATATCAATAAAATAATTAATTATTAACCAGTAATTTATTTTAGCCCTATTATAAGTATTTAAACATGTTTATAAGGTTAAAGTAAATACCTGTTGAAGTAATTAATTATTTTGTTTATAATACATTGGTATGATTTTAAACAAAATCAAGATCGAATTTATTATTAAAAACAGTGCTTTTCAGGTGTTTTACTGCAAGAAATAATACATCGTATGTCTCAGAAGAGTCAAAACAGTCTTAAACCTGATCTAAATTTAATTTTGTATTCTGGACATGATTTGACAATTGTTAGTATAATGCGAACATTGGGTTTTGAAGAGCTTTTAAAACCGGATTATGGGTCTTCCTTGACGTTTGAGCTTCATAAAGTTGGTGATAATAAACATGAAGTTCGAGTAGGTATTAAGCAAAACCATGAAATAAAATGATTGTAACATGAATTTACTTTAGCTGCTCTATAAAACTGATTTGACACAAAATGCCCAACATTTGGAAATTAAGTTTTGTCCAACACCATGTTTGTTAGCGGATTTTATAGAAGCATTTCAAAAAGTAGTACCAGTGGATTGGGAACAAGAATGTATTGGCAAGAACATACTACAATAGCAATTTGAAATGTTTTCAGTAATGGTAGATAGGTATTAAGAATCAGTTCATATGTATTTTGTAGCATACACTTAATTAACCACCAGTTTTTGTATAAAAGTTAAAAATCATTTATTTTGTTGGATATATTTCATTTAGTGAAATAAAATGAATACCAACATTTTTTTCTTTAATAAAAGTTAAAGTTAACACATAAAACTGACTTTTTCTTTTAGTTGATCAGTACCAGCATTATTTATTTTTGATCCTGAAATCCCGAGATTGTATTTCCTACTGCGTATGTTTGTATTACCGAAGTGGAAGTCCAGATACAACCTTCAGTAGATCTCAAAATCTTAATGGACAATCGCCAGACAAAATCAAAAACTGTTTATTTTTGAACGTCCATCCTTTGTATACCACTGAAATATGACTACGGGTAAATATATTTACAGAATACCACTATCTCATTTTGTTAAAATTTTTGACATCCGCCTTGAGTACACTTTAAGTGGAAGAAATAAAATAATAAATTTATTATTTATTACTTTAAATACATTTATTATGTTATTTTTATATAAATATTCTTTCCTAATTAAGTTAGTAATTTTTACATAATTCTGAATATTTTGCCGTATGGGGTTCTTTTTATCCTGAGTACCGAAAAACAAAATTACATTTTTCTCAAGTTGCTAAATAATTACCGCCATCAAAAATTGAATATTAGACGTCACAAATTAAAACTCAAACGTTTGAAATTGATTTTTTGCTGTAAAAATTACTTTTTAGGCGTCTAAAAATCATCAAAATTCAGATAAAATTATTTATCTATTTAATTTTGTAATCGAATATTTGACACCAAGAAATCATTTCTTTGCGCCTATAACCCGTTCCAGCAGTTTACAATAAAAGAATGAAACACATACTTGTAAACTACAAATGGGTTGTTTTCATATGTCAATAAAAGAAGTTTTGACGTCAAAAGATGAATTTGACGAATATAAATTTTGTCGTCAATAATTGATGTTTAGGGGTCAATAAATGAATTTTTGACTTTGGAAAATGCTGCCACCTAACGGGATACTTCCGTAATAGTGTGATCAAATATTGACTGAAAAGAGAACCTGCCTGTTACAACGTTCTGCATATATATTTTTAAAAATATTTAAAAGTAAAAGTTTTTATTGCATAGGAAAGTCAAGGCGAAGTGCTTCTAGGTTATAACAATAATGTAAAAAATATTTTCATTTTTCACCTTGTAAAAGAGGACATTAGTCTGAAAACAGTAAACATAAAAACAATGAAATACATTTGGAAAGAAATGTCTTTTATTAGTAATCGTGACAGCAATATTTGTAGCAGCAAATAGTTACAATAGGCATTAAAGCACCAAAAATGGTTAAGAATCGTGAATTAATTATTTAATAAGACACTGGCATTTCATTTCGCTTCAACAAACTATTTACACCCTCAAGGCTTTTTATCACTCTGTAGAAGTCTCCTCTTCTACTCAATGTGATGATATGTAGATATTGTCATTTCAATAATAAAGCTTTGATCACAATTCCGTATCATTCTACTTTTTAGGCACACAAGTAGAAACGTGCTTGTGTGTAAAGTAATAAAAAAAAATACATTATTTAATTCTGGCGGTATGATACATGTACTATTTACAAATAATTTACAAACAAGATTTTTAAATCTAAAACATCTGTAAAAAATATATCTTCAGAATTTGACCTACTAATACTCATACACAAACATATGAACGTACACATTACGTATGCAGTGCGATTCACTATCATGTAGGAAGAAAGCTAAATACTGTTATACAACTCTGGAGTATATTTGCTTGCTAATTACTACATACAGGGTGAGTGTCATTTAATTGCCATCCCACCATTATTTCCCAAACTATAGGGAATGTCAATTTTTTTCTCGACCACAGTTGTTAATAAGGAACTACTGCATAACCTAAAATTATTACTAAATATACTGGATGTATAGTTATGCCTACACAGCACATTACTTTGTTATTTTAAATGGAACACCCTGTATACAGTTAATAATTCTAGATATAAAAGTGTTAAGGTACTTTAATTCTACACTTGATAGTGTTAAAAAAACAATGGATGTTCCATTTGTAAAACAAAGTTATTAACATTTGGAGTGTGGACATTAAATTATGAACATCCTATGTAACAACCTGCTGTTATTAACATACCGCTGAACATTTTACAATGTGTTATTAATCTGTGCAAAACAAAAATCGGCCAAAGTCTTTGGCGTCTAAAATATTAATTTTGGAATAATTTAGTTCATAAAAAAAGCTAAAATTAAATGTAAAATCCATACTTCCTTAATACTTTTATATCTAGAATTAATCCGTAAAGTCTAAAAATGCAATAATATACTGGGTGTTCCATTTAAAATAAAAAAAATATATGCTGTACAGGCATAACTGAACACCCAGTATAATTGGTAATAATTTTTGACTATGCAGCAGCTAAATAACAATGAGTTTTATTAAGAAACAAATTTGATATTCTCAATAGTTTAGGAAATAATAGTGAGCCGACACTTAAATGACTGACCCTGTATAATATTGATGTCAGCCATCACTTTTACAAAACAAATTAGCTGAGCTTATTACAAAAATGTGTTGCTGAATCAAAAACATTTACTATTTTTAAGATCAATTAAATATTTTTGATAGATAAAAATCTTTTTAAAAATTTCAGAGTTTAATTAACCAATTATTAATTAAACCAGACAAACCAATAAAATACAACAGTACCCCTTTCTATTAACAAGCAAATAATTATCAAAAAGCTTACAATATTGCTGATCCTTTACCCTTTTCAATACTTTATTTTGTGTGTCCTGCATGATGTGAAATCTGTCAAAATAAGCATACTTGAAACAAATTAAAATTTTACAGCTGAAGAGTTCATATCAGAAACATTTAATAACGCAATTATGTAATTATAAAATGACTAAGTGTAGCCTGTTAAATTATAGTTAATTATAATCCACAAGTACAAAATGACTTTCAAACGTAAAAGTATAGTTTGTGAAACAAAAATCCAGTTAGAATAAACTGGATACAAAAAGAAATTACAAAATAATTACTAGAGTATCACAACGAGTTGAATATAAAAACAGCACCTACATAGCCAATGGCACAAATGCATCTTTCTCACAGCCAAATACAAAAAAAATGAAATACTGGTAATTTTATGTAACTTAAACTAAATTTACTTCTTAGTACTCCATTAAATGGCTAGTGTAGATGCTATTAGAATATACTTGATTAAGGCTTTTCCAATTACAAAAGTCTTACACCACTGTAAGGTTCTGAGTATCAATTGAGAAATTTTCGACAACGGCGGGAACCGCACGTGCAAGGAATTTTATCTTCCTCAAATGGAAATTTATAATCGTAAGTTAATTCCTCACCGCACAATATCTTGCGAAGAGCAAAAATAATAATATGTTTATGTCCCAAAATCTCTACTACTTTGGAGTAACAGTTGGGCTAAAACAAATAATATTTTGTATTGATAATAACAACTGTAATGAAATTTAACTTACCTCACAAGAATGATTAATAAATCTAGCTGCATTTCCTTTCATAGTTGCATCAACTACAAAGTTTTCATCAATTCTGAACATGTAACACCCCATACCTTTTGCAGTGTATTGCTTTTCTCGTTTGTCCGCAAGTACTGACCGTATTACCTGCATAGATACATAGAAGTAGTTTTGGCTAAAAACCTGTAGGCCAACTAAATAGATCAATAGGCCAAACAGCAAAGGTTAAATTGTTATTTGCCACAATAAATAAATGTAATATGTCAATAATGAATAAGGAGTAAATTTCGAAAATAATTAGGGTTACGGTTAAGAAAATTGGTAATTTCTGTTTTCATTTTGATTATGATGTAGAAAATTTTGCATTTTTTTCCAATTTTCGGTTACGCTTCGGTTCACGTCTCTGGTGCCAACAGCATAAGTATTCACTATTTAAGTGAGACTTTAATAAATATATAAGCAGTGATGTGAGTCTCAGTATTTTACCAATCGGTAAAATGGTATTTTACCGGTAAAGTAAAATCACATTTTACCGGTAAAATGGTAAAATCATTTAGAATTGCCGCGCGCAGGCGCAGATAGTCGTGGTACTCCAAAACAAAACATTATTTTTCTTGGAAAGGGTCAGAAATGTTTTGTGGTAGGAAACCTAAATAAAGATTAATTTCTTTAAACCAATCATATTATAATATATATTAAATATTTTTTATTTTTGTTATTAAAAGTTACATCAATTACATTTATTAAGTTTGTTTAACTTTATGTATAAGTTTATTTTATCTAAATGTTTATTGGGATTTATATCTTCATATTTTTTATTTTCGTTATCACATTTTGCTTTGTATTTAATTTAGGTATACTTTAATAATAATTATAACTGTAACTGTAAGTTACATAACCGTTATATTTTTATAAACTATAAATAATTGTGTTTTTGTCTTTTGGTATCAAGTATTAAGTAGACCTGTCGAGTATCTAGTATCAAACTAAATGGTTTTTCATAAGGAATCCAATGACATCATTTTTGACGCGAAATTAATTTTACCGGTAAAATAATGATTTTACTTACCGTTTTTTATTTTACCGGTAAAATCACATCACTGTATATAAGCAAAATATTTGCAGTAAAATTGGAATGGAAAAAAACATTTTAAAACTTACCTCCCCGGCATATTCAATAACCATCTCACCACTTTCAATATCCCTGTGGCAGAAAAGTCCTCTTTTATGAATTTTAGAGCGATAAACACCAACAGACTGCTTAGAAGTCAATTTTAAATGCCTGAACCGCATTGCCATTGGTAGATTAGTAATAGAGCCCCTTCTGCAAAGAAATGAAATTTAGAAAGCATTTTTGAAAAAGTATTGTAGTTATACCTTATATTTTGTTCAAAATCCGTTGGATTACTAGTACGTGGTTTGCGATGTTTTGACGCAAGCCAACCGAACATATCACTGTGTTCATGTGATCCCACATACGGTAAAAATCTCGCCGCTCCATGGGGATGTTCAATGTCTAAGTCATCTTCTAAGTCTGTTTCTGGAGTACGACTGTGAAAACTGGGTTTGTACTTTGTGCACTTTCCTGCTCCTGGTAACTGTTCCAGAAGATATTTTAAGCCATTTGTTTTTAAGCCGAGTATCTGTAAATTGCTCATCATACTTAATGAACCCGATGGAAGAGGAGGCATATTGTGTGCAATTCTAGCAGCCTGTACAGCCTCAAAGACTTTAGACCATAAGTCTGAAATAGAAGTTGAAGAATAGTGAAAACCATCTTGCGTGTCTACAGTGTACATCATTGCACTTTCTTGTTTTTCATTAAGAGGCTTCGGTTCAGATTTGGTGCTATGTTTGCTGGTGTTTGTCGTTGTAGATGTGTTTTTCTCAGATGTACTCTGCTCCAAAAGTGGGAAACGGTTTTGAGCAACTGAAGACTTTGCTTTAATGGGTTTTAAAGGAGCTATCTGTATAGATGAAGTATTTTTTAAATTAAAACTGTTACTAATTTTATAAACTCCACCTTCCCTCTGTTTTTGGAAAACTAATTTTAAAGACGTTGTCTCTTCTTTAGAACATGTTTCGCTCGATTTGGATTTTTCCGTACTAACTGGTTCCAGGACAGGTTTAAAGATAACTTCATCTAAAATATTTATTTTTTGTGGTTTAATTGTTAAATTTTCTGTTTGGTTTTCACTCTTTTCGCAAGTTTGTACTGCAGCGGGTTTTTCAACAACACTTTTAATTGCTGTTTTGCTCGTTTGTTTGGCATTATTGGTTGGCATTGGTAGAACTCTATTCATTGGTCGGGACTGAGCTGCCGAAGAGATAGGTTTTGGGGTTGGTGTTACAATATTTGTAGGTATTCCAGGTTCGGGGAAGAAAGGAGCAACTGGTAAATTTATACTACTGCTGCTATTATTAATGCTATTATTATTGCAACTACTGTTAATCGTAGCATTTGTAGCCGATGGAGTTGATGCTAAAGCTTTTGGTTGTGGTTCAACAGAAGAAGAGTCTGTATTAGCTTCAAGGTAACTCCATGGTACAACAGCAGGCTTATTTTCGGAAATAACTAAAGGAGCAGGTGGTAGGTGATTAGATACATTTTGAGATACCTGAAGAGGTTGAGAATTTACTACCGGACTTGAATTTAATAAAACAATATTTCCAGATGCTACGTCTAACATTGGTTCCAACTTACTAGTTTGGAAAACTTGAGTTGTGGAGGAGTAACTACTATTTGCAGTTAAAACGCCAGGTACTGCACTGGGTAAAAATTGCTGGGACTGTAATACAGTATTTTGTACTATTGTTTCGAAACCATAAAAAATAGGTTGCACTGGTTGAGATGCCCACATTAGCGAGCCATTGTTATCAACTAATATTTGATCACTTAATACTCGCGGTTGAGGTAATATAACGGTTGGTTGCACTCCCGAAACCAAATTTACTAGCGTGCCTTCAGGCTGTAACTGCACTATCTGCGGTTGATTTGTTAGGGTGGAAGTTATTTGAGGTGTTATGGTTGTGATATACTGTAAGTTTTGACCTGTCTGTTGTTGAAAAGCTTCTATAAAAGTAGGAATCATGTTGGTTGACGGTAGCTGTTGTACAACAACAGAAGGTCCTCCTGGAGTGCCTTGAGGAACAAATATAGTTCTACTCTCAAGCGGGCGGGTTCTTTTGGCAGCAAGCGATCTAGGACGGCCACGAGGTCTCACAGATTTTTGAGTTGCTACCGCAGCTTTAAGTACAGGTTTTACGAATTGATTTTGAGGAACAGTTACAGCCTGAGTTACCATAGAATTAACTACATTAGGAGCTGCCAACATTTTTGCGTTGATTGTAATTTGATTTGGTGGAGAGATATTTAAAATTGGGGAAACTTCTTGAGTTATTGGAACCGATTGAATTGTAAGTTGCTGAGATTGCATTTCTAAGGGCTGATTCATATGAAGCGGAGTTGAAGAAGTATTCAGGGATATTGTACCGGCTTGGTTAATAGAAATAGGTGCATGATTTACAGGTAACGGAGAAGATTGTAGAATGGAAATTGTCCCAGGTTGATTTACCATAGAACTGCAATTAGGTTGACTACTTATGTATAGCGGTGGAGGTTGGCTTACACATAATTCGTTTGACTGGTTTGTTGAAATTTGATGATTAATGGGTAAGGAAGAATGCTGTTGGTTAATAGATAGTGCCTGAGTTCCACCGATAGCAACATGCGTTGGTTCACATACAGAGGTGTTTGATGGTTGACTAATAGTTATGGTTGGGGATTGATTAATGGAGATGGAAGCACCAGGATTTAGTGATTGTGATGTAAATATGGCGGGCACAGTTTTTTGTTCCACGACAGGTTGAAAATTGGAGAAAAATATATCTGAATTTTGTGGTACGGATACCATTTCTGCTGTAGATTCTGTGCTTACAAACGTTTGAGTATTTAACGTAGATGAATGAACTTCATTTTGCGTTGTTTGGTAGGTACTATATGATTCGTATGAAGCTACCACGTATGGTTCTGCCGCATCACTTTTATTTTGTGCGACCGACATCGATTCTGTGTTATTTGTTTCACAACTAGATGTAACAACTGCACCTGAATTTGACAACTCCAACTGTTCGTGTTCTTGTGACATTTCAGAATCACTTTCACTGGTAGATATCACTTCACAACTCTCTAAATGTCTTTTATAACTGGCTTGAGTTCTATATGTACACTGACATCTTTCACATTTGACAGGTTGATCTAATATATCTGGAGTCCACAAATCTTCAACTTCTTGAGTGGTTGATTCACAATCACTACTACTACTGTTGTCATAAGCTCCATCTACTTGCAGTAACTGAAGATAGACACTTTTCTCTTGGGATACTGCTTTGAGTTGCTTTGTAGAATTCGAGAGAGAATTATCCACTTTGCAACTTAGCATTACATTGCAAGAACGTTGATGATTTCGAACCTTCGACATTTTATTCACATTGTATACCTGTTGAAAAGCTTCAGATTTATTATCTTTCAGCTCCCGGACATTCTTAATGTCTGAAATGGAGTCACAAATGTCTTTTCCTTCTTCAAGAAATGCCACCTTTTTATTTTGTTCAACATTTAACGGCACAATAGTGTCATTCTTACATAAATCGCTGTTAGCAACATCCGCAACTTTAAAATCAATACCCAGTAGTTCTTCGTTGCTCATAAGTTTTGGAAAAATATCTTGCATAGATATACCATCTAAAAATTCATGAGGTAGCTCTTCTAAAATGGCATCGGTTAATTCTGGAGAAAGTATATCCGCTGCATTTTCATTTTGAGGTTCTTCATCATCCTCAAATTCGGTGGCTCCTAAAACTGCTTTTTCTGAATCCTTTTGCCATATGAAAATCTCTTTTAACTTTTTGTCCACTAAAAGTTTCGATAGTGTGTGGTCAACGGTAAAATTTCGATCTGTAACTGCATTACTAGTTTGAGAACTGAGTACACGGGTTGTTATAATATATGGAACCAGTTTCCATGGTTCAACTGTGGACCAAAATAAACGTCGGCATGAGAGATTTGAAGGCACTATGGCCTCTGAATTATCAGATACTACCGGAATGATTATACCTAAATTTGTAATGCACAAAGATCCTACCATAAACTGGACTTTTTTAGGTTCAATGTAACGTTTCTTCTTTTTATCCAACTCTACGTACACAGATCTACGAATGGCAAAGTCTGCAGATGATGAAATTACAGCAACATTATATATCATACCATGAGATGGACAATAAATTGATTTATCGTGCATAAAATAACATTTTACAGTATGAGCACAACAAAAATGGTATGTTTCGTGGCAATTTTTTGCGCAGCAACCAATGCTGGCTCCTTTTTGTTTACAATAACTGCAGCGCATCAAGCGTCCACGAGTCATAGCACTATGTACATTCTGCAGAGAACCATCAATTTCTTCGTAAACTTCTGACGACCACAAAGCACAGTTTGCATGTACCCACTCGTTATTGCCACAATACAGTAATCTTGCTTCTCGAAAACATAAACCATCTCCAATACCTTTACAAAAAGCACACATTCTATTATCATTTTCGATATTATGTATCATTTTGTGTTTATAGTTATCCAAAACATTTTGCAGAGTATCTTCAGATGTTGCTAGATCAGCACGTGATGTGTCACAGAACGATGTATTTGAGCAATCTGCTTCAGTTTGAGTAGAATTATACCAAGGGAATACTTGCTTTAAAATAGAGTGGTATATTTGTAACAGTTCCACCGATTTTGCAGTTTCCAATATTTCTTCCATGCTTTCATTGAACTCCCTAAGCGAAAGATACTCATTAGAATGCAATTTATTTTTAATGTCAGTGAGGGACGGAGTAATGGGGGTCTTTATTGCTGTTTTATCTTCAGGTATAAGGTACACTTCGTCAGTTCCCACAGTGCAAGGTTTTATTGTTACCCTCAATTCTTTAAGTTTATATTTTTTCTGCATTTTTCTCAAATTTGCAACTTCTTGGATGGCTTCAACATTATTTTCATTACCTGAAATATCTGATAGGTCACTGTCATCTGAAAACTGCAACTTCTTCACAGCTGATGCAGTTTTATTGTTAGGCGGACTAAAACACATGGGACTCCATTTGAGTATATTTCGAGCTACACGATTTTTGCTCAATAATCTCAAAACGTTACTGAAACTGGCCCTTAACTCGGAATCCACAGCTTTCCGCCAATAGGGTAAAGACTCGCAGATACAACACAAAAATTCTATTGATTCTGGAAGCAAGCTTAAAATTTGATACTGTTCTTCTGAAAGGCCTTCACATTTTGCATGAATCCACATTTTGCATTTTCCACACTCCATCATCTGTATAAAAAAAAAGAGTTTAATAAATTTTACACCATCTAGGTAGCAGAGTTGAAAATGGAAATTTCGCAAATTTCCGCAGCGCAAGTGGAAATATTGGAAACGTTAGAAATATTTATATTTTGTTGATTTAAATACTTTTAGTAGCGTTTTAATTTATGAGCTTATATCAGTAAGTGCTATCGCATGTAGTTAAGAAAAAAATATATTTTTAAGCTTTGTAGATTATTTGATAATTATCAGATAATCCTCTTTCTTTTTACTGGCACTCCGGGAAGTCCCTATTGAAAGACATAAACTTAAAACGTTAGTTATACTTGACGTTGCTACACAAGTGCATGTAAATGATTTCTTGTGTACTTGTTGTTCTGTGCGGTTTGTGCAGTTCTTTGTAAGCTTGTTAATCGGAACCTGAACCGGAAACGGAAATTAGACCAACTTTTTTGGTATAGATTTTTTTCTAAACACTATTTAGAAATTTTGGATACATGGCGTTGTAGTGCATCTAAAGACAAATAAAATATTTTTTTGCCAAACGCTGTATCTTCAAAATGAAGGCTGTTACGAATTTTTGAAAATTTTAATTTAATAAGTATTTTCAAGTGACGTAAAAATATTTTTGGAAAAATGAAAATTGTAAATATGCTAGCGGTTGAAAATATTGGACATTTTCCAAAAAAATTTCCTCCAAAGCTAGGATAAAATTTAAAAAAATTCCTTTTCAATTTTTATAATTTTAAAATATTAAATTATCTTAACGTAAAAAATTAACACAAATAAATAAATACCTTGGTGTCGTAATCATTATCATCATAACATCTTTGACATAAAGGACAAAAGTTTCCTTTTTTCCGTAATCTGAAGCACATAAGGCATAATGGTGTATTTCCAATAAACTTTGTTATGTTATTAGTACCACAACTTTTGCATCGCAAACATGAAGAACACACCTACAACTAAATTATTATAAAAAAAGAACGAACAATAAAATGTTCTTACCGTTGGTCGATCATCAGTCTGCCATTTGGTATTGAAACATTCTGGATGGTAAGCTTTATGACACTTTTGACAATTAAATTTTTGTTTATCTGCTTCCCCACAAGCATTGCATGTTGTACATCTGGGGCACAACCAGTCATAACACTGATCATTTGCATTAAGATGTTTCGGAACTGGTTCCAAACAAAATGGATGATAAGGCTCGCAACACAAACAGCAAAATAACAAAGGTTCTCGACCAGCACTACCGCATAAGAAACATATAGCAGGCATTGGAAACGATACGGAAGCTATTAATCCGAAACCACTTCGACAAACTTCCTCTGGGTCATAATTTTCCCAGAAGTCAATACAAATACTGTTTTCAATTTCAATTTGCCTCTTTCGCGATTTCGCCTAAAATTTAAAATAAATATATTATTTATTTCAAATAATATTGGTAATTACCTCTACCATGCAAGCTAGTGGTAAAGCTTGCTTATTATTCTTATCTCGTTCCCGCTTTACTGCAGTTGTTGACAACGGAAAGTCTATTTTGGAAGAAACATTCTTTAAATGAACTTGTTCGGATTCCCGCGAATTTTCGACGTTTTCTAATTTTGAGTTGCTACTTTTATTATCAATGGCGGAGTTATTTTCTTTATTTTCAGATGTATCATTTTCGAATGTAAAACTTTCGGATTTAAAGCTAACAGGCTTGCTTTGGTTGTCCACAGTTTCCAATTGTTTCTTGTCAGATTCATCTGGAAATATTGCTAATGGCTGACCTAACACAATCGATGCACTGCGACAAACATGTTTCACCCTAGGACCTTTGAGGTCTATTTTTTGACGTTTAATATCTGAAATCGGATGTGTAGTACTGGATTTTTCTACGCTTTTGATGACCTTTTTACGAACTGGTCTTCTGTTAATAGGAAAATCTTCTACTTTATTGTTGAGCGTTATCGATGTTAACGATGGAGACTTAATAGAAGATGATCGGTTGTCTATATTTGGATTAGTGTGAAATGAAAATAACGATAATGAATTATTGAATAACGTATCAGTTTCGCGCATAAAATCTGGTAGTAAATTAATTAAACTATTTTTTAAACTTGCTGGCATTTGGAAAGAACGTAGGCACATTTTTAACCAACAGGCATTACAACGAGCCTTATAAGCACAACGAAACTTCCAGTGCTGACTACGAACTATCGGTGGAACATGACACATGCCTTGACCTTTAAGACACTGTATCTCTGGAAGCTTCTTGTTGCACACTTGACGTTTTATCATTTTCGAAATAAATTTCCGGCATGATTCACAACTATAAATGTTAAATTTACGAGCTTGTTTTACAAAACGGTAGAAACGGACAGCTCCACACACACCACAGGTAACAGTTCCTGGTGGACTTACGCTGCTTGAACTGATGCTGGAAGAAAACGGTCCTTCCGGACCAGTAGGAGTTTGTGTGTGCAATTGAAGACGAGCTTGACGTAAAATGACTCGTCTGTTGGAACATGGCGTTCGGGATATCGATGTGTCGACATTTTTTTGAGTAAAAGTTTTGTTGTGATCTCTTTTACACTCACGATTGTCTAACTGCGAAACATACTTAGATTTACATGATGAACTGTCTGTATCCGATTTAATAGAACTGTTTTTTTTAACGACCCTTTTTTTAAAAGTTCTCAGTTGAACACTATTCACTGCCTCAACGTTTATGAATCGTTTATTTGGTTTAATAACACGCGACGAATGCACGCTTCTACTAGGAAGTACAAACTTACCTACTAAATTGCTACTTTCTATATGAGATTGTTTTGCTTTAGTCAGCTTCTTACTATTTGATACTTCTTTTTCAGATCTTTTATCAGTCTTTTTGCGAGTAGATTGTGATGCTTCGCTAACTACGCTTTTTAGTTTCTGAGAGCTCGTTCCAGTAGAAGCAGCGACTAAATGTCTTCGTTTGGACAGTGACTTCCTGGCCATTAGGTTCTTACATACCCGCTTTCTTCTGGCAGTTCTACGAGTACTCTGACAATGACGCACTGTGTTTCTAACAGATCCATTTGTTGTTTGAACAGTATCTATTCCACTGTCACAATCATCCTAAAAAGATAAAAGCAAATATGTATGTAAACAATGTATTAAGCAGTTACAACATACAACAATTTTAAAACGTGCTAACCTGCTTTAGTTCACAACTAGTCAAAATGGTATTAGTTTCACCTTCTGATGTTGAAGAAGGCAAAACGTTTATTCGTGTTCTATTGACAGGTTTCGACGGTTTTCCAGGGAATTTTGAACGCGCCATTTCTGAAACTATACAAACAGTTACATTTTACGTAAATTTGTAAAGAATCCTAACAGTTCACCAATTTATGCGACATATGTATTCATTTGCATTTGTGTATATTCTCAGTAGGTAAAAAAACAATGTTTGCGCTTGTGGTGCACTCTATCCATACAATTTTGTACAAACACCACCAATACTGAGTTAAATAATTTATCTGATTGGTTAATAACTACGGCAAATTACAGTGTTCTCTACCAATATGTTACCAATGATATGAAAGTGTAGCGGTAGATCAAGCATCGAGGTGTTTTGTTTGAAGGCAACATGAGAATGACTCGTACTCGATATCCTATTGGACAGTCGTATAAACAAGCCCCTATACCGGGTGTAAACGAAACATATTTCACCCCGCTTTTTTTCTTTATTTATTAAGTCAAACGAATGAAATTTGGTATGAGTAATATATCCATAAAATTCAATTATTTGATGCTATTAGCAATTTTTGAACACTTTTGGTTTCGCCGGAAGTAACCATAACTTTCTTATTTTAAATGCAACACCTAATATTTATAATAGTGTCAATGCACATAAACTATTTTTTGTCTTTTGTTCGTTCAAATATTTTAAACTGATTCGCGCGATAAATTTAAAATTCAATTCTTTATTATAAAAAATAAAAGGTTCGCAGTTGCTGTTTATTTGCTGTCTACCTGATTTGTATTTAAACTGCTTTCCTATTTTGTTTTGAATGTTGTGACGTTCTTTTGTTTGAGTTGAATTATAATTAACCGTTATTTAACAATTAATTAAAACCTAATTTTACTGGTTAAAAATATAATAAAGTATCGAGTTATGGGTATCGTTGCAACCGCTAGGAAGTGCTCTTTCCGAAAAACAATATGAGCCAATATTGTTCCATTTGAACTTTCTGACTTTTTCTCAAAAAACTGTTAGCTGAATTTTTAAAGCGCCCGGGAATGACAGATACGGACAGCAAACGATAATAAACAGTTTTACGGTAACGCCTGGCAGCATAGGAACAGTTTTATACAAGTCATGGCACTCTAGACTCAAAACGAAATAAAATTAAGTAAAAATTTTAAAGTCGGCAAAAAACAATTGAAGTACACTACACAGTCGTATGCAGAATTTCCTCCAGATTCCAAATATGTAAAAATATACAAATTGATGCATTTAAAATAAAAAAGTTATGTTCACTTCCCATGAAACCGAAAGTGTTAAAAAATTGCTAATACCATCAAATAATTGAATTTTATAGTTATATTTCAAGTTTCATTAGTTTATCTTAATAAATAAAGAAAAAAAGGAGGGTCAATTATGTTTCGTTTACACCCGGTATTTAGCGCAGAAAACTAATCGTACATAATCGTGTATTCTCAGTTGTGTTTATTATTTTTTGAGTGTCATTATTTTGAATTCTTTATTGAAAAATATTTTTTTCTTAGACTTTTCGCTAACTATATAATGGTGAAATATTGATTCTTATGCAAGAAAGCCTTCGTAAAGCACACAAACAGTTCTTTTCACATGGAAGTACAAGAACCTCCAAAGAAAGGCGGCTTGAGGGCAGAAATGTGTAAATTTTCCTCACCAGCATTTGCTGTTCAAGCCAGCTCTAAACTTTAACATCCTCTACACTATGTAAAACTTCTCTAATCTACCTAATCTTGTTTACTTATAAGTACCTACCATTGGCGATCCGCTACTGCACTCGAGTGAAAATATACACTTTTGGCCTTCACTGCCACATTTCTTCCTTGTGTATTGGAATATGCTTTACTGATCTACCTAGCTGTAACATCCTTGAGTATTACCAAACAGGTACAGCAACGGCGGTAAATGCATTTTTGTAAATTAAAGAAAATTAAACAATTTATTCATTCTTTAGAATGCAACTCCGGCTCTGGTAGTCTGCAACAGTTGAATACGATCATTAATTTATTTCTTAAAATTATTTTCTAAACAACTTCCTAAAGGTAAGGACTGACCTGTAGCTTGTCTGCCTTTACAAGCATTTGCTCTTAAAGTTTGAGCCATAGTTGTTCGTGAGCAAACAAGATACATTAAGATCTAATCCTTGTCCTCCCCAAAATTCAAATAATCTAAGCATATGGTCTAAGCCGAAAGTAAATTGTAGTATTGACAGTTCGAGATACCGCAAAAGTCTCAATATGAAGAATATATAAACTTCCTAAAATTATTTTTTTGTTCTTAATATATAGCATGTATTGCAATTACAGTATCAATGACGGGCAAGTCTTGTAATGCCATAACAGCTGTAAAATACACACATCGTTATTTAAGACCTAAATGATTTTACAACAAATCCCAAAGATGAAATCCTTAGGGCTTAATTTAATGAGGTGAATAAGTAAAATAAAGTGTACTTACCTATTTACCTTAAAAATGTTCGTATCGAAAAGTAAGTTTGGGGGCCTACATTCGTTCAGTTTGCTAAATATTTTGATTCTAACCACTTGCATGTGTTTCTGGTGTTTAATGTGATATACTACAACAATGCTCCACTGAATTTTTATTAAATTTTGCTTTACCAATCCTACATGAATACTGCTGAATATACGGGATGTGATGTAAATGTCGTCCCACCATTACTATTTCCTAAAATGTTGAAAATATCAATTTGTTTTCTTAACAAAAGTTGTTGGTAATTAAGTGTTGCATAATCTAAAATTAATATCAAATATACTGGTTGTTTAGTTATGTTATGGAACACACTGTATATTATTTCATTTTTTTATATTCTACATTTAATTCTAGATTTAAAAGTGTTAAGATACTATTATGATCTTAAAATTAGCGGTTTTAGAGTTATTTGATTTTAACATTGGTGGACTTTCATTACAAAATTAAAATTTTAGATACCAAAAACGTTGACCCATCGCCTTTTTACACAAAACAGCAATGGGTAGTATCTTTGATTTGACTTAAATAATATGTAAAATTAGTCCACAAATGGTAAACTTTTTGAAAAAAAGTCAGATAATTCAAAAACCACAAATTTGAAGATCATAGTACCCCTACATTTTTGTACAGGGTGTCCCGTAAGCAATGGGACATTTGGGTACCTATAGCTTCCTGGAGTCAAAGTAGACCGATTAATCCTAACATACTTAGTAAACGGTGCTTCCTTAAGAAAATATCGAGGTCTTACAGATAGAAATGTTATTTTTAGTTTGAACTAAAACTCAAAAACTACTAATCCAATCGAGTTGAAATTCGGAATGGTTACGTTTTATAGGTCTACAAACACAATGGTGTTACTTATTTTTTTGCTGTTCTTGCCTTATTCTGGCACGAAGTTCCTCTCAATTTCGAGCTTTGTTTTGTGAAGCTTATTCTTGAAACTTTATACACGGGGTCAAAACTCGATTCTGAACCACTTTTCTAAAAACTTTTTTGATATCGCCAACACGAAACAAAATTTAGAGAATTGGCCTTATTTGCGAGGTCGCAGTACGCTGGGTTTACAACTTACATTTGAGTTGAGTACCTCAAAAGATGCACCTCATGAAGTTCTACGACTGAGCAAAAAGTAAAATCTCCCCACCTAAAAATAACGAAAACATCAGGCTGTCTTAATCTTAAATGCAACACACTGTATTTTTATGTTGAATCACCAAATCCCCATTTTTTCTTTGGAATGAATTGATTCCAGTGAAATTCATTTGTTTAGGTCATAACAAACACAAATTTTGTTTTTAGTACACTTGAAAGAACTAATTAAACATTTTTTGTTAGGACCTGCTTGTTGCAATGGTTTGCTTCTAATAGCCATTGCAGCTTTTAATATTTTTCTGTGCCACTATACGTCAGGATCAAAGATATGGAGCTGTTTTAGGCATAGTGGCACAAAAATAATATTAAAAAACTGCAATGGCTATTAGAAACAAACCATTGCAACAACCAGGTACCTAACGAAAAACGATTTGTTTGAATTAGTTCTTCCAAGTGTGCTAAAAACAAAATCTGTGTTCAATTATAACTGCAATCATCTCATTCCAAAAAAAATGGATTTAGTGATTTAACAAAAAATATTTACACAAAATGCTATTTTTAATTTATTATTTTGTTCCAAATTTTGCACATAGCATTAGAATTCGATTTTGAACTTTTTTTTTTCTAATAACTGTTTTTGATATTTTCTCAAATAAGGCGATTTTTCGCAAATTCATTTAATTGTTTTGAATTTCCCATCAAACCTGAAGTCACGTGACGTACATCTAAATCAATTTTTAGGTTACTTGAGATACAGGAGCGATCCCAAACATAAGTTTTTTAAATTCTAATAATAAAATTTGTTCCCATATAGTACTCACATTTTGCCGATCAGTGTATATATTTTTGCTTGCTTATTTTATTATACATATATTTTTTATATAAGGGTAAATGTTTTTTTTTTATATAAGGGGGGGCCCCTATAACAGAAAGATGCTCCATGGCTCCCACAGTCCTAAATCCAGAATTGTCTGCTGCGTTTTTTAATTAACTACGTACTGAATAAAACTTGATTCATGTGAATAAAGCCGTTCTGAATTTCAATTCAGTACCGGGAGGCATTTCATTTGAACAACTCGTTCACATTGCCTAAGCACCGCACACAATATTGCTGCATTTTGTACGTTTGAAAAGAAGGCGCATATGCCAATGAGGGTGTCGTTTAGAGAAAATCGTTCAAACGAACGCCTCGCTCTGCACAACTCCTTAAAGTGAGTTAAATGATACGTGCTTGCTTCCTTCAAGTGAACGGTTAGACCAATCGCTGAACTATATTGCACCTTTATAAAAATTAACAAAGTAATTTTTTTAAAGTAAACTTTAGAATACGGAAAATAAAATATCGAAGCATATACAGATTGCAAATTTTGCTTATTTGAACAGATTGATTTAATACATACATTTCAGTTTTAAATACAAGAAATTATCTGCAGAGAAGCGAAAACACTTTACAATTAATCTATGTAAAAGATATAGGGATGTTAGCAAAAGGCTTACATACCTTCTTTATAATAGACGATCTGCTTACTAACAAGTTAATCATTTTTGGATTATTAAATAATCTTCAAAAATTATTTTGTATTGATATGTAATTAATAATAATATAAATTGAATAAAATACTAAGGTATTGTTACCGATTACTTATTAGTGCCAATCCAAATTAATTGCTATAAATATACAGAATATCTAGATAGATTATATGGATTCAATAATTTAATCTGCCAGTAAATAAAAGATGCACCAAGAGCACTAACTTTCATTATCTGTGTCTAAAAATTCAACATGTGTGAATGGAAAATGCCCAATCTTGCCATTAAGTTCGCCTTCCCATTGTCCATTAATGTTAGTTTTAGTTACCCTTATAATATCTCCTACTTCTAATTTCAACGCTGTTTTGTCATAAGCATTTGGGACTCGAACTTGCTTTACTCTAGCCATTGCTGGCAACTTACGCTAAAACAAAATAATAATGAACAATCGCAATGTACAGTTTAAATTACAAGGTACTATTATTATATTTACCTGCATTTGATTACGCTTCATGGCTGCCTCCGCTTGCTGAGTCACTGTTGAGACTGGTCCACCAGATCCTGGCCTGGGCATCTCCATGAATGGTTGCCCATCTTCAAACTAAAGTATATTATTGTTAATAAGTTGGATTAACAAATTATAATTAAATAGTATTAAAGAATTCTTTATTCAACTTGAATGTTCTTAATAACTTCATTACAAGTAATTTAAGTGGTCACCCAACTATTATTTCCTATTGGGAATATCAAATTTTATTCTTAATCTTACCACTAGACCACCGGAGCGGTGAAGTGGTAAAGACGGGGGGTCTAGACCGAAACCATAACCGAGAAAGATATTTTTGGAACCGACTGTTTATGAATCGATTATTTCTAAGCGATCTTTTGTCCGTATCGATTTTGTGTATCTTTTTTTAATTTGCCCATTCCTAATACGAATGACAAAGCTAATAGAGAAAATTATCTTAAAATATCTAGTTGGTATTACTTTTTGAACATAAGGTACAGGTATCGATCCTTTCACACCAAGACTATTTCTTGCTGTCCACCACTGTTCTTCATCTTTGGAAACAATTGTGAGAATTTCACCTTTCTTAAACGGCAAATCATCTTGATCCTACAAAAACAATATTCAAAATCCTATTTAAACGAATTCAATATAAACAGTACCACTCCTTCAAAATCGTATCTTGCAACAACTCTTTCAACTTTTCTGGGTGCGGGACGAATCAGAGGCGTTGTATCTAAATAATGTAATTTGTAGAATGCTAAGAGGCTTGGTAAGTCACTAAATACTTGATCTCCAATCCGATAACGTATTTGATCATTTTGCTGCATTTTATTTATTATATAGTGACTAACTTTGCTGTCCTCTCTGAAATACACAAATTAAGAATCTTTTACAACTTTCCTTACCTCAAGTACAAAAACTTTGTTCCGACTTTACTATTGAATTTTTAAGAAAATACTCGCATATACCTCACGCATAACACATAATCACCAACACTGGTTGAACTGTCTCGTACAAGAAACACTCCACCTTCTTTCTCTGCTAACAATAGATCAGTCGCTTCTTGACGGCTCATGGAGCCAAAATACCAACTGCAGTTAATAAGCAAACATAAATTAGCTGAAGTATACACACCTAATTTTCATAATCAATTACATACCTTGATTTATCTTCGTGGTCAAATGTACTAGCCATAACTAATAATGCTGGTATGTACCACACATCGGATTTCAAGTAGGTAGTTTATACAGGGGAGTGATACAAAAAAAATTGCATTTTCTACATACTTATGTATTGAACATAACAGTATAGGTTATGTAGTTGTCTCTTTTCACTTTGTAGTAATTTCTGCTAATAATGAAGACGATAACGAAATTAATATAAATTAATTTCTAACATTATGGTTCATTTACCTACATTTGCTGTTTAAGGTTGTTAATGCTTATTTTTATTTATGTTGCAAAGTACAAGTCGCTGCGTTCTCATAGTGACATTCTTATCTTCTATTCGGTCGGTTTCATGACTCAAATTTTAATTTGTTATTTTAGTAAATACCAGGTTAAAGCAGCATGATTATGATAAAACTCTTATCAATGAACCACAAAAATGGCTGTGGTTCGCACTATGCTGAAGTCACAAATCACCAACTCTGAAGTTAGTACATATGAAAAATTAAAAAGTAGAAAACAAAGCTGAAGTTACATACGTATGTAGGATTGCCAACCCTATAACAATCGACAAACACCTAGCTCTAATGAAAAACAATTTTTCCAGCTAAAAAAACTATTTCAACTTTTAATAATAGCACTGCAATAAATTGTCGATATTTTAATTACAGCTACGAAATTAGGGAATTATTTTCTTATCTAATACCACTAATAATAAATGCAAAATATTTGAGTGTGTTTACTGGGAATATAAAAAGAAAATTAGGTTAGGTGATACAGAATACAAAATTATAAATCGCGTGCAGGTAAAACTCCCTGACTAATTCAGAAAAACTCTTTAGTGATGTTTTGTAACTCCCTAAACCATAATAGAGCTTGATACTGGATTTTCGTTCTTCCTAAATTTGTTGCACTTGGCATATAAAAATTTTGATTTGTTATAATTGTGCACATCACAATTTTGTAAAAGATCCACATCACTTCTTATTTAATTTTATGTATTAATTTAATATCGTTAAATTGTAGTTCATGATTTGTAAGATTTTTCTTTGTTTCAGAAATTTTTATAAATTTTAATTTTTTTAAACTTCCACGTTTTCCAAATATCAAAATTTTGCAGTTTTATTTTCACGAAATGTTCCAGTTTTAAATTTTTGTATTTTCAAATTCAGTTTTCAAGATTGTGAAAATTTTGGTATTTTCGAAATTACCAAAATAGTTTGAATCGAAGAAAAGGAAAGAAAGCAGCGGTGGCTTATGCAAGGAAGGTTTTCGTGGCGGTTTCCATACGTTTTTTTTTTCATTATGAGGAAAATAATTGCTAATGCATCTAGTAACGCGACACTTATTAGGTATTTTTCAATGTAACAGAAGCACATTTACTAGTGGTGCATTCTGTGCAACTCTGCATTTGCATCTTAAGATGATAACTCTGTCAGCCAGGGAGCTTCAAACGTCAGGTATGGGGATTGTCTGGACGCCTGCTGTACAGTTTTGTACGCCTCGATTGGAACATAAAACTAACTTACGACTAACTAAAGACGACAAAATTATACATTACATATAGAAAAAATATTAAATTCAAAAGTTTTATTTATATTTTATTATTATACTTTGCCGCATCAGATGTAATCAGGAACTGCAGTTGATCCGTGATCAACATGAAACCGAAATAAATCCCTTGCAGGTTTATTAGACCTGAAAACAAAAGAATTCTTTTGTTTTCTGGTCAAATGAATCTGCAAAGAATTCGTTAGAGGCGCATGCAAAAGCGCAGATTGAAAAGTAAGTTTGAAGAAACTGTTGCAAGTTTTTTTCTTGTTGTATAATATTTTTAGATCTAATCAGGAACTCCAGTTGATCCGTGATCAACAGGAAACGGAAATAAATAAAGGGAAGCATTTTTGATCTCTAAACGTTTAACAATAGCAGTTAAACGTTTAGAGATCAAAAATGCAATCTTTGCAGATTCATTAGACCAGAAAACAAAAGAATTCTTTTGTTTTCAAATTTAATAAACCTGCAAGGAATGCATTTTTGATCTCTAAACGTTTAGCAATAGCTACCTGCTATTGTTAAACGGTTAGAGATCAAAAATGCATCGCTTTATTTATTTCGGTTTCATGTTGATCACGGATCAACTGCAGTTCCTGATTAGATCTAAAAATATTATACAATAAGAAAAAAACTTGCAACATTTTCTTTTAAACTTACTTTTCAATCTGGGGTTTTCCTGTATAGAGTTACCAACCATTCTTCAATTGAAAAGACAGTTCTTCGCTATGCTCCGGGGAGCATTTTATCTTCTCGTCCCCCAAGGGTGGGTATGTCTCATTTGCGTGTTTATGAAAGATGTTGATTAGAAAACACACTTTGCTTTTCCAATTTTTTTATTTCATTTAAAAATTTCCATTTGACAAATAAATAATTTGTATAGTGATTATTTATATATATTTATAATCAAATAAAATTCATTCGATAAATATGTATAGATAACATCTGGCCTTTCATGCAAAATGCATTCTTAACTAAAACAATAGAGTAATGTCACGCATCGGCACAAAGAACTCCACAATTAGTCGAAAAAATATATTTGTATATTTATATAATCTATATATCCTATTGACTTATTTCTATTTTCTGTCACGCTTGTAACTTTATATTCGTCAAAAATGACGATTGAAACACTCAGTGTGCGTTGTTGAGTATCAGGTCGTTATCAATGCAACAGAGTGCGTCAATCGGCAGTCGACGATGATATGTAGGTATATATACATGAAAAAAATCACAATAGAAGTACATAATCGACACCTGTAGGAGTAGCAGCAGTAGTTTATCTTGGTTGCGTGCGAGGCCCTATATGCGCAACGCTTCCATCGGTGGGAATGTTGGATCTGGTGTCCCAGCTTTTGCTACTTTTTGCTCTCGTTAACCACCGAGTCAACGGGGTAGCGTGAAGTGGCACTTTGTATGTCGCTCTGCACCTTCTGCGACCGGTTTTTGACTTTTGCCACTTCGCATCTAATCTATTTGGTAATAGGTAGGTACTTAATGCGGGGCTCGGGGCATAACATGCTCGTTGTGTCATATGGTGATGGGAGTTGAAGGGCCGGTTAGCCAGCCTAACTGCTCTTGCCTCCCCAGATTTCAGTGCCACACTAATTGTTCTGGGAGTCAATTTTTCTATGATATAAAGTGATCACACAGTAAACGTAATTACTAACGATTCTCATAGATATCACTCAACGCATGTGCTAAATCAGCATATCGTGAAGACATTTTAAAACACCTAGATAGATAAAGAATTATATCAAATTCTAAATTGTGTCTAAATTTATGCAACTGATATGGTTGCATACTCAAAAATTACAAATGAAGGGTTTCGTGCCCGATACGCTTTTTTTTTAACAATCGTTTGTTACTAGATACATCTAATGATATGTCATCCCAAAGGAGTACCTTGGTGCTTGATATGTATTTTGTAAGTCTGATTGTTTGGCCATTATCGTCAACGGGGTCTGCAGAGACAGTTAACAGATCCCGAGGTGGCCGGGGACGAAAAGGGGACGGATTCTACGAACTCTGCTGCTGGGAGAAAAGGGCATTCAGTAAGGAAGGTAAGAATAAAAGCCCTTAATGAGAGGTGCATGAGGTTGGGGATGAGCGAAAAATACAGCAGCAGGGTCCGATATACTTCAGTCCAGGAAACCAGTATTCACCAATTTTTCAAGGAAAAACTTGACATCTCCAAGTTCTGAGTCTTTAATACCAAGCGATTTCAGCATCCCTAAATCTCCATTTTCTACTGCCATAAACACGGACCGTAAATGCTCCAAATCTGACCGCATTAAATGGAGAGCGGCGCCAAAATCTTCTATTGTTTGAGATTCTGTAACATATACAAAGATGTATGTAGGTGTCTACTTACATATTTATTTGACAAATAAAAGTTACTTACCTGACAGTGCAATTGCTACTTTATCTACTCCCCCAAGTGGTTTGAGAGCGTCCCGCGCTTTACTACCGAAAAGCTTTTCAAGGTAGTTAGGTCCATGGCTGGCAAGAAGAGACTTCAAAAAACTACCCGTTTCTTCTACAGGTGGTCTTTTTGCTGCAGTACAAAGACGAGAGTCTTCGTCGTATCCGTCAGGGCAATCTGGCGCTCCGTCGCATAGATACTGGATCGATATACAGTTTCCATCTCCAGGACACTTAAAAGGCTCGTATGGATGGCAGGCGTCACCTAAGAAAATTAAAACAAAGTAACTCAGTTTGCAGTAAATATAAGTGCAGTATTAAATTGATCTTATGTATCTTAGATAATGTTAAGTCTAAAATTCAATAATGTGGTTGTAAAAGCATCTAGCGTTGACAATTAAAATTTTAAAATGTATTTTTTTATGAAACAAACACTATAATTACCAGTACCATGATAGTAGTATCGCGATGCCGGTATCGCGTTACCTTTTGTAGTATCGGGATACTGATACATTTTTAAAACGGTATCGAATATCGGTATCGCGTACCGCAAAAATTGCGACACTTTATTACTTGAAAATTATAGAAAATCAAACTAAATCGGTAATTACAGCTCCTGGAAATACATTGGTAGGTAATAATGTAAATATTGGGAAAACAACCCTTAAGTATCGGTATTGTATGATCTTCTGGAAAAAGTATCTGTATCCAGAAACTTTTTTTGGTAAAGTACCAAATATCGTTAACGGGATGCTTTTAAAAGGTGTCCTTTTGGACACTGATAATTACAACAACCTTATACATTAAAACTGTAGCCAGGTTTGAGTAGGGTAGGAGGAGTTTGCAGGGTCCCCAAACCCGGTGCCTCGCGTGTTTGGCGCTCCTAAATAAGTGCTTGACCAAAATAGCAATTTGTAATCAAAGCACCTAACAAGAAGCAGCCGCTCCATCTGTCTGATGGCCATATTAAATACTAACAGAACCCGTAGGCTACGCCCTCGCTTTCCTGTTTGTTAACTTTATGATCGGCGCGCGCCGCGCCGCTTCGAATGTTTCCTTCGCTGATTTGGTCTCGAGAATAAAGGCTACCGTGAAAAAAAGCTCGAATAAAACGGCTCCTAAACATTTTTTAAGAGAAAACCCCCCGTAAAATAACACCAGGGAAAAATCCTTAAAACAAAGCGAAAAAAAAGCTAGTTAAACTTGTCACTTTTCCTTATTTCCAAAGTCTTTACTGAGATTTTCAAAATGTTTTTAGAACTAATAACTACGCACACATCTTGTTAGGCATTTGCATATAGTTCTAAAATAAAATTCGCCTTTATTCATAGAAATCGATCAGCAAGAAATAAAGTATCGTTTTCAGAAAAAGCTCTTTTTAAATTCTAATACACGTGTTTTTGTTTAAGGGATGTTTTTTCGGTGTTTTTTTTTCCGGAAAATTATTTTATCGAAAGATGTTTCACTGGAGCTTTTTTTCATACGATTTTTGTAGGTGTGTGTTTTTTCTTTCTATGTGTTTCCCAGCGAATTTTTTCTGTAACTTCTTTCAGGAACATTTTCTCCGCAACTGAAATAGGCCCCCATCAGCAAAAACAAAGTTAGGCGCCGCTGATGTAGTTAACAAAGCAGCCGCGCATAGCCCAATGAATTTATGATTTTTATACTTGCTGATGCTGTACCTAGTTGTAATCCAGAACCCAGAGCCGCGCCGACTCGTATGCATCTGGCAATGCGAGAAATGGGAGGACAGTCTCCCAATAATTCAAACATTTAATGTAAAGCTAAATGTTGTTATCTGCATCAAAAACTGTTTGAGAAATAAGCATAATCATTTTGGACGGTGTTTTGTGGAAAAAGAAGCTAGCAAGGCGGCAAAATTGCGCAACCATGGTAGGATAGGTACCTACTAAATCGTCTCGAATACTTTATTTTCTCAATTTTTGACTTTTTACAGCTGTTGATATTTTGTACATTGCAGCAACTTTAAATTGATATTGAAACCAAATTGCTTTGAATAAAAAATTTCTAGAAAATTAAAAAAAAAAATGTGTCGTTTATGAGCCATAAATAAAAAAAAGCTGAAGTGTTAACTTTGAGTGGACTTTCCCATACTGGATATTAAAACTTACCGTGCGTATTTGCAAAAGTGTAAGTTTTATAATTACAACGTTGTACATTTCACCGTATGTTAGATCTCTAAGAAAACAAGCTGTATAGGCAACCCTCTATTGCATACTTTAATTACTTTATTACAGCTGTCAGATGGTGACGCCAGCAATAATGATGCTACACTTAGTAACCATAAACTTTTGTAAACAATTTTTTAAATTTCAAATAATTAAAAATTTACATTTTCTAAATTCCTAAATTCGTCAGCAAAAAAATTAGAAGAGGGGGACGTGTAGCCCCACCAAATATATTTTTTTACATTAGATTTCAGTTCTACTAGTCAAGAAGAATAATTCTTCTTAAGCAGAAGTTATTTGTGGTTTCCCGTTAATTAAATAAATAAAGGAGTTCCAATTTTTAATTAAAAAATTAATTTCGGACCCTTCTTAATGAATAAAAAGGTAAATGGCATTGAAAGAATGTGTATGAAGGGTGGCATACGCTTCAGGGGCCTAGTGTTTCAAAGGATATAAAGCCCCACTGCCTCCTATTCAACGAATAAAGAATACTAGTATTCTTTATTCGTTGCTCCTATTACACAAGGAAAGAGCCTACCCGGAGTGAAACACTTCGATACCCAACGCTCTAAGGGCAAAAAGGGATAGCTAAAGAAAGAAGAATTTTAAAAATTTGGAAAAAGCTCCATTGCGTTTGTTTTCAGATTTTCGTAATTAATTTCGTTTCATCGTATACTACCTAGGAAAGGCTCTCAAACAAGTTGTAGCTGATCCCGATCAGGAAACTACTTTTTGAGTAAATGGGCGTTAAAACATTTTCAAAAAGTTGTAGCGGCCGCCATTTTGAAGCTAAAATTTTTTTTGGTTCCTTGAGCCCCAAAACGTGTATTTCCCCTAAAATATCAATTTCAAACATTTTCATGGAATCAATACTTCCCTATACCGAAGGTATGATAAAGTAAAAATGATACAACTACTTATTACAGTTTCATATATTTATGTTATAGTAATTTGCATAAGTTTATACGAAAACGTAATAGAAATTCATAGGAAAGCGGAACCAAAAAGCATGTCTTGTTTCTAGACTTTTCGCAAAATATCTATGTTTAATAAAACGCGAAACGCCTAACAATCAATAACTTCTTGCACCACAAGCCCATAAATAAAAACAATGTACACGTACGCATTGTCATGCCGTAATTGATCGCTATGAAAAACATCAGTAATGTCACACCCTGACGTAAATAGTTAATGGTGGACATGCATAAAGTGTGCCCCTAATAAAAGCTTTTATTATATTATAAATGGTTACATTATCTCTTCCTACTTTTAAAGTAATTTAATGTTTCCATTTTCATTACCGAACTGAATGATATGAATGTAGTAACACCCACCGTGACGTGGCAAAAAATTCAATTTTAAAAGAACAATGAACAATGTAATATTGAAATCGAATGTTTGCAGTTTTTCATTATACATGTAAATACGATTTGCGATATTCAAACAAGGTTTTTTTTTGTACGATGCGTGATTTAAACCAATCGCGTTTGCACGCTAGGTTCAAAATCCTGAATTGCACTTGAGTTGTTTAGAGATTTACATTTGTACATTTTAAACGCGAAAATTTAAACATATTTAACGTACATTGCTTGATATTAATGTGCGCTAAAAACGTTCTTGGTTTTTGTAGTGTAAAAACACTACTAAACAGTAATAGCGTGTCCTAATTTTTAAAATAACACCTTTATGTTCGCCCAACAAATATATCAAAAATGTTTCATTGGGGCTTAATTTAAAAATATAAAAAGGGTATTTTATTGATATTTTTAAATACATTACGCTATTAATAATTATAATTGGAATTTATTTGCAAAATTTATGCAGCTTAGCGTTGGAAACATGTTTAGTTCATTTTAATTTAATTCAAAAAACGAATAAATTTTGTATCTGCAAAATCCCACAGAATTGAATTTTAAAAAAAATTAAAAAAGGTTTTTGTTAGATAATTGAATAGCAATGCAATGTGTGTATGATATTTCAAACCAAATGTATGAGAATATTGAATGCATTTAGTAAATAAAATTATACAGTTTTATCCTTTTTAAAATATTCAGCCACTGTGAATTTCTTTTCTAAAAATGTTTAAAAGTACTTAAACCGCACTTACCTCATTTATCAATATGAAAAAGTATGTAATAAGCAGGTAAATAAAGAGGTACTAGAAATCGAGATATGGGCACTAAGTGAGCACTAAAAAACTGAAATAAGCACACAAATAATACATAAATAAAGGAAAAAACAGAAAATAGTAACATTTTTGACAAGTACGTTTGTTTACTGATCGTGGTTCGAGAAACACCGATACTCGTCATAGAAAATAAGTAACTTTCTCCGTTAAGTGTACCTACTTTCTCTTCATATATTTAACGCTAACTTTGCATAGAAACGAATCCAGTACTGTTTTGTGGGACATAAACATCCTGTATTTTCTAGATTTTAAATATTAAATACGTGGAGGGAATACCGTAAGGGCTGGCCGGTTATATTCTGATATTAATTAAAAAACTCTAAACTGAATTAAAAAGTTATAAATTTTGGAACACTTTAATTTTTGTAAATTGAGAAAAAATTAAAAATATGCGGATTTCACAACGAATTCGTCAACAGCACTATATCGCATTAGGCACTAAATTTCACAAACGTATAATTTTTAAAAAACTTAAAAACACAGGCTTAAAATTAATAAAAAGTAATTTAATATTTATCTGCTCATGCCAAAGCAAAAACTCCAAGAACTTACTTATTTATGTTATTCGCGTTCTTTATCTCTTTCTTTTTAATTTAATCCTCTTTGACCCAAGGGAAATTTTCTCGGTTTCTTCCAGGTCAATCCGATAGTACTTATTTATTCTTGTGGATTTCTTCTTACATTACCTTGATTACGATTGAAACAACTTTTCTGAAATACTGTTAACAAGACAGTTCCAAGGCTGAATGGATCTACAACCCCGACTGCTATTCAATAATTGACTTCTAATAAGCAATAAATTTAAATTTGTTCTATATAGATAGGATTTAAATATTAAAGTTTGTAACAAACATGGGAACACCTTTTGAGTGGAGTAGTAGCGCATCGTTCCATTGGTGAAAGTGTGCGTAACGGTAACGGGACTGGTAGGTAGCTGAAGAAGGGTCTAGAGCTTGAGGGTACACAAAGTCGAGTAGCTTGTTTTTACTTGTAGTTATTTACGGTCGTTTTTGCGATTAAATGCATTATAAAAAATTTGTGCGTTTTATTTAAAAAAAAAAATAAGAAGACATTGAAATACTAAAATTAGCAAAAAAAATATACCGTTAAAACTGGCGCCCAACGTGGGGCAATTACGTCTTACTTAAACCATACTAAATTATGCATTTTGTTTTAAATTAAAATAAGAATGAATACATCACCCATTCTGAAATATTAAAATTAGCAAAAATCCAACCCTAAAAGTTTGCTTTTTTCTTTTTCGTGAGTATCGTGTAAACTCGGTTATGTGAGAGAGTGGAATGATGAATGAATTATCTAAAAATTATCAAAAATCCAGAAGGAGTATTGGGTGACTCCAGATCCAATAAGGTATGGAAATAGGAAACAGCGTAAAAAAAAACATAAATAATTATATTCAAACATATTCTCAAATGAATATTGAAAATCCAAGAATGAAAACAACATTAACATTCCTATAATAGTTTGTAAAAGGTTTATTCAGGTTCAGAAAACGGTTACTACGACTTCATAATTCCCGTTTGGAAAAAAATAAAAATATATCTAGCTAAAACAAACTATATATGTGACTAATTCAACGTCGGCGTAAAACGAATATTCGTAAAACTTATATCGGAGGTGATTATACATGATAGTACATTTTTATACCCACCCGATTCGACTTATGCGTCAAACATGCAAAACTGAAACGACGTCTTCTTCCTATTGATTTGAAATCGATGGCTACATTAAAAATGTTATATTTTTGTGTGCATTTTGAAAACTTGTACCGTATATAGCATTGGCCATATTTATTACCCAATAAGAACCTTACAACTTCATATTATTGTGAGTTTCTAGCAAAAATTGGAAGATATGTAATCTTTTGAACATTATACATAACCCAATGATGAAATGATAGAGTACCTACCGAACAAATCAGTAGATGATAATAAAATAGCAAACATATGAATGAGAATAGATGAAAGTGTATATCGATCGGTAAAGTGCGACACCTAAACTGTTGATGCGACCCCAAGTGCCTTGATGGTGCTGTTACGTGGGTGCACACTCACCATTTCGCTTGAAGCTCAAATGGCCATATAATCTGCTGAGGTCGATGGCCATAACGGCGTGAGGAATGGCCGCACAAACAGCCACCACCACCGTGGCCAGCAGCAGCGGGTGCGGCGCCAACACCACGCGGACCATTGCTGGCGTCGGTGCACAACTCGGGATGGAAACCGGTCGCAACAAGCACCCTGTCCGACCCAAACTATGGTATCTCTGTTTGCGTCACGACGCCGCGTCGATGCGTCTAGACGCTTCTGCGCAACCAGTTGCTGATTCGATCAATAATGCCTACGCTTATTCCCGTATTTAATTTCTAGGAAGAATTGTGCGATGATGTTTCATTCTGCTCTTTATTGCTGACGTTATGCCATAACTTATCCCACACACAGACCTTCCAAATTTCAATGAAAACATGTATTTCTATAGGGATTGTGCAGTGGCGTCAAGGATGGGCGGTTACCACCCTCAGCTTTTCTACCTACACACCGCCTACGCAAACAACATTAATCTAGTCAAGCTCTTCAAGTAATATAAACTCATTTATGAAATGCTCTTTTTTTTACTCTATTTCCTTCAGCGTTTTCCGTAATTGCGACGTCCCATATTCCAAACTTCTAGATATACTAAATAATTCTTGTTTTTTATACTTTATATTTCTATATTGAACATTTTTACGGGGTAGGCTGCTAATTTGCAGCAGTTAACTTGCTGAAGAACCTGTGAAAATTTGACCGTCATATGATACAGATCAGAAAATGAAGGACGATTTTAAATACTGAAACATATGAGACAGGTATGTGCATTATCGACCATACAGCGATTTTTCCACTTTCTGTGGTAGATAGAGAAAATAAATGAAGCTAGAACATCAAGCACATAATTATGACCGCGTGGTCTGTAGGAATCAACAATCAGATGAACATGTAATATACACGGAACGAATTAACAACAGTATAATGTTTTTTGAATGAATGCCAATAATCTATTTATTGTTTGCTTAATTATATAGATCTTTCGTTACAAATCACATCAACAAGATAGAAACATAAAAGTCTTTGATATGAAATAATAATAAAGAGATGAAAAATGTTCAAGAAACCAAGGCCTTAATAGAAATCACGGACGTTTCTTCAAAATGAGACACATGTAGGTAGCTTAACATTGACGTCATCTGTATAGGATATTGCGCTCAGATTATTAGGTCGAGTATAACATATATCATGAATTAGAAAAATATTAAATAAAGACCTACGCTAGGGTATGCCAGCAGTAGGCGTAGCGGAAAGTATAATACATTGCTTAAATTGGAATAAAAATGAGCGAAGCACTTTGCCTGGACTTTAGAAATGGCGACATAATATTTTCAAAAATAATTTTGAATCAACGTTTTACGCCCCAGTAATGACTATAGCACTTCCCCTACCACTCCTGAGGAGGTACAGCTGTTTTAGTATAGTTGGCGTCAAGATTGTCCGCTTTAAGAAGGTAGCTGCAGACTATATGCTTACAGCCTGCGTAAGTCGGTTTAAAAGTACGGACTGTATCCAGTGGCGGTTCCAGACTAGTGTCTTGGAGGAGGTAATTCTTTAAGAAATTCGCTTCCCAAAAAAACGTGACATGATGTTAAACGATTCTTGAAAAATTTCGTTAAAATACTTATCACTCATACTCCTTTTCTTATCTAGCAAATGGATAGTGTCTTTGACGGTATCTTCTGCACTATGTTTATCTAAAAGTTTCTTTTGTAGAAGGTGACTTAAAGATATAGTTAATGCTAATATACAGGGTGTGTACAAATTGGTGAAAGAACTACACGCGGCGATGTTGGTCATAAAATTCTGAGTCGAAAATCTTAATAGCAAAACGTTGGACAATGCTTCCTCTGTCCTCAGGAACCATTTTAAAGGAACGTACATTTGACAACATTGGATCCACACACCATAGCATAGGTGTTTTTTTATAATGCACGGTAATTATAAGGATCATTGAACGTAAAATCCATTGTTAGTGAACGAATATCTTTTACAATAATAAGTTAACGAAGAAATGTTTAAAACACGCTTTTGAGGCTGAAAAACAGCCCTGAAAAAATATTTATCACAACTTTTATTTCTTCTAATTTGCAGCTCTTTCTGTCAACAGATAATGAATTAAAACACTTATTAAAAGACTTCATTTTTAAACTTTGAAGATCCCGTACATACCCAGGAAGCATGGTACAATATTTTGGTATTAAGATTTTCGACTCAGAATTTTATGACCAACATCGCCACCTGTAGTTCTTTCGGCAATTTATACACACCCTGTATTTGACAGAGCACACAAAGTTACAATAAATACTCTCTATTCCAGTTAGTAAAATGGTTGCCCTGGATGCCGATTCCCGGCCATTATTTACTAGCAAAACCGATTCACTAGTACCTGAAAACTGGGCGGTGCAGTTAATGGGTAGGATTAAACCAAGAGTAAGATGGCCGAGTGCAATTGATGGGTACGGTAAGCCGATGCTACTTAAGGGACTGCAATTGCGATCGCCAAGCAAAACTTAGTTTTTCATTTTACCTGTGTTTAACACCTTCCTCGACTTTAACCTTTAACCATGGTAAGTACCACAGTCGGTTTTGGACTATTTTTGACTACAATTCTCACCGTGCCCATAACTCGCAACGTGCCCATAACTCCCACCGTGCCCATAACTCATAAATGTTAAAACTCCGCTTGATCCATCAATACTAATATTCAATTTCTAAAATTGAAGTTAGAAAGTTATGCAACCCAGCATACGAATGGGAGATTTATCCCCGCACGGTCGTGATAACAGGGATGTTTTATGTACTTGAGAGGGTAAGCATCATTGGGTGTTGTAGACACTGCACTGTGAAGATTATGGCCAAAGCCGACCAAACCTGACGTTAGGACTTATGGGCACGGTGAGAGTTATGATCAAATTGGAGGTTGGGAGTTATAGGCACGGTACCAATTGTGGTCAAAACCGACCAAAGGCGAGGTTGGGACTTATGGCCCAAAAAACAGTTATGGCTACCGGTGGGAATAATGGAGAGTGGAGATGTGTCCAGGTCCCATCGGGGGTGATAAAGTCGCTTAGAAATGAGTTTCGCTGGACATGAAAGGTAAAAACGTATGGACTGTCCCAAATGGTAACATATACCTCCGTTATTAACCCCATGCATTCGTTAAGCTGGAAATGGGTGCGCCCACCCCCTAAGGGATAAACCCAATATTTTCCAAAATTTTGACTATGCGCATTTTAGTAGCGAAGAATACAAGCTTTTCATATATTCATATTTAACTTATGAAAAGAATCCAATTAATTTAACACTTACAATAATTTTCAATTTCAATTACATAGAAGCCCATGTAATTTAAATCAGCAAAGAGTCATTCTATCTCGGAATATTTTTTTGCGGCAGTTTTTTTTCACATTTACCTGAATTAGGCGTAAACCGATGATGTAAGTAAAAAATATGTGAAAACAAATGCTTTTCAAAATTTCATTGTGATTAATATGCCGTTTTGTTCAATTTGATTAGATTAACACGGAGATAATGACTTTTTGCAAAGTAATGCGTGCGCTCTCGCGTAAGCGAGTCGAGCCACCTTCCACTGCACTTGCCCCGCAAATGTCCATGTTTCTTAAATATAGTACAGGCACGCAATAAGGATGTAATAAAGTGGAAGTTTTAGTTTGTAAATCGAAGTTATACAGAAAATATTGTAAACGGATCAAGCAGTACAGAGCGTGAATTAGATGCAGATTTTTAAATAACGTTAAAAAAAATTAAGGTGTATATATCGTCCAACAAGTGCGTTATTTGTTAAAAAGAAGGAAAACTATTTACAGCTACCCATGTAACTTAAAATAAATTTAAAAAATGCAGTGAACACGAGACCAAGAAGTGATTATGATTCTTACAAGAATTTAAAAAATTTGAAAACAATTTGTGGTGAGTATGGAGGTGCAAAATACAATGGCAGAGAAATTGCTATTCTTCTTTTACCAATAAAAGAAATACGATGTTACCTGTATCAGTATCAAAAAGAGAATTTGATAAGAACAATTTAAATCAATATCCAAAGTCGTGCTAGTAAACCATGTTTTGAAAGGCGCTTTATGTCAAGTACGAAAAAAAGAAATATCTCACAAGTATTACCATTCAATCGAAGCTGTAAAATTAAACTCATAATAACGAAAGACAAATATTTTATGAACCAAATAGGTAGTTTAGATCTGATAGTATATAAAACCAAATCTTAGTCTGTTACCATTCATAAGCAAATTAGCTTAAACAGAAATTTTTTAACATCTCCTCAGGCATGAATTTTAGGTTTCCAAAAATTCATAGAAGGCGTCACAGAGAAATTAACAAACTGGGTCTAAACCAAGTTGTACGTCATCCTTCGCTTTATAAGCCTACAAAATTTTAAAAAAAGCGTGTTGCTAGCTTTTGAGCAATATTATTTTGAAAATGTAAAAATTTTTTATGTTGTATAATTCAAGGATATTAACAATATTAAATTTCACCTCGCTCTAATAATTTTTTTTTGGGAAATAATGTTAATTCCACAATTTTCAAGACTTTAGAGACAGCGTCTTGGAAAAACTTATTTTTCGGAAAAAATGCTGTTAAAAAACAGGTCTAACTTCCGCTTCTAGTTTCGGATCTTTTCAAAAGCTTATTTTGCCGATGAATTTTTAAATATACCCCCACATTCCGAAGCTCTTCAAAGTTCATTTGGGAGGAGCGCATCCAGCCTCATACCCACATATCCACCCACCCACAGACAGACATTTTTCGTGAAATCAATACTTCCCTACACTAAACGTATAGGAAAGTAAAAAGCAAAACACTTGGCCTGGTCCATCCCATACTTTAGATATAGAATTATTGATATATAACGTACTTAAAAAAAGTCTATTTGTATAACGTTGTACCCGCATAACGGCGACTAAGGTGAACCGAGAATTGCCTGCGTAGCGTACGTTACAATCGTTTTTCTCCGTATTAAAAAAAACCACATACGCTACAGCAAATCCATCAGCCAAGAAATAGACAAGAGGAAAAAAATTTACCTTCCTAAATGTTGCTGCACTTTTTAATAAATAAAAAAGCTATGAAATTTCGATTTTCAAAATTTCATAAAAGGCGTCACAGAGAAATTAGCGGACTAGACGCTACCTAACTCTAAAAGACTATAATGTTACAAAAGCTAAAGTGTTAACTTCGAGTAAACTTTCCCATACTAAATATTAATAATTGCCGTATTTGTAATTTCTTTCTTACCCTACGATGTCGCATACCGTATAAGAATAATAAGAACGGACGCGTTCGCCCTACAGCCAATTAGATGCGCTTCGGACTTCCGACCAATTATCGCTATAAATACTTTGTTTTAAAACTTATCAAAAATATGCAAAGAAAAAAAATATATTTTTTAACTACAGCTAAATGATATACCTAGTTAAAATCACGTAACGGCCTGAAAACGCATTATTAATATATGAAAGTATCGTTTTTTTTCTTTAATTTTTGCAACAGTTGAAAAGTCTTGGTAATCCTAATAAAGTATTTGAAATAGTCTATGGAAGTGATAAAAGTTTATAACGATCGGCGTTTGCGTTTTTGAATAAATAGTTTCAAATCAATTTCAAATTGTTCAAAAATTTTCTGGAAGGCGTCTGAGTAAAATTTGGAAGATTAGTAAAAAACAAATTTGTAGTTCACTGCAAGCTTTATACGCTCAGAGTTAAAAAAAATCGTGTAAGCAGTTTTAAAAAGAATATTTTTTGAAAATTTTTAAAACTTTGAACATTGCGTTCGTTTTCGGATTTTCGAAATTAATTTTACTTTATGGTATACTACCTGCAAAGGCCTCTCAAACAAGTTGTAGCTGATCCCAATCAGACAACTACCTTTTGAACAAATAGCCATTAAAGTCGAGATTTGATGCTAGAGAGTTAGGTAAAAAAAAATTTTATTTTTCGTAGGTTCTCTCAGATTCCATTCTCCAATTTCGAAACTTTGGCTTTAAAAGAAAAACGCCACCAAAAAAATAGGTCTAACTGCCGTTTCCGGTTTCGGATTTTTTTGAATCGCTTAACTTGAACTACAATTTCGATATACCTCTTGATTTAAAATTTCATCAAAATTGGTCTAGTACTTTCGCCTTTAGGGGTGTCACATACCTGCTGTAAGGCGGGTAGTTCGTTCGTACTATTCTTATACGGTATGTGACATCGTAGGGTTGCCTATATAAATTGGTTTCTTACAAATCCAACAGTCGTTGAACATTACAACGTTATAATTACAAAAAATTACACTTTTGCAAATAAGGTAAGTATTAATATCTAGTATGGGATAGTCTACTCGAAGTTAACACTTCAGCTTTTTTATCTATTGTAGGAGAGAGTGGGGCTGGTTGGCGCAAATTTTACATTTACAAATTAAAGAGTAAGTTTGTTGAGACAGAATGGCAGGGAAGAAAACTACGTCGTAAGGAAGGAATAACTTCATTATTTAATAGGAAATGAGAACGGAGTTAACTTGTTCGCGATGATTCTCTCCAGGGCTTTGCAGACGCACAATGTTAAGCTAATTGGTGTGTAATTTAAATACGTTTACTACCAGACTATAGCGGTCTGGTTTCACTTGCCTTCTTCCTTGTGAGCGTTCGTAGTCTTAGATGTTTTTACCAATTGAGATTGCTGACCTCACGCTAAACTCTTTTTGAAAGGACCATTTGCTCGAGTACCTCGGGTTTGCTATGCCCGTGCCAACAAGTAAACTGCTGGCCCCCGAGGAAGAATTGGGAATACTATGTAAGTATAACAAAACCAGTTTGAAAGAACTGTCAAATACATTACAATTTACTTTCCCTTTAGACCGCTTCGTCATTTAGAGATTACACGTAGGATAATCAAGTAAAGACCGACCTGTAGCTTGTCTGTCTTTACAAGCAATTGCTCTAAAAGTTTGAGCCATAATGGTTCGTGGGCGCGCCTGCCTAAACAAAGACGTGTGTTTAGATTGTTTCAACTTTGAGGCAGACAAAGATTTGATATTAATGCATCTTGTTTGTCAGTCCTGAGAAACGAGATGCATTAAAATCAAATGCAATTTTGAAATTTTTCTCATTTCGGAGTTTTAATAGTTTCAAAAATTCTCGTAGCTTGTAGCAATGTATAACTCTAGGGCATTTGCAGTTTAAAATTTTATACAAATCTGATAATTTCTTTTTAAGTAAATAGAAAACTAAAATTTAAAAAAAATCCAGTGAAGACGTCACATTAAAGTATCGGGCTGGAACAAGAATCAAATTGTAGCTCATCCCCAGTTTTATAACTTTACAACATAAAAAATCGATTGGTCAGTGTTTGAGCAATATTTTCTGAAAATTTCCATTTCTGAAATTTTTTGCTATTGCAATTTTTAAGCGATAGCTAATAGGCAACACACATTACACAGTAATCCTCGAACATTTTTTCTATATTTTTTAAATAAATGGTTTAGTGATTGTTATTTTTTTTTACGTTGTTGTATTTATTAGTAAGGTGACCAATCGTCCTCCTTTAGGGAGGACAGTCCTTCTTTTGTAGGTTCTGTCCCTCCTCGAAAAGTGCCCTCCCACCTGTCCTCCTTTTCGATATTTTAAAACACTTATCGTAAAATTCAATATGAAGGATATTTCTTGCTCCGAAATGTCCAATATATTGTTAGAAAATGATATATTGACAAAAAATATTCACTCAATGGAAAAATACTCGTTTAATTAAATAATTAAAAGGGATGTAAGCATAATGAGTGTATTTTTGTTTGAATTAATAAAATGTTTCATTTATTTACGTTGTACTTTTTTCTTAAATTTTTTCGTCCTCCTTTTCATTGTAAAAAAATTGGTCACCTTATAATATTAGTCATCATTTACTGATAAACTATAGAATTCTAAAATCGAGTTTTATGATCTAAGGAAGCCGATAGTATTGTCCTTTTTGTAGCGAGCAAAAGTAGGCAACACACATTACATTATTTCCAAATTCTTTATAATTTCTCATTGGTTTTACTGAATACCGAAATAATTATTTTCCCATATTTCTACTGAAATAAGGGAAGTAATGATTTTATGCACATTTTTAAGCGTCTGATGTTTATAAAACAGAAATGAATATTACATTTTCAAAAATTCATAAAACGCGTCACAGAGAAAAAAACGAACTGGTATACAAACAGCTTGATTTCAGCTCTATGATAAGCTACATAATTTTAATAAATCCTGTGGCCAGTTTGTAAGCAATATTTTTCTGAAAATTCACAAAATTTTGAAATAGTTTTACCTTGCAACTTTTGTGTTTAAAAATCCACATACATAATAGTATTGTAAAGCTATTTCAATAACAAATTTAATCCCCATCTGCTACTAATTTTTGAGTAATACAATGTTAAAGCAACAATTTAAAAAAATCTTAGCAGTGGCCATTTTCAAGATAGAAAGTTCGGAAAAAACGCCCTGAGGTCTTCTATTATACTCGATTTCAAAATTTGGAAAATTCGTTTTCCGGCCAAAATTCTACCACAAAAAATGTTCGACTTCCGCTTCTGTACTTTAAATGTTATTTCTGCCGCTGAATTTTTGATATACTCCCCGATTTCAAAGCTCTTTAAAATCTTACCATCGGTTTGGGAGATGTGATGCATAACACACATACCCAATACATGTATTGTAGTCAGAATCTTGATTTTGAACATTTTCACAAAATAATAATTCCCCGTACTGAAAATATGGGAACTAAAAATTGGAATATTGAACACAAACGTAAAGAGTATATCGTTATACAGTGAACATGGAACTTGAGGAAAAGAATAACAGTATGTACAAACATTCGTCAACCTTGTAGCAGAACAGATCAACAGCCCTATAATCGGAACGTTGATATGTAGTATATGTGTTTTTTAGAAAATGTACAGTTTGCTTATTTGTAAATAAAAAAGTCACATTATAAAACCAGTTTTATTTTAATAAAATGACAGTAGGTGGCATAGCTTGTTCAATAGCTATCATATAAGATTACTAGTGCTTGCAAAAAATTTGCAAATTTAAATCATTGTAATAGTAAAAACAGAGGAATGTACAATAGGTATTTTTTAAAATATGTTCTGCCAATTAAATTGTGAATTTAAAATCATTATATATAAACTAATATACCTAATTAATTATATCTATCTCCTATATATACATAAGCAAATTTACAATTTTATCTAACAATACTGTAATTACAAAAGAACACAAAACAGGTGTGGGTAATATTATTTAACTATACTTCTGTATTAGTTTATTCAGTATATCATTTTATGAATTTTTAAAATTTTTCCCAGTCGCTGTTTTACGGTTTTCATTCCTTTCCGTTGCTTATGAGATATTACTAAAAAAAAATATTATTTCTGAAAAACAAAATAATAAAAAACAAAGTACAAACCTGGAGTTGAAGTACTAGGCAAGACACTACTGGATGACGTACTAGGCAATGAATTACTTTTTACAACAGGTTTAGGTTTTACTTTTCGACGCCGATATTGTCTTTTTGGGCTCTAAAGCACATCAAAAATGAGAATATTTAGTAATTATATAATAATAACTAATACTTTTTCTGGAGTTTCGGTAGCCCGTTTTGCTGCAGCAGCTTCTAGAACCTTTTCTACAGCCTGCTTTTTCGTTCCTTCTCTAGTTGGGCGGTTCATTTTGGGTAAAAGAGGACCTACTCTAGCTTTTGGATTCCATGCTTCGTCTATTTTTGATCGACCTCTCGGTTTAAAAATATGAATTTCCTCATCATCTGAATTATCTAATGATGGATAAACTAAAAGAAAAACATTTTAGTAAATCATGAGCATATGTGAGTACAATGCATACTGTAATCTTCATCTTGATGAACATTGTTGATATTTTCTTCGTCAAGAGGCGGACTATCAGATGTACGTTGCCTTCGAGGATTTCGTGGCTGATTACGACCAGGTTGAATGTACATTTGGCTAATTGATAACATTCCAGCTATAGCATCCTCTGTTGAAGGAGACGTTCTACCAGTACCATCACTGCAATTTGTTTAATCACAATAAATATTTATTTAACTGAACTATTCTACAACATAGGGATCTTTTCTGGGTTTGTCGCGAATTCCGATATTTTATGCTCCACCGACAGCCCTAGACGAGCTTTTCCAGGATTTGCGGTCAAACAGAAAAATCCGTCAGAAGAAACTATAAACCCCCCACAATTTTCACATTTGTTGTTCAATTTTGCCAACCCGTGTAATCAAGCCCCCGTTTCGAATTCGATCATCTTCAGATTTGATTCAGTTTTTTTATATCAGGTATTACCAGCTATGCTACAAGTGCAGGGCTATAAAACCGTAAAATAATTCAAATGGTTTTTTTTTGATATTAAAAATACAAGTAGGGTAATCAGTAGTCCTTGGTTCGGACATTTCAACGTTGTACGACTTTTTGTCATGGGCTTTTCTGTAAAGCCACTTGAGAACGCCAAACTTTTTTCTTCTTTTGCAAACTGCGCGGTCCTAAATTAAGTTAACCCGCGCTGTTCGACTATCGAAAGCACCGGACAAAACGCCTTATAAGAGAATACAAGCCAATTTTTTTGACCAAGTAAAGATTTCGGAGAAGTCTGAAATTTACACCCTTGACTATAACAATCAATAGCTGAATCAGATTGGTGAACTGGTTTACAAACGACACTGGTTTGAATGATACTGGCAAAATTGAACCTTTGGGTGCACATAGGTCGGCTCTAGATTGAGCTATCGCAGCCTACTTTTTTTTGTTAGAAAGTTCATTGAAGTATCTAACGACCTATTATCAATTTTTGTAATAAGAATCAAATTCGAAAAAGCCATCTTCAGTTGTTTAATGTGATTTTGAGTTCTAACCTCCAACCCCAACTCACACATGAGTTAGAGCATTTAAGCTGTTTTCATTTTAAACAATTAAATTATACCTACTCTATAATTTTATGTGTAAGAGCAGAAGCCTTTAATAATGATTCTATTCCATTTTTTGGCAATTCGCTACTATTAATGCTTGCATCTAACTCGTTTTTTGTTTTTTTATTTTTTATACACCACGTAGCTAGAAAAAATTTCTTTTAACATTTTAACAAGCATTATACAAGCAATATTTTCTTACTGGCTGTTTTTACTTTCACAGCGCTCCTATTAGGAACAGCTTTCTTTTTCGATTTTTTCTGATTCTCGTCGATAGTTAAAATGCCCTCTTCCTTTTCGCTATCATCATGAAAATCGTATATAGATTTTGTACTAGATGGAGAAATTAAATGGTTAACAACAGATGCATCAGTTACATCCGGCTGATTATGTGCAAAATAATCTTTGGTCCTGTAATAATTAAAATGTTACAAGTTAATCTGATATTTTTTAAACACTATTTATTATGGAACGCTGTTTTACTTTTTATCAAACATTTACTAAAGTTGAAAAATATTTTTTGACGTCACAAAATAAATTGTTGATGTCAAAAAATAGTGGAATTGATTTTTTAACTTCTGAAAATCGTTGTTATGTAATAATTAAAACTATTTGATTCTTAATAAATAAAACAGGTGTTATGACGTCAATAAATACATTTTTGATATCAAAAAAATGTTTATTTGCGTCATATATGAATTTTATGACTTAAAAAATCATTTATTTTCGTCAAAAAATATTTTTGAAATTTATTTTCTGATGTCAAAAAACAATATTCAGACCTATAAAATTTATTATTAGGTGTCAAGAAAAATGTATCCTGCTGGTAAAGTATTCATGTTATACGACGACAAAAACTTTTGCATTTGCGTTTGGGAAAAATTAATAACTCTGATCATTTTTTTTGGCTACAACCCTAAGGGTCAACCAAAAGGGTTGAACATGCGGAATGCAAAGATTAAATACCAAATACTTATCGTTATATGCTACAATAAACAAATGTTAGATGTTTATTTTTAAAATAATTACAGTTACAAGTAATTTTTAATTTTGGTTATGGTTAGGAAAATATTGCGATTTTTTCCGATTTTCGATTACGTTTCGGTGCACTCCTTTTGTGCTTTTATTATTTTATTTTAAATAACCTGAACAATCGTCAGACTCCAAAAAATTAATTTTTGATGTCATAAAATGAATTTGTGATGTTAATAAATGAATTTCTGACATTAAAAACTCGATTACAGGAAATAATAGATAAATATTATTGTTTTACAACAAAAAACCAATATATGAAGTTCGAAATTCAATCTGTTAAGTTTAAAATGAAATTTTTGATGTCAGAAATTATATAGCAACTAGGAAAATATAATTTTATTTTCCATAATTCAGGATAAAAGGTAAAACAACGCTCCATAATTTATTCCTAAAATCCTAATTCTAGGTTTTAAAACAATATTTACCCTAATTTGAATTTTAACACGGCTCCACCTCTATGAATAGCTGTAGTTTCTTCAGGACGGCAGAAAGAAGGCGAAGTCCAGTCATCACCCGTCAGTGAATCGTTGGTAGAATATGTTTTATTAGTTGCCAAATTTGCATATGGATACATTGCTGGTTTTGGCAAAGTTAGTTTAATGGGTGGAGGTTGAATAAATGGAGATTTTGTCTCAGCAAAGTACTGCAATTTAAGCGTTAATACACTAACAATATTAATGTGTATTAAATAAAACGTACTTCTTGTGAAGCTTTAGGGGATAATGGATAATCAACAAAATCTTTATTGAAAGGTCTTTTTCTCTTGCGCTTTGATTCTCGTTCTGGTTTTGGAGGATTAAGAGTGTTTATATAACGTTCTGCGTGTCGAATTTCTTTAGAAATATCCTTGATTAACTTCACAGAGTTTAATGCATCTGGTATCTGATCTCGTGTAGTAGTATTGTACTACAAAAATTACATACAAATTTCATTTTTAAAGAATGGATGATACGTACATCTTTTTCCATATTCCATTGCTTTAAAGCGGCTAGGAGGGTTTTCAGTCCCGTCAATAATGTAGCGGGACATTTCTTTTCTTCTGCATTTAATTCTCTAATTTGTTGATAGAGTTTGTCTGCTGCAAACCAATTTATAGTTTCAAAATATGGAAAACGAAATTTTTCTACTGTTTTAGTTTTCTTTTCTACATCGTAAATTCTGTAAAAGAAATCACGATTATTGTTATAACAGATACAACTAATCTAGTATTACACACTTACTGCAATTGCATTGGAATATTTAAACTGTGCAAAAAGTTCCCTCCAAAAACTAAGGAGTCTATGGGCGTAAGCACAGCATGTATCCATCCTGTGGGAACAAGCATGGTTTGGCCTTGACGTAACGTGCATTTATAGCAACAGTCAACCTACGTAATAACATATACAAACAGGTAATCAAGTAATAGGGTCCACACAAACGTGTAAGAGATTACCTGATCTCCAAAAAATGTTTCACTCTGATTGGTTGAGGTCAACCACTGTTGGTACAATGTTATATTGGCAGTAGTAGGTCTGATAAAATAAAAGATTTTTTCACCACGTAATACATGATACCACACGCTAGTGCCACCAAAATCAATGTGAAAATCTGTGTAGGAGTCTTTTACACTCATAAGACAGTATTTCTGTACCTGAGGGGCTGGTACTCGATAATTTCGTGGCCACATAGTATTTACCCAATCTAATCTTCGAGCTACCACAGGAGCTTCCACTAAGCGAGACAACCTATAATTCGACAACATACAAATTTTCAATTTTTCATCAACTTTTAAGCATTCTGTATAGTATGCAGGAACGTCAAGCAAAAGAAATAACGTTTGGGTTTTCAGTTACGGTTCAGATTTAGTAAAATTTTGGTTACGGTTTACTGCTACTAAAAATTTCGGTTTCGGTTACCGTTACCACTATTTTTTAATAAAAAACAGAGAAAATACTCTACAAGATTATGTGAAAAAAGTCAAGCCTTGCAATTTTAGAAATGTAAAGTTATCACGAAAAATTAGCGACACTAAAAAAATTTTCTATTTTACTAATCATATTTTCAAAAATTTGTTACGTGCCAATAATACCTACGATTGCACAAACCCCTACCACTCTATCGGGGGCACAGCTGTTTTAGTATAGCTGGCGTCAACATTATCCGCGTTAAAAAAGTTATCTCTTAAAGGTTAGCTTGAGTTATTTAAAACCTAAAATGCCTATTCTGAATAAATCATGCAAAACTAGATGTTTCATTTTACCTGTGTTTAACACTTTCCAGGGCTTTGAACCCTTTATTAAAGATTACGAGACACCCCTTTGAGATGTAATAAAAAATTCTGTTGCCCAAAATAATCACAACAAACAATGGAATATACCGACCTTTCCTATATCTCACATGGACATCATAGCTGAGAGCACTATCAGCTAGCTGCCTGTTGTACTATGAATAACCGAATTATTAAAAATATTTTAAAAAAATTGATTTTAGATTCTTTGGGAAAAATATTTGGTATTAAAGAAATCCAAAACTGGAACACAAATTCGCCCATCAAAAATTTGGTTGGAGAGAAATTTTAACCCCCTTAAATATTGCTACACCTAAAAATTAAATTGTGATTCTTGTTCTATCACTCCTGAGCAATTTAGCTTAAACAGAAATTTTTATCATTCTCCGTTTATTAAAGCAAGTTGGGTAAATTTCCAATTTTCAAAAATTTATAGAAGGCATCACAGACAAACTAGCAGACTTAGGAAACACCCTGTATATTGGTAAGACGAGTATGGAGTACAGGTATCGTATTGGCTACAACACTAAAGATCAACCAAAAGGGTTGATTATGCGAAAATTTCAATAGTAAATACTTATGGTTATTGCTACAATAAACAAATGTCGGTTCTACATTTGTTGGAACAAAAAAGTACCGGTATATTCTTAAAACAATTACAGTTTTTGATTACGATTTAAGATTAATTTTATTTCATAATCATTTTTAATTACTATATGGTTCCAAAAATTTTGCGTTTTAATCCGGTTTTCGGTTACATTTCGGAGCACATCCCTGGTAGTAAATAACTAAATCATCGTTTTTTGCACTTCGCACTTGTGCAAAAATAAGTGTTTTGACCTAAGTTGCAGGCTTTCGCGGCCGTTGTTAGTGGCATCTAAGCTTCCGGGTTGGAGCAGCGTTATCAGTAAATAAACTGCCGACGTTTCATCCTCGGTTGCACAAAACATCCTCAGGACTGTGGTCACTTCGGGATCTGGAACACAACAGTTGTGTTCCAGATCTTAAAGTGACAACAGCGCTGAAGATATCCTGTGCAACCAAGGACGAAATGTCAGCAGTTTATTCAGCAATGACGCGATTCCAACCTAGATGCCAAGTGTTTTGACGTTTTGGTATGGCGCACACATATCCTGCAATATTGCTTTTCAAAGCAAACTTAATAATTAAAACATTTACAAAGAAAATCCAATATTTTGCTTAGTTGTAGCCTCTTATCGCATTAACAATGAACAATACAAAATTTTAATGTAACAATAGCCTGAGCAACTGTCAACATTTACTATTTACACTTACATATCTTAAGTTATATTACGTGGTTATTGTGCCAGGCAACTAGATGGTACCGAATCACAAAAATATGCAAAATAAAACTATTAAAAGACTCAAGACTTTTGAATAACAATATAACAAAATAACTTACCCTGTACTGGAAAATTCTAAACTAACAACATTGAAAATCCGAGTTCGGTTTAAACTATTGTAGTAAGCAACATAATCTCTAAGTTTCATTTTAATATCCGCTTGTCGGGTAACATCGATCACGTCAACTTCTATATCTCCACCAATAAATGCTTCAACATCATACAAACTAAAGTTATCGGGTGGAATAGTCATGCCCAAGCCATCTTTACTATCCACTACTATCGGATTATTGAAACCTTGCTGTTGTAGTACCATCTCTGTAAGCTGTTGTCCTCGCATATGCACTACAACGTCACCTTCACTAGCAAAATGTCGCGCTCGCAATTCTCTTACAAAAACTGGTGTTCCTGTTTGTACCGACTTTGAAGACGCATTGTCGTCCCAATAATCATGTCTGTGCCAATTTAAATATGGTTTATCTAAAATATAAATTACCTTGCTTATAGAACGTTTTATGTACGGTGCATAAATTATACTTACAAACAGAAGGTCCATATAGGGGTACACATCTTGGACAATGAAACTTTTCAATTTCAATTGAGGTATACTCTTGAAAATTGCAGCAACTGTAAAAATACAACAATTAGGACGAATATACAAGAGATCTAAGAGTAAACAAAACTAGAACATTTGGAGGTTATGCAATGGTAAACAATTAATTTATTAAACCATAGTGGTCATTTATGGCTGATATTTATTAATTATTACCTTCCATGAAACCAGTCTTTGCATGCATCACACTGTATCATAAAAACATTTGGATCATAAGTTCGTCCACATAAGCAATATACAACATCCATTGCTAATATTTGGTTACACTGAGGCACATAAAACATACACGAAGCAGCACGGAGACAGGACACAATCAACCAACCAGTGTTGCCAAGTCATTTTCAGCTGAGCAATAAAGACACAAAGATGGAAAACAATAGTAAACAATACTGAGTATGCATCCAGTCCCCACTTCCAAAAAGTGTACCTTAAAAGCAGCCATTTTATGAGTCTCGATAAGTTTTTATTTTTTTGGTACAATAAGTTTCTAAACATTGCTCTTTTGAGCAGATTGGTAACAAAAAATAGCTGAGACAAACTATAGTCGATATGTCAAGTTGTCAAACATGGTTATGTTATCAGTAAGTAAGTAAGTGCCAATTTTGCAGCTACATATTGTCTAGTTAACTATTATTATGCAATGTATTTCTTTAACTTCTTGTATATGTGTGCGAAAAGTTGGGTGAACCAATTAGGTTTCGACATGTAGTAAAGATACAAACCATTTTCCTTGTTTTCAAGGGAAATAATGTGCTGTGAGAAGAGTACGAGACTCGTAAGATGGCCGACTTGAGTACACTTCTTTAAACAAGCATACTCAGTCTATTGTTTTTCTAAGTTTGTGAGTAGATCCTTCAGCAAATAAACAGTAAACAAATTGGCAGAAAAAAATAGTAGTCGTCACAAGTCGCAATACTTTACCGTCTAAACAAAGAATAAGTGACACGAAACAGTAAACCGAATGACCCAATGAAATCAACCAAATGAGTTTGAGCTTATGTCTGTGGTCCCCCCGTATCCGACCAGCCGAGTCGTGACTCGCGCGTCGACATAACACATTAAAACATAACGAAAACAGAAAAGTGCTAGCAACGCAATATGTGGGTTGAGCTAACATAAAAGTAACATAGAGAAATACATTTACATTCCACAGAATTAATATTCAACCAGTAAATGTACATATAACAACAGCAATAGTTAACTGGATTAAATAATTTTGCGCAATAATTTTTTTTTTCTATTTAACAGTAGATGTAATTTCGAGAGCAGTAGAACAATACAGCAACTACCAAAACCGTAAATATAGTGTTAAAACAGTAGACTTGGCAACGCTGCAACCAAAGTAAATTAGTAATAAAACGAGGCTAATATAGGTACCTCTTCGCAAACCCACACTGCAACAATAGGTGGCAACGTGTTCAGGAAACTTCCGTACTGGCTGCGTTCAATTCATCGTAACGTATACGAGTTACTAAACACGTATATATGTATATTTCTAATCTGTGTACTAAACTCACTACCAGTACAACAGTAGAATATTGTTTGTACATTAGGATTAAAATTAGATTTTAATTCAGTATCTTTTTCATACTGGAAATAAATTTTGTCTAAAAAATTCAAACAAAAATGTAGAGTAACATTATTCTGACATGGATTTAGAAGCGGGGACAGTGGCTGAAGCTTCATGTCTCCGAGGCCTGGTAGTCCCATCTTAGCAAACAACGATTTTATTGAAATCTATCTATTTAAAGTAAGAAAAAAAAATGTTATAAGTAATTCCCACAAGTGTTTAAGCAGGTTTGCTGTAGTAGCAGCAGTGTGCGGTGTGCAGCAGTTCTCCGCCAAGGCAAAGTTCCAGCCAGTAACAAAATAGATAAAAAATAAGCACAGATCTACAACGGCCAAAAAAAGATTGTCTACATTAGCTTTGCAAGTGATATTTTAAATTAATTAAAATTCCAGGAACATTAAAAAAAAATGTGATACTACTAAATTGAACAAAAGAAAAATTTAAGTGGGTTCACACTTACTGCTATTATTTATATAATGAATACTTTTCGTTAAATATATATTAGGGAGCTTTTATACTGTCCGATCCTACTCCGACACTACGCCGACATCCGATACCGGGGTATCTAGAATACATACATCCATATGGCGCGTGTTTAAACTTGTCGCATCAGACAAAAAATGTCGGACTTTGCTTCCGACTTCTACAGACCGCCATGTATGCGAGTGATTATTGGATGCTAGACGGATGTTTTAGTATAAAAGCATAGTCCATTTACGATTCGATTCCAGCGGCTAGGAGCAGGATTGGAAACAAATCCGACAATATAAAAGCGCCCTAAAGCTGTGTACTTCTAAGTTTGAAAATTAAAAAATATTTCTTGCAGCTATATTTTTTATAGGGCATTATAAAAGTAATTAGCCCCGGCCCCAAAATGTCTAGCCCATATTTGCATTATTATCTGCTATTACAATATTTTGTTTTTAAAGAAATCACAATGTAATACAAAAATCAAACATCTTGACCATCACAACAATAATTTCTTCTCATATCTTTCGGTGTTGGGATTCCCATTCATACGTATCACGGTTAATTGGAGGTGATGGAGTCATCTGGACGGTCCCCCTGTTTTCATGATCGTTATTTTAACTATATGTGTTTCTGGAGTTGGGGGGGGCAAAGATTCCTTCTCAGGTGAGAGGCGCAAATGTTTGCGCTTGCGGTCACTTGGTGACCGTAATTGGAATCATAGAAACCTGCTTTAGTGATTTCACAAAGAGCGACTGTACTAGCACCTACGAAGACAGTTAACGCCTAAGCGGCATAATGTTCGCTCTGGAATGGTTATGCACGTAGTTCCTGCAACGGTCCGAGCTGCAAACGCAGCTCCCCTTCGAACCGTATCAAGACGGCCCTAGCCTGCACTTCCACAACGAGTCGTATACCGTGACCAAGACGGGAGCTGCTATACCCCCGCGAGCTGGAACTTGGTCCCCGTGGTACCAGTCAAAGTCACTGGTTAAACTTTTCGGAGCAAGCATCTGCCGAAATCATTGCTACCCCTACCAGTTTAGACTACTCGCAATCCTTAGTACTGCTCGACTACGCACCGCCCAGATTAGTCGGTAACCGGTCTGATATGACCGGTACCCTAACAGCATCGGGTGTACATAAGCACGAACCCTCTGGATCGACACTTTGATAGTGGGCGTGAGCAAGCAAAGTGCACGAGACCCCTAGGACTCAAGTCCCTAATGCCAGCAGCTCCGTGAAATCATTCGCTCAGTTCTCCAGGGTCCCTAATTAAGGTAAACCTTGAACCTCTCCCAACAAAGGTGGACGTTGAAATCACCGAAGTAACCGTTACAACGCTGACCCCGCAGAAGGTAGGTTGTTAACGCCTCTCACCTAAGTGAGGGTCTTTGGCCGTCTGGGGACAGTCAACGTGTGGATGACAGCGACGCTCAGAAATGAATGGCGTACCGGTTGGCATCAGAGACCTGTATGCTTAAGAGTGAGCTTTCATTTCACCTTTTCACGCTCGGAAATCAAGTGTCGCCCCAAGAGCCTCTCATCATCGACCGTGTTAGGTACGGGTCACTACGATCAGACCGATTACCAACCGATCTGGGCGGCGTGTACCGGGTTAAAGTTGCAGGAAGGAAACAGTCCACGACCTGCTTGTGGACAACCAACTGGAACAGAGTCAGCATAGTATTATGGTTCACCATGACCTCGACTTCGCTAGGTAGCGGATCTCTGTAACAAAGGTATAGAGCTAATGTCGCAAATAGTAGTAGTGCAATACACTTTTCAAGCAGACGTGAGCAACGGCAAACGTTGTTACAAATCATTTGTTGTCTTTTTACTCTTTCTTTTGCTTTGTAACAACATTTGTCGTTGTTTATGTCCGCATGAAAAATGTGTTGCTCATATACGACTACTATTTTTGCAACATTACTTTTGCACTATAATGCCTTATGGCGGGAGGTCTCACGCCTTGTTTAATGCTGCTCTGCAAAGTTCACCAATTCTTAAATTAAGCACGTTAAATAAAGATGGATAAAATATGATAAGATTTTTTTTTAATATTTGCAGAATTATATGGAAATTAATATTTTTTACAATTCATTTTTTTTAGCAAAAAAATTTATACAGATTAAAAAAGAAATCCCTTTAAGGAAGGTCTAAATTTAAAACTTATTCGCAAAACTTAATAAATTGGCTATACTATTTTAATTCTAAAAATATATACAGTACTCAAAAAAATTAAGGGGTCACTTTTTTCAGAAGGTATATCTTCCTTATATCAGCTATAATGTGATGATATTCAATTTTTATAGCATTTCATTAAAATAAATGTTTTGACAATGCATATACCAAGTTTCATTAAAATGCTATCAGCCCTAAAAAAACTTCAAGCATTTGAAAATTCGACCCCTTAATTTTTTTGAGTAGTTTAGTATATGTATAGCTTCAGAGTGGAGACTGCTACGATGTTTTGAAAATTTTGACTTTAATGCCTTATTACACAAAAACAAGTGGACAGATAAACTCTCATAATAAAACCGATAAAAATTTTCGGTTCTAAATACAATAAAACATGCCTGCAAGCATAGACAACAGGTTAGTAGCATATGTTCCAGGCCCGATATTCAAGCTAATACAGGGGCCACTGTCAGTTGCAGTACTCGTACTATCATACAAGTCACTGTTGGTGAGCAAAACATTGAACCAAAATTAAACATATTTTTAAAATATTATAAGACAATTTGTGAAGTATAGGAAAGTTCAGGCAAAGTGATTTATTAATTTTTTATTGGTATACAGAGAATAGAATTTTCAAGTCAAATATTCAAAAATGTAAAGACAAAAATATTTATTATAACCAAATACGATTTAATGCATATATAAATAATAAGTCGGTGATATCATCATATCTAAATATTTGTACAACATACCAGGCAATCCAAACTAGGAAACCAAACCGTAAAATATAACTAAACAAAATAAATATAACAAGAACATATCTTGATTAATATTATTTTGTAATTACAAATTTTACAAACATGGCTTTTCATGAATTTTAATATGTTTTTCTAAACTATGTTTCAATGCACTTTTATATGAACATATTTTATATGCAAATGGTGTTTCACCACTATGAGTAGCATGTGCGTTTTTAAATTGTACTTAAATGCAAAGCAGTAGTTGCATAAATTACAGGCAAAGGGTTTTTCTCCAGTATGAATCATTCTATGTGCTTTTAAATGACATCTGTTTGAAGTTACATAAGCACACACACTACATTTAAAGACCACCTGACCACTTTGACGTTTTTTATTAGGTTTAACTTTTGACATAGGTACATTTTGCGTCAATGACATTATTTTAGGCTTAGAATTAACTAGGTACCTTCTCAGGAACTTTTTCACATACTACAGAACAATCTTTTAAGGGTGTATTGTTTTGCAAACTTATCGATTTTTTATCATCGCTATCACTGATTTCATATGGTTCAGTTACGCATTGACCAAAAAATTTATCGTACCTTTGACAGGCTTATTTGTATCTTCAAGTATTTTAGACATTGTGTTTTAAACTCGTATGCTAAATGTAGAGCATGCACACATTTAAATCATACAACTGGATTTATCACTATGTCGACAACCTAAAATAAATCAGGGTAAAATATTAATCAATGTTTTATGACCCTCTTACAATTTCTGGAACACAAACCGACAGCTCGGTTTTGATTCACAAGGACTCGTTATCTTCCGATAACACAACATGGTTATCATCACTTATTTCACATAGGCAAGTTCTACATTTTATACAAAACTGACTTCGTAGAACCTCTTAATGAGGATAGGGTTTAATCGGCACGAGACAAGCAGCAAGTAGCGATTAATAATTCTTCCTTATTTTTATAATTGAGAAATAAACACCCATTCAAATTCAATGAGGTTTATTTGTGTAGAATTAATGCTTAATAATAAGAAAACAATTACATACATTTTATAATAAAGTAGAAAATAGGTTATGTAAAAATTATAATAGTACAAATGAACTACTGCAAAAGTAAAAGCGGGACATTGAAAAACTTTAATAAGACATGTTTTGCAGTACAGCATTCATAGGTGCCTAACAGTAGCGGCTGGTAAACTTATTTTGTGAAAAAATTAACACGTACATTTAGTAAAACATTTTTCGTAATTACAAATCTGAAAAATTGTACAAAACATTACTTAGCTTACGATTTTATTTATCCAGTACATCTGCTTTTTTTTTTATTGTATAATAAAATGCCGATAACAAGTTGATTAAAATTGTCTATATTACTGAATTGTTTTTAATTGCTTGTCTCAAATATTTTATTTCAAATTCTTTTTTCTTACATAAAACTTATAAATCATTGGTATCTACTGTGATATAGGTCTAACAGGCACTTCGTGATTATGCGGGCGAGCACAGGAACGATTGACGTAACATGCCCAAAAGTAGTCAATATCTTATGCCTATACCTATAGGATACAAAATATTATTGAAAACATAAAATGTAACTGTTTTTAATGTTTTTTTTATTTACATGAATATGGCTTTTCACTAGTGTGAATTCGTAGGTGGTTCTGTAGGTTGTATGGCTTGTATGGTATGGTTTGTAGTTGTATGTGTAAAGCAAATATTACAAACATTGCACGTAAACGGTTTTTCACCAGTGTGAATTTGTAGGTGCTGCTGTAACTTTTCCTTTTGCGAAGAGCAATAGGTGCACACATTACAAGCAAATGGCTTTTCACCAGTGTGAATTCGTAGGTGCTTCTGTAAACTTGACCGACATGAACAGTGATAGGTACACACATTACAAGCAAATGGCTTTCCACCAGTGTGAATTAGTAAGTGCCTCTGTAAACTTGACTTTACTGAACAGCGATAGGTACACACATTACAAGCAAATGGCTTTTCACCAGTGTGAATTCGTAGGTGCTGCTGTAAATTTTCCTTTTGCGAAGAGCAATAGGTGCACACATTACAAGCAAATGGCTTTTCACCAGTGTGTATTCGTAAGTGCCTCTGTAAACTTGCCTTTACTGAACAGCGATAGGTACACACATTACAAGTAAATGGCTTTTCACCAGTGTGAATTCGTAAGTGCGTCTGTAACCTTGACTTTACTGAACAGCAATAGGTACACACATTACAAGCAAATGGCTTTCCACCAGTGTGATTTAGTAAGTGCCTCTGTAAACTTGACTTTAGTGAACAGCGATAGGTACACACATTACAAGCAAATGGCTTTTCACCAGTGTGAATTCGTAGGTGCTGCTGTAAATTTTGCTTTTGCGAAGAGCAATAGGTGCACACATTACAAGCAAATGGCTTTTCACCTGTGTGAATTCGTAGGTGATTCTGTAATCTTGATTTATCTGAACAGCGATAGGTACACACATTACAAGCAAATAGCTTTTTACCAGTATGAGTTCGCATGTGCTGTATTAATGCACTTCTGTGTACAGTATGAAAGTTACATGAAGCACATGAAAGATATTTTTTTTCCTCATGAACGAGTTTATGTCTTTTTAACTGGTATTTACTTCTAGTTGTGAAATCGCATATTTTGCAAATGAATCTGTTATGTTTACGCACAATAACATCAGCAAGTCTTGTAAGTTTCACAAAACAACTCCGTGTTTCAATGTTAGTTTGCAAAATTGGACGTTCATTACCGATACTCTTCGCTTCAGCTCTGTGATCTTCACTTTTGTCATCAAATAAGTTATCTTCAAAGGCTTCATATGACGATTCCACTTCTTGTATAGCAATATTCTCTTCTGCATCCCGAAGATTGTCATTCGAAAATAATAAATTCGTGTTAACTGTTCCAAAGGCTTCTTTTATTGTATTTTTACAATCACCATTATTTTCACATACACTGTTTCTTGTACTACGTTGTAAATCATATAATAAATCCTCAATGTCAATGCTTTTAACATGTGAAACTTTACGACTATAATTTTGAATATGTTGTTCGGTGCTTAAACACAGATTTTTAAAACTGTAAGCCGAACGCAAAGCACTCATACAAGACATGCAAATAATTGGGTCTTTCACTAAACCAACAACCTAAAAAAGCAAAGAACAATTAATGAATTAATTAGGTTAGAAATTATTTATACCATTTCTGGAACGCAAACCGAAAGCTGCATCCTAATCTTCGAGTGGTCATGCGGACTGATGGCCACAAAATGTTTATCAGTTATCGCTTTTAAGCAGATTCTACAAAAATGCTTCATTTTTAAGTCACAATTGGAAAATGAACAGAAACAAACTAAGCTGAAGTTACATACTATGTAAAATAGGGAAAAAGCTGAAATTACATACGTATTCGATATTGCCAACCTTATAAAAATAACCAACCCAAGGTTGTGCCAGTGGCGGCTCGCGATGTAGGTACTGGGAGGCATTTTAAAATATTTTTTTGTTTTTTTTGGAAAAAATTGTTCTTACCCAAGTTTTAGGTAGCCTTATATTTCAAACCCATCCTTTACGTTGGAAAAATGATCTATTTCTACCAACATTTTCATTAAAGTCTTTAATAGACTTTCGATAAACACTCTCTAATAAAATTATTATAAATTGATACCCACATTGCCAGTGTGTCAAAATGCACAAAAATTTTAATGTGGTTTACGATTTAAAAATGTCTTTGAATGTTAGCAACCAGTGAAAACAAGTGAAAGCATTTTCTTACATGGCATTCACAATCCAAAATTATTTTGCACGGACATCGTACAACACCAATAAATTATGATTATACAACCAACAACTGTTATCACACTGCCACGTCGTGTACGTGCGAATCCCGCAAATTAGGCGGCTATTGGCATGCGCTTACCACGAACAGCTGATAGCATAATTCTCGGAAGTGCTGGGTCCGTGACCCTGAAGTTTTTAATACGCAGATACTTCTATCCTCTTTTAGCTTGTGTAATATGAATTTTATCGCAATGAGCTTTCTATTTCACTCTTATTCAGTAGAAGGCATTTGAAGTCGGCGGCTTTATTCGGTGGCGTATAGCTGAATTGGGGACTGACAGTTAAATGACCCTCGCATAGATTCGTTTAATGCGCGCGAAATACTCAAACATTAACATTAAGTTTTCGGATCCTGCGGCAGCTCTTTAATAAACGTTCTCGCATAGAAATCTCATACAAAAGTTAACTATAAAGCATTTTTTAAATATTATAGTGTATAATATGTTATGTACTCAAACAAAAAGTAATTATTTATTTTTTCTTATTTCATTGGGAGGTCGCTGATCATTTGACCCAATGGAGCAACCGCCACTGGGTTGGACACTAATGCTAAAAGTTTTGAAAAACTGTTAAAACTTTGTTTTCCAGGTAAAATGGCCATTTCATTTACTTTTAATGATAGCAATTCAACAAAATATTGATGTGTTATGTGCTGCAACAAAATTAGATAACTATTTTCAAGTCTAATACTAATAATTGAGTTTTCCTTTCAGAAACATAGGACAAAAAATTAAAAATTTAAAAATTGTATTATACAGTTTCAGGAATATGCACAACAAAATCTTTGCAGGGGCGTGGTAGGAGAGACCTTCGACTACAACACTACAAAAGCGGTTTTCCGAAAAGTTACTTTTCTCGGGAAAACTTAATTTTTTCTCTTGACTCTGCATCAGAAATAACCGCAAAAATTGACATACTTCAAAATGTTTTTTATCGATTTTAAAACTTTGACCCCTACAAAGGCGGTTTTCCAAAAAGTTACTTTTCTCGGGAAAATTTAATTTTTAATTAAATAAATTAATTTAAAAATTGCGTGTTAACTATGGGGATCCCGCTTATTTAAAGAGATGCGACGATGGTTAAATTAGAGAAAAGTTGTGGAATTTTATGCCCACTAATAATCTGAACAGAAATTGGAGCTATCTTGCTTAGTTTCTGAATAAACTAAAAAAAACTGGAATTTTGAATTTTCTGTTTACGGCTATAACTCATTTGTCATTTATATTACGTATTTTTAGTTAACGCATTATTAGGACACTTTTTCATGCTAAATCTGAATTTTGGATCAGATTTGGTATAACTGTTACCATTGCTCATATTCGACTGTTAACTTTTTTTTCTTATGGTCGACATTTAAAATTTTTTCATATTTGAATAGAGTTTTTAATTCTGATTTCAACGATGTGTCACACTTTGCATTTTGTTTAAGTTTTGAGCATTTTATTACAGGAAATATAAATTTCATAAGAGTGCCATGAGAAAACCACGTCATTTAATTTATTTTGAAAAAATTCTAGTAGGCCATGAACTGATGGAAGTAAAATAAAACATTAAAACGTAAAACGGGGTTACTTTGAACGGGGTTTCAGTTTAAAAATACATATCTCGATAAGTTACTGAACAAAAATTTTGAAAAAATTGTATGTTACAGGCGTCAATTAGTACCTTACACTGACAAAAAATCGGGTTTTAATTGACCAACTAAACTTTTTATTTATAAAAAAAGCAGGTGTTCAAAGTTACTCCACAGTCCGGGTTACTTTGAACGTCGGTTATAAAACCACATAAGTTCAATGAAACTTCTCTTATAGTGTTTTTTTGAACACCTTAAAACTAAAAATTACGTATTTTATTAAAAAAAATTAGGTTTAAAGAAAAGAGACAATTGGCACAAAATACTTTATTTGAACTTAAAGAAAAAAGTAACAGTATTCTTTATGAAAATTAATGTAAACTTTTCAAGTAGGGACGTAGTTCTCTTGCATCATATACTAAGGCCCCCCTTCTATCTGTTTTGGGTCTGGCAAAACTGTTAATAATTCAGATGTAGGTATAATTCCTACGTCATTGACCTGTAGCTAAGTAAATTTGCAATTCACTTTCTGTGGCATTCTTAAAAAAGCAACTTCAATGTTGTTGTTTCCTAGGTCATCAATGGAAATAACTTTTCCTACATAGTGATGAACTAGATTTTTCACTTTAAACTGAACCACGTAAAATTTATGTTTCTACTTCTCCAACGTATTCACGAAGGGCTTTCTCTAAAATTTCAGGGGTGTAGTGAGCATGTTTTCTTGTGCCAGGTCTTCTTTTGTATGTGCGGACCATTTTCTGCAAGAAATAACAAAGTTAATTTGTGACCCGAGGCTTCTTTGAACATGTTCCAAGTAACCACAAAATAATGGTCCAGGTATTACATAACAAAAAAAAAATTATAAATAAAAAGTTCGTTAAAATATTTTAACTTTCTTTAACATACCTTCGTTGGAACACTATACTGTTATAATAACTAAATATTAACACTGTAATGCAAGTTATTATCGCTACAACAATAAAAGTTAACACACCACAACAAACGTCACATGTGCAGGTCAATTAATTAAATATTCGTGTTGCCAACCCTACACCGAATATTTTAATATTAATACTGCTCCACCATCCTAAAAGGTGTGAATTCAGTGAAAAACACTAGATGTCGCTAAACCTCGTAATTGTTTCACAATTATTCAAAATAACAAATTTTTGATTTTGTAGTAATAAAGTAGCCACACTGGTTCAAAGTAACCCCATTCTACCATGGAAAAACCACGTCATTTAATTTATTTTGAAAAAATTCTAGTAGGCCATGAACTGATAAAAGTAAAATAAAACACTACTTTTGTTTACTTTTATCTTTAGATACATTAGGTACGCGAAAATTTCAGGAAACTTTGTTTTGAGCCTAGGCAACAGGTTAAGTTATTTTATACAAAAACAAATGATTACTAACATACAGATTAGAGAGTTTATTTTATACGAGCTTCTGAACATGTTGTACAAAGGTGTCAAATATTTTTAACATTTATTTAATAATAGTTTGAATTAGTGCAGTTCTAGTGTTATCTGTTGTATTTATTTAACTTGTTATTCAAATTTGTGATGTCAGTTGCAAACATAAAAACTGCAAGTAAAATTTTCAGCAAATTGTGTATGTTAAAAAATAAGATAACCTGCTGCCTACGCCCAAAACAAAGTTTGCTGAAATTTTCGCGTATCTTATGTATCTAAAGATAAAAGTCAATAAAAGTAGTGTTTTATTTTACTTCCATAAGTTCATGGCCTACTAGAATTTTTTCAAAATAAATTAAATGACGTGGTCTTTCCATGGTACCTTTATGAAATTTTTATTTTCTGTAATAAAATTTCAAAAATGAAATAAAACGCAAAGTGTGACGCATCGTTGAAATCAGAATTAAAAACTCTATTTAAATATGAAAAAATTTAAAATTCCGACCAGTAGAAAAAAAAATTGACAGTCAAAAATGAGCAATGGTAGCAGTTATACCAAATCTGATAAAAAATTTAGACTTAGCATAAAAAGGTGTCCTAATAATACGTTAACTAGAAATATGTAACATAAATGATAAATGAGTTATTAACGAAAACCAAAAATCTAAAATTTCAGTTTTTTCCAGTTCTTTTAGAAACTAAGCAAGATAGGTTTAATATCTTTTTAGATTATTAATGGGCATAAAAGTCCACAACTTTTCTCTAATTTAACCATCGTTGTATGTCTTCAAATAAGCGAGATCCCCATAGTTAACACGCAATTTGATACATCCTGTATATGTAGTCGCTACAGTACTACGTTACTAGAAAAGCTCCTACAAATTTAGTTTTAGGTTAAAAATGTGGCCAGGAAGTGACCAACAGAATTATTTTTTTTGATATTTTGAAATTTTTTTGCTATATGCTATCACAGCTTATGGCTGGTCAAGTTTTGAAAATTGTTGTCAGATTGTGCTTCCCTCCAACGGACGCGTCAGGATATTCACGTCGCAACTTGCGTTAATTTTAATCAATAAATGATTACCTACAAACAGATTTCTTCGACCTTCACTTTCAATTTTGAAAATAAAATTCAATAAGTTTCTGTAAATCAATTCTGGTTATGCAACAAACAGTTTTCTTTAGGAAATCGTGGAGTAGTGTTATCTAAAACAATAATTTTATTCCTAAATAATAAAGAACTCTGCAAACTTAATAACTATTAACATCTAGGCTTCCGGGCCTGCAACTTAGCTTAATAACAGGCCCGCTATTCAAGCTGATACAGGGGCCACTGTCAGTTGCAGTACTCGTACTATCATACAAGTCACTGTTGGTGCGCAAAACATTGAACCAAAATTAAACATATTTTTAAAATATTATAAGACAATTTGTGAAATATAGGAAAGTTCAGGCAAAGTGATTTATTAATTTTTTATTGATATACAGAGAATAGAATTTTCAACTCAAATATTCAAAAATGTAAAGAACAAAAATATTTATTATAACCAAATACGATTTAATGCATATATAAATAATAAGTCCATATCATCATATCTAAATATTTGTACAACATACCAGGCAATCCAAACTAGGAAACCAAACCATAAAATATAACTAAACAAAATAAATATAACAAGAACATATCTTGATTAATATTATTTTGTAATTACAAATTTTATAAACATGGCTTTTCATGAATTTTAATATGTTTTTCTAAACTATGTTTGAATGCACTTTTTTATGAACATATTTTATATGCAAATGGTGTTTCACCACTATGAGTATCATGTGCATTTTTAAATTGCACTTAAATGCAGAGCAGTAGTTGCATAAATTACAGGCAAAGGGTTTTTCTCCAGTATGAATCATTCTATGTGCTTTTAAATGACATCTGTTTGAAGTTACATAAGCACACACACTACATTTAAAGACCACCTGACCACTTTGACGTTGTTTATTAGGCTTAACTTTTGACATGGGTACATTTTGCGTCAATGACATTATTTTAGGCTTAGAATTAACTACCTTCTCAGGAACTTTTTCACATACTACAGAACAATCTTTTAAGGGTGTATTGTTTTGCCAACTTATCGATTTTTTATCATCGCTATCACTGATTTCATATGGTTCAGTTAGGCATTGATTAAAAAATTTATCGTTACCTTTGATAGACTTATTTGTATCTTCAAGTATTTTACAGCATTTTGGTGTATTTTGCAGTGCTTTTAATGTAATAAGTAGTTTAGATCGTCGATAATATCATGAGTGGTGGATTTTAAGCAGCAATTGGTGGGTTTTTTATTTGTTGGTGTAAGATTGGGAAATTAAAATTTTAAGCTTTTGCACATGCAAATCACAATCACAATTTGTATCCGAGGTCTTGTTTTTTTATATATTTATTGATGCCCTCCTCCGTTTGGAGACATTGTGTTTTAAACTCGTATGCTAAATGTAGAGCATGCACACATTTAAATCATACAACTGGATTTATCACTATGTCGACAACCTAAAATAAATCAGGGTAAAATATTAATCAATGTTTCATGACCCTCCTACAATTTCTGGAACACAAACCGACAGCTCGGTTTTGATTCACAAGGACTCCTTATCTTCCGATAACACAACATGGTTATCGTCACTTATTTCACATAGGCAAGTTCTGCAAATTAGATACATTTTATACAAAACTGACTTCGTAGAACCTCTTAATGAGGATAGGGTTTAATCGGGACGAGACAAGCAGCAAGTAGCGATTAATAATTCTTCCTTATTTTTATAATTGAGAAATAAACACCCATTCAAATTCAATGAGGTTTATTTGTGTAGAATTAATGCTTAATAATAAGAAAACAATTACATACATTTTATAGTAAAGTAGAAAATAGGTTATGTAAAAATTATAATAGTACAAATGAACTACTGCAAAAGTAAAAGCAGGACATTGAAAAACTTTAATATAACATGTTGCGCAGTACAGCATTCATAGGTGCCTAGCAGTAGCGGCTGGTAAACTTTTTTTGTGGGAGGGCAAGCATATTTTTGTAATAACACAATAGTTAAATTTAAATAATATGTTTGAGGCATACACAATAAAGTAGAAAAAATTAACACGTACATTTAGTAAAACATTTTTCGTAATTACAAATCTGAAAAATTGTACAAAATATTACTTAGCTTACGATTTTATTTATCCAGTACATCTGCTTTTCTTTTTAATTGTATAATAAAATGCCCGATAACAAGTTGATTAAAGTTGTCTATATTACTGAATTGTTTTTAATCCAACACATTGCAAACGCACACAAATAGTCTTGCTTGTCTCAAATATTTTATTTCAAATTCTTTTTTCTTATATAAAACTTATAAATCATTGGTATCTACTATGATATAGGTCTAACAGGCACTTCAAGATTATGCGGGCCAGCACAGGAACGATTGACGTAACATGCCCAAAAGTAGTCAATATCTTATGCCTATACCTATAGGATACAAAATATTATTGAAAACATAAAATGTAACTGTTTTTAATGTTTTTTTTTATTTTCACTAGTGTGAATTCGTAGGTGCTTCTGTAGGTTGTATGGTATGGTTTGTAGTTGTATGTGTAAAGCGAATATTACAAACATTGCAAGTAAATGGCTTTTCACCAGTATGAATTCGTCGTAGCTGCTGCTGTAACTTTTCCTTTTGCGAAGAGCAATAGGTGCACACATTACAAGCAAATGGCTTTTCACCAGTGTGAATTCGTAGGTGCTTCTGTAAACTTGACCGACGTGAACAGTGATAGGTACACACATTACAAGCAAATGGCTTTTTACCAGTGTGAATTTGTTGGTGCCTCTGTAAACTTGACTTTACTGAACAGCGATAGGTACACACATTACAAGCAAATGGCTTTTCACCAGTATGAATTCGTCGTAGGTGCCGCTGTAAACTTTCCTTTTGCGAAGAGCAATAGGTGCACACATTACAAGCAAATGGCTTTTCACCAGTGTGAATTCGTAGGTGCCTCTGGAAACCTGACTTATTTGAACAGCGATAGGTACACACATTACAAGCAAATGGCTTTTCACCAGTGTGAATTCGTAGGTGCCTCTGTAAACTTGACTTATCTGAACAGCGATAGGTACACACATTACAAGCAAATGGCTTTTCACCAGTGTGAATTCGTAGGTGCTGCTGTAAACTTGACTTTACTGAACAGCGATAGGTACACACATTACAAGCAAATGGCTTTTCACCAGTGTGAATTCGTAGGTGCTTCTGTAAACTTGACTTATCTGAACAGCGATAGGTACACAAATTACAAGCAAATGGCTTTTCACCAGTGTGAATTCGTAGGTGCTGCTGTAAACTTGACTTTACTGAACAGCGATAGGTACACACATTACAAGCAAATGGCTTTTCACCAGTGTGAATTCGTAGGTGCCGCTGTAAACTTTCCTTTTGCGAAGAGCAATAGGTGCACACATTACAAGCAAATGGCTTTTCACCAGTGTGAATTCGTAGGTGCTTCTGGAAACCTGACTTATTTGAACAGCGATAGGTACACACATTACAAGCAAATGGCTTTTCACCAGTGTGAATTCGTAGGTGCCTCTGTAAACTTGACTTATATGAACAGCGATAGGTACACACATTACAAGCAAATGGCTTTTCACCAGTGTGAATTCGTAGGTGCTTCTGTAAACTTGACTTTACTGAACAGCGATAGGTACACACATTACAAGCAAATGGCTTTTCGCCAGTGTGAATTTGTAGGTGCTTCTGTAAAATTGACTTATCTGAACAGCGATAGGTACACACATTACAAGCAAATGGCTTTTCACCAGTGTGAATTCGTAGGTGCTTCTGTAAACTTGACCGACGTGAACAGTGATAGGTACACACATTACAAGCAAATGGCTTTTCACCAGTGTGAATTCGTAGGTGATTCTGTAAACTTGACTTTACTGAACAGCGATAGGTACACACATTACAAGCAAATAGCTTTTTACCAGTATGAGTTCGCATGTGCTGTATTAATGCACTTCTGTGTACAGTATGAAAGTTACATGAAGCACATGAAAGATATTTTTTTTCCTCATGAACGAGTTTATGTCTTTTTAACTGGTATTTACTTCTAGTTGTGAAATTGCATATTTTGCAAATGAATCCGTTATGTTGACGCACAATAACATCTGCAAGTCTTGTAAGTTTCACAAAACAACTCGAAGTTTCAATGTTAGTTTGCAAAATTGGACGTTCATTACTGATACTCTTCGCTTCAGCTGTGTGATCTTCACTTTTGTCATCAAATAAGTTATCTTCAAAGCCTTCATATGACGATTCCACTTCTTGTATAGCAATATCCTCTTCTATTATTATAATATCTTCATTTACATCCTCATGTCTGAGTAGTCGAGGTAGTATTGGTGCATCCCGAAGTGGATTATGCAGTAAACTGTTTAATTCATCTGCCGTAACTTGTGTGCCAGGTTTACAGAAATCATTTGCTGTAACGTTGTTTAAATCATTGATTTTGTTCGATATATCTATTGACAATGTTACTGGACGTTGACATAAATTGTTTTCAGTATTCAAATTTTGTCCATCTCCATTCACTTCACTTTTGTCATCAAATAAGTTATCCTCAAAGTCTTCATATGACAATTCCACTTCTTGTATACCAATATCCTCTTCTATTATTATAATATCTTCATTTACATCCTCATGTCTGAGTAGTCGAGGTAGTATTGGTGCATCCCGAAGTGGATTATGCAGTAAACTGTTTAATTCATCTGCCGTAACTTGTGTGCCAGGTTTACAGAAATCATTTGCTGTAACGTTGTTTAAATCATTGATTTTGTTCGATATATCTATTGACAATGTTACTGGACGTTGACATAAATTGTTTTCAGTATTCAAATTTTGTCCATCTCCATTCACTTCACTTTTGTCATCAAATAAGTTATCCTCAAAGTCTTCATATGACAATTCCACTTCTTGTATACCAATATCCTCTTCTATTATTATAATATCTTCATTTACATCCTCATGTCTGAGTAGTCGAGGTAGTATTGGTGCATCCCGAAGTGGATTATGCAGTAAACTGTTTAATTCATCTGCCGTAACTTGTGTGCCAGGTTTACAGAAATCATTTGCTGTAACGTTGTTTAAATCATTGATTTTGTTCGATATATCTATTGACAATGTTACTGGACGTTGACATAAATTGTTTTCAGTATTCAAATTTTGTCCATCTCCATTCACTTCACTTTTGTCATCAAATAAGTTATCCTCAAAGTCTTCATATGACAATTCCACTTCTTGTATACCAATATCCTCTTCTATTATTATAATATCTTCATTTACATCCTCATGTCTGAGTAGTCGAGGTAGTATTGGTGCATCCCGAAGTGGATTATGTAGTAAACTGTTTAATTCATCTGCAGTAACTTGTGTGCCGGGTTTACAGAAATCATTTGCTGTAACGTTATTTACATCATTGATTTTGTTTGATACATCTATTGACAATGTTACTGGATGTTGACATAAATTGTTTTCAGTATTCAAATTTTGTCCATCTCCAAGATTGTCATTCGAAAATAATAAATTCGTGTTAACTGTTCCAAAGGCTTCTTTTATTGTATTTTTACAATCACCATTATTTTCACATACACTGTTTCTTGTACTACGTTGTAAATCATATAATAAATCCTCAATGTCTATGCTTTTAACATGTGAAACTTTACGACTATAATTTTGAATATGTTGTTCGGTGCTTAAACACAGATTTTTAAAACTGTAAGCCGAACGCAAAGCACTCATACAAGACATGCAAATAATTGGGTCTTTCACTAAACCAACAACCTAAAAAAGCAAAGAACAATTAATGAATTAATTAGGTTAGAAATTATTTATACCATTTCTGGAACGCAAACCGAAAGCTGCATCCTAATCTTCGAGTGGTCATGCGGACTGATGGCCACAAAATTTATATCAGTTATCGCTTTTAAGCAGATTCTACAAAAATGCTTCATTTTTAAGTCACAATTGGAAAATGAACAGAAACAAACTAAGCTGAAGTTACATACTATGTGAAATAAGGAAAAAGCTGAAGTTACATAGATACTAATTTGATATTGCCAACCTTATAAAAATAACCAACACAAGGTTGTGCCAGTGGCGGCTCGCGGTGTGGGTACTGGGAGGCATTTTAAAGTATTTTTTTGTATTTTTCTAAACAAATTGTTCTTACCCAAGTTTTAGGTAGCCTTATATTTCAAACCCATTCTTTACGTTGGAAAAATGATCTATTTCTACCAACATTTTCATTAAAGTCTTTAATAGACTTTCGATAAACACTCTCTAATAAAATTGTTATAAATTGATACCCACATTGCCAGGATGTCAAAATGCACAAAAATTTTAATGTGGTTTACGATTAAAAAATGTCTTTGAATGTTAGCAACTAGTGAAAACAAGTGAAAGCATTTTCTTACATGGCATTCACAATCCAAAATTATTTTGCACGGACATCGTACAACACCACTAAATTATGATTACACAACCAACAACTGTTTTCACACTGCTACGTCGTGTACGTGCGAATCCCGCAAATTAGGCGGCTATTGGCATGCGCTTACCACGAACAGCTGATAGCATAATTCTCGGAAGTGCTGGGTCCGTGACCCTGAAGTTTTTAATACGCAGATACTTCTATCCTCTTTTAGCTTGTGTAATATGAATTTTATCGCAATGAGCTTTCTATTTCACTCTTATTCAGTAGAAGGCATTTGAAGTCGGCGGCTTTATTCGGTGGCGTATAGCTGAATTGGGGACTGACAGTTAAATGATCCTCACATAGATTCGTTTAATGCGCGCGAAATACTCAAACAATAACATTAAGTTTTCGGATCCTGCGGCAGCTCTTTAATAAACGTTCTCGCATAAAAATCTCATACAAAAGTTAACTATAAAGCATTTTTTAAATATTATAGTGTATAATATGTTATGTACTCAAACAAAAAGTAATTATTTATTTTTTCTTATTTCATTGGGAGGTCGATGATCATTTGATCCAATGGAGAAACCGCCACTGGGTTGGACACTAATGCTAAAAGTTTTGAAAAACTGGTAAAACTTTGTTTTCCAGGTAAAATGGCCATTTCATTTACTTTTAATAATAGCAATTCAACAAAATATTGATGTGTTATGTGCTGCAACAAAATTAGATAACTATTTTCAAGTATAATGCTAATAATTGAGTTTTCCTTTCAGAAACATAGGACAAAAAGTTAAAAATTTAAAAATTGTATTATACAGTTTCAGGAATATGCACAACAAAATCTTTGCAGGAGCGTGGTAGGAGAGACCTTCGACTACAACACTACAAAAGCGGTTTTCGGAAAAGTTAGTTTTCTCGGGAAAACTTAATTTTTTCTCTTGACTCTGCATCAGAAATAACCGCAAAAATTGACATACTTCAAAATGTTTTTTATCGATTTTAAAACTTTGACCCCTACAAAGGCGGTTTTCCAAAAAGTTACTTTTCTCGGGAAAAATTAATTTTTAATTAAATAAATTAATTTAAAAATTGCGTGTTAACTATGGGGATCCCGCTTATTTAAAGAGATTTTAGAAACTAAGCAAGATAGGTTTAACATCTTTTTAGATTATAAATGGGCATAAAAGTCCACAACTTTTCTCTAATTTAACCATCGTTGTATGTCTTCAAATAAGCGAGATCCCCATAGTTAACACGCAATTTGATACATCCTGTATATGTAGTCGCTACATTACTACGTTACTAGAAAAGCTCCTACAAATTTAGTTTTAGGTTAAAAATGTGGCCAGGAAGTGACCAACAGAATTATTTTTTATGATATTTTGAAATTTTTTTGCTATATGCTATCACAGCTTATGGCTGGTCAAGTTTTGAAAATTGTTGTCAGATTGTGCTTCCCTCCAACGGACGCGTCAGGATATTCACGTCGCAACTTGCGTTAATTTTAATCAATAAATGATTACCTACAAACAGATTTCTTCGACCTTCACTTTCAATTTTGAAAATAAAATTCAATAAGTTTCTGTAAATCAATTCTGGTTATGCAACAAACAGTTTTCTTTGGGAAATCGTGGAGTAGTGTTATCTAAAACAGTAATTTTATTCCTAAATAATAAAGAACTCTGCAAACTTAATAACTAGTAGCATCTAGGCTTCCGGGCCTGCAACTTAGCGTAATAACTATTGTTCGCTAAGAGATGACGCTGGAAATACAATACTGTCATCTAAACAATGTCTGTCTGTAAAAGTTTTAAATAGTTTTTAGTAATCAAAATGTTATTCTTTTAATTACAATTTCAAGAAATTAATTAAACTAAATGTTTAGTTTAATTTTACTAAACATACATTTGCAAAGCGGAATTGAGTATGTACTAGATATACATAACGATAAGAAGATTTAAAATTGTTTACAATAAAACATAACAAATTTTTAATCTTTTTTTTGCTTTAAATAAATTATTATTGCTTAAAAATACAGGGCGAGTCAACAAGGTCAGCAATGCCACGGTGGTCGATATCTCATTTGGTATGGAAAATTTTGCAAATAAAAATTGTAGGGGACCAAGAGGACTAGATTGTAAAAGTATTTTCAGTTTTACAGGAAGTTGTATGTAAGAGTGCTTCACCAAACTTGTTTTTTTAATAGGAAACTCTGTATATATCTGCATATTATTATTCGGAGTTTGATTGCCTTTTTGAATATGTTATGATTTTGAAATTTCATTGCAAAAATTAACATTCGCAGACCTTATACTAATAAAATCTGCAAGAGCCGTATTTCCATAGATTAAACATTAATGGCAAATGTTAGTCAAGACCATGTGTTATCCTCCAGATATTTTAAAGATAACTTTGATAATATTTTATTTATTTATTGCAATGGTGCAAGCATTTCCAGCTTGAAAAAGTTATAACTCGATTTTTTTGATGGAATATATTAAAATAATTGAATAGAGATTTTTGCGCTTTATAAATTTTATTAACCCATGGTTATAACTAAAACCAACAGTTTTTGAGAAAAGTTATTTACAGTGCCATCAATAAAGTATGGCCTAATCACATATGCTGCTACAACTGTGTTAATGCCTCCTATGATATCTGAATTTCTAAACATTTTGCCGTCGCAAACCGCAGTCGGTTGTAGATATCACCTTAATTAATAAAAATTATAAAGCGAAAAGAGTTATATATTTCTAGTAAAAAAAAAACATGGTGTTCTATTGAAAATCGGTTTACGCCCCATTAAATTAGAAATTTTTGCACCGTTGAAATAAACACCCTGTACAAGCAAAATCAACTTTAAAATATCTCGCAGATTAGTACATAGTATTGACTAACATTTTGACAGAAAAAGTTTGTTCAATACGGCTTGCGTATATTTTATTAGTGAGTGATACAAATGTCAAACTCTAAAATAATTTAAATAATCGGCTACGCTGGAACGGAATTTCAAAAACAAAACATATTCAGAAGTGTAAATAAAATTCGACTAATAATATAAAAAAATATACAAAATGTTCAATTAAAAATAACATAGGTTTGATATGGTACTCCTGTATGGAACCCCCCAGTATAATTAAAAATAATTTTATAATGTGGTCCTTTTAGGTGCCTTACAACATTTATTTGAAAACTTTTTCTGTATTTTAAATAGTAAAGAAGATATGAACTATCGCGGCCTTGTTGGCTCACCCTATATATTGCACTTTTAATACCTGAATACAGCTGAGTAATTTGCAGATTATTGACAACCCTTTTTAAAATATGGGATGCATAATGTCGTCGAATTCAGCTACATATCTCAATCCTTTTCAATAATTATAACTATACTAGCTAAATCCGTGGGACGTGGGCTATGCCTCACGCTTTTTACTTTCCCATACTCCTACTGAAGTATGGAAAGCTATGATTCCATGCAAATTTTTGAATTTCATAATTTAACGGAAATACGCGTTTTGGGGTCAAAGGAACTCAAAAAATTGGTTAAAAAAAAAGTCTGTATGTGGTTGGGTGGGTGGGTCCATTTGTTTCTCTATATCATCGGCACCCTTGACCGATTTTTATAAGATTTGATGTATGGAAGTTTTTAAGTTGCAGTTAGTTCTTTGTAAGGTTTTTAATTCGAACCGGAACCGGAATTTAGACATGATTGTGTTTTTGGTATATATTTCTTTGTAAACAATTTTTCGAAAACATGCTATATTAGAGATGGGCAAATGAAGAATGTTTCAGAAGCGGCCCGGCAAATTCAGAAAATTAGATAAGATTACCCTGTCCGGCCCAGGACTTCATGCCGGAATGCCCACCTCTAATGCTAGTCCATCTAAAGCTAAATCAAATGTTTTTTTTTTTCGAATGTTGTATCTTCAAAACGAACGTCGCTACAAGTTTTTGAAAATTTTGACTTGAATGCCTAATTACTCAAAAGCGAAATATCCAATCGATAAAAATTATTCCATTATTTTAATAGGTCTTAATAAATATAATCATGTAATGTGAACATATTTTTGGAAATGTACGCCATTTTAAAAAAAGGCCAGCTTTTCAAAACCTGACAACAACAAAAAATATTCCTCCAAAACTACCGACACCATTTTTTTTTAAACTTTGTACGCCGATAGAGCGTGCAGTGTGATACAAATTTATCTTTTAATAATCTCCCAAATTTTACTGACGCCCTCCAGGAATGTTTGAAAAATTTGAAATTGGATAATTTTTATTCAAAAACTTAAAGGGCAATCGTTATAAGCTTTAAACAGTTTAATAAACTATTTGAAGTAGTTCATTAGAATAAAAAATAATTTTAAACCACCATGAAAATTTAAAAAGAAATCGATATTTTTTACCTAATATCAACAACGCGTTATCCGGAAGTTACGTTGTTTTAACTACGCCTATCAATTAGCTTCAGTAAATAAGATATTTTTTTATTCTTTGCATATTTTTGATAACTTTTGAAATAAACTATTTACAGCAATTGTTGGTCCGATGTCCGAAGTGCCGTCTGCAATTAGCAGCAGGGCGCTTACCTTGCTTCCGTGCGGTTTAGTTGCTGCTACTATGCTTACAGCTACGGTACGAAATTCTATGGCACAGGCTATCGCAAGCTCAAATTTCCGCTGGAGCGTCACTTTCTTTTTTGGTTTTTATATTAATTTTTGTTAAAACAATGTTACTCCGTTATTTATTGGCGCGAGAATATTTAAACTATAGGAAAGTCCCAGCGACGTGTTTCGTAACGTTTTTGGGTTACTTAAAAAAACAATACCCACCACGCGTCTTTTGGGTTGCATGATCTTAGCTGCAGCCGTATTCCTCTCAAATTGAGGTCGAAAAGTTCCGGATTTAAGATGACATTAGTAAATTTTGATTTTATACTTGATCTCTCTATGTAGGTAGTCCCATAGACTGACGTACCCTTCACATTGGAACAGCAGATAACCTGAAAAGTAATTTTTAATTTCACTTCATATGCAGGCGTGTCTTAACGTAAGTTTTATTATTACCGATATGCACAAATAACGTGTGATTTTCAAAAAAAATCTATAGCTTGGTTGTAATTTCAAATTAAAAAAAATAATAAATTATTTCTTCCTTTTACAGCTACCAAGAAAATTCAGTATAGTTTGTACGAAAACTAATTAAACTGAAGTGTTTCTGTAGAAGAGTTTTCAAACAATAAAGCGTTCCCGTCAACGGCGCCGCGACTACACCAACGTCAAAATGTAAACAACGGAAAAGAATTAGAGTATTAAGCCTCTTACATTTAATTATTTTAAATATTCGCACGAACAGAGTGAAGAAAACATTTTATTTCTGATTAAGTAGTATTTTCCAACAGTATCACGCTACGTAGGTAACACATTTACTGTTCTCAAACATTTGTAAATACCTCCAGTGATACAGAAGAAACTGTAATGTAATTAATAAGAAATTCCTAGGTAGCCTGGTTAGAACGACTATGAGACTAACAAAGGAAAGGAAGACAGTGTGAAGAGAAACGACCGTTGTTTTTTGATTATTACCTGGAGATTAATATTCAGGCGGCCAAGATGTAGAGGATATTACCTCATTTATAAAGTTATAAAGGAAGATGCTTCCGCCTTCCAACCCTCTAACCTGGCCACACGACAAATTATGAACTCGTTTAAGTCGTGACAAGGTAACTTCCTGAAAGTGGTGATTTTATTGTAGCGCTAATTTAAAAGTCATCTCAGGCCGGAGTTGATTGCGGAAAAGCCTTCAATCGAATGTGATAATCTTTAGATAATGATTGTAAGCACGACGTGCCGTGGTCAACAGTACCGCGATTTAAGCAGATTATTAGCGGCGATCGTTAGGTCGCGTGTCATTTTCAGCTTGTTACTAACTATCAATTTGCCAGTGTTCTTTGATCGTGTATTTCGGTCGGTTATCATATATTCTCTCTCTCGAGAAACAGCGGCGTTACAAAATCGTTTTCTCGTCTATCTCCTCATTCGTTAGTGAAAGAACTGTAGCTTTCCTGAAGATTTCATTTTTTCAATTATGGAACTGATTCCAACGCGATTCTTAACGAGTCTGTACTATTTCGAGAGCATAGCTACATTAAAACCTGACAGTAAAATAGACAGTGGCGGATTATCGCACAGTCGAAGACTCCAGACTCACAGAGTTCTCAAAAAAAAAACTAACACAATAACTTTATTTATTATTATTTTTTTTAAATATTATTGTGAACTATTTAAAAAGCCCCTTTTATTCGCTCAAAAAATCTACACAAACAAGAGAGCATGTCTAGTACACAGCGTTGTAAATTTAGCCTGGGCCTCGCTACGCTTAAATGCACGCAAGTGCAAGGTTGCGAACAATTAGTCTATTTGTTCATTTTAAATTATTAGCAGCCGCGCTATAGTTAGGAAACCACGAAACACGTTGGCGCCTGGGGCCTCCCAGTAGCGTCGCCGCTTAAATATTGTAAATAATACAATAGAAAACTTTCATGTAAAAATAAAAGTATAAATTCTTTCACATTATTATTTTATTTGTTTCAACTGCTGGCTATAAACAGAGAGTTCTGAAGCAAAGACCGAGGTAGCTGGGTAATTCAGACTGTGCGTCGGTCTAAGCCGTAAACGGAACATCGTTCACAGACTTCCGAGAGAGAAAGATGAAAATGAAACTGATCGTGCGCTAAGTTTTTTGCGAGCAAACAAAATCTATTTTCTGATTTTTTGAAAAAAGATTTCTTGGGTCTAAGGAAAACTGAAAACAATTTCGTTGGTCAAAATTTGGACGGAGAGAAAAAATTAACCCCGTTAAATATTACTGCGCCTAAAAATTAAGTTGTAAATCATATTCTACTATCACTCCCGAGCAAAGTCAGAAATATATTACCGTCCACAGTGTATTAAATACAGCAATACATATAAATTTTCGATTTTTAAAAATTGGCAAACTGGGACGCCAACCAAATAATAGCTAACCCTTAGCTCTATGGCCAATGTTTCAGCAAATTTTTTTGAAAATGGTAAAAATTTTTAGTTTCAGTAGATTCAAAAATCCTCATAGTTTGTAACATTGTGTATACCTAGGGCATTTACAATATCAAATTTCATCTCGATCTGTTAACTCGTTTTTGAGTAAATAACCGTTAAAATTAAAATTTTCAAAAATTTATAGAGGGCGTCGCAGAAAAATTAGCAAGCTGGGATATACACTAAATTGTAGCTCATTTCTAGCTCTATTAGACTACGATTAAAAAAAAGGGCGCGTGGCCACTTTTTAAGCAACTGACAAACTTTACAGTTACTATTTTCTCAAAAATTTTTGTAGATAGTAACATAGTGCTCCAGTGCTCCAGCGTTAATATCAAAATTTTTATAAACTCGTAACGCCGAAATTTTGAATCTAAAAAGTTTAGTAAAATAGTAATCTATTTGCCTTAACATCTAGCAGTTTAGGTTTTCAATTTAAAAAAACTGAAGTGGTTACTTCAAGTGGACTTTCTCATTGCCGTATTTGCAAAAATGTAATTTTTTTATAATTATAACGTTGTACATTTCACCGACTGTTAGATTTCGAAGGAAACAAGCTATATGCGAGATCCTTCATTCCATCCATACACCTCTTCATTTAAAATTTTATCAAAATCGGTCCAGTACTTTCGAAATTAAAGCAAAATTTTCAATTCTTTGATTTTTTTCGGAAATAATTGCTTGAGATTAAAGAACACCAAATACCAGGAAAAACATAAATTAAAATTATAATCCATGCTCTAAGTTAGGTTAAATAGTAAATTGAAGAAAAATACAAAAAGTCTCCCCTACAAAGATTTTTGTGGGGAAGATTTCTTGCATTTGTCTTCAATTTAAGAAAAATTATAAACAGCGAGGAAGAGATGGGAAAACTTAAAATCCTAAATATTGCTGCATTTAAAAATTAAGTTTAGAAATATTATGCCATTATCACCGATGAGCGATTTAACTTAAACAGAAATGCTTCATCGTCTCCCGTTGTTTTTTAATAAGAGGGCATTAATTTTCAAATTTCAAACATTTATAGAGGCCGTCACAACGAAATTAGCTCGTTGGAAGAAAAAATCAATTTCTACACCATTCCAAGCTGTACGATCCTAAAAAGTTTAAAAAAATTCGAGAGCGTTAAAGCCAAATCTTAACAAAATCCCAGTGACTGCTGTTTTAAAAATAGAAAATTGTCGAAGATTTTCCATCAGATTCTGTTTTCAGTTGTGCTGAAAATGGTGCCAAAAAAAGTCAATTTTTTTAAGTTTATTTTGTCGGCGAATTGAAAAATCAGACCATCCGTTCGGGAGGCATGAGGAACAGAACAAACAAATTTCTATATTCTGTGCAAGTATTTTATTAAGTGCTGCTTGTATAATTCATACATTATTAACTAAGTTGCGCTGAATGAATTTAAGGTTTATTCTGAATCGGTTTAAAAAGAAAGTATTACTTACACCCCTAAGTAAAAATCATTGTGGCGCTCCTGAAAGAAGAACAAAATCTGCAAGGGCCGTGATTAAGGTCGTGCTCGTCGTCAAGTGGATAAGTGGTTTTAGCTGTAGGTTTCGCGTTTCCATTTGTATAGAGTGACCGCCAGCTAGAAGCAGTTCCGGATGCAACAGCAATGGTCCGCAACCGGTCGAGCGGACCGTTTCAACATCTGGGCACGCCAAGGAATCACCGATTTGCCGCTTTTCGTAAGCGATTTTGCGACAACGCATCATAACTGCGCTTAAGAAAGCTACGAAACAAATTTAAAAAAAATTGTTTATTATCGTGGTTAATATGTTATCGACATTATATTTTATAAAAAAAAGTGCGCCATTGTTTTCTGAAGTCGTCAAGAAAAATTTGAAGATACAAATCTAACTTAAGATGAATTCAATGTACGTGCGTGTGATGTAATTAGTAGAAATGGGTGGCAGAGGACTTAATGACAGATGTCTAAGTAACCATTATACTAATTGTACTTCTCGTAGCGTCATCAACAACTTGTAACAGGTGCAACCACTCCGCACCGGCGTTTGCTGTTTATGTGGCTATTCGAAGCGCTACCCGGAAAAAGCGTACACAGCGCGGTTCGCAGAGGGTCCGTTGCCGTTATCGATGAAAATCTTGTCTAAATACGTCATTTCCTTTCGTATAGATTCGCGTCGCATCCTTTCAGCGAGAAAAGCTCTCGACGCGAGTACATAAGATTAATAGTAGGCTTTGTTTATCCTGTGTAAATGCTATTAGCACATTTAGTGCGCTTAAAGGCTGTGCTCGGGCATTTATTTGCAACACGACATCCAAATGCTCAGTGATTTATCATGCATTGCTAATCGCGATATCCACGACGCGTCACTGTGCTTAGGTACTAATGTTGCTGCCTGCCGCTGCCACCATCGCCGCCTTCAGAAAGGGATCTCATCTTAAGCGAACTCGAAACAAATCCCAACAACGGCGGCAGCGCGGACTCTGTGGCTTAAATTGATTTAATTACATTGTGTTAATTAGGGTAGCTCTTGGGAGGCAATTCGGTGCCTCGTCCTTATGTAGGCCCGGCATCATCTGCAATCTCCAAGCTAGGAATAAGGCAAACTCGGAAGTAAATGCGTACTTAGTCAGACATCTGTCGTGTCGCCTCCTCCGCGGTTTCAACGAGAATTGTAGATTACGGACGGGGAGGGTACTCTTAGAACAAAAGCTCGATACGTGTCCGCTCCAACTCTATTAGGTAAATGAAGATTCGGGAAGAAGGCAGTGACCGCCTCTAACTTGTATTCGTCGGTCCCTTTTATAATGAATGAATTTGGCAGTGCTTTCCAAACCCTACGTAGTCGTATCTCTCGTATATTTTGCTGGCCAAATAGAATATCGAAACTGTAGCGTACGAGCAAACCGTTAATTAAAAATCCCAAGAATGCAACTCCGCGTCTGGATGTCAACGTGCCAGATGCATAATTCTAGGAGACGGGCGAGCAATATCAGTAATCCATAGCGGCCGCTTCGATAAACCCTGCAGCTTACCTACACATCGCACTACCTATTTATTTTCAATTTATTTCAGGGTTAGTCAGATGCACCAGACATAAATCAGTTTGTCGAAGTTTTCAAAATAGTTTTATTTTATCGTTCAATGTTTGTTGTTTGTAACTAATTCGCAAATTGAAAAAAGGTTTATTTTAAAAAATCTATGCTTTAGAGGTGACTAATGCAGACTAGTCACTACATATTTTTCAGGGTTTTCACTTTTATCACCGTGCACGTAAGAGGTCGGATTATTTACACTCTGCTAATTTTTATTTTCCTATACTTTCAGTATAGGAAAGTGTTGATTACATGAAAATTTTCGAAATCTAGATGTTAACGGACACACATGTTTTGGAACACAAAAACCCAAAAAAGTGCTTTTTAAAAAATGGCTGTCTGTGAGTGAGTATGTGCGCTCTGTAGACTATAACTCCCAATTATATGGTCCGATTTCAATAAGCTTTGGAACGTAGGGAAATAAGCTTATCAAAAAAATCCGAAAGCGGAAGCGGAAGTTAAACGTTAGATTTTTTTCCGAAACCAAATTTTATAAATTTAAAAATGAATCCGATATACGAGACTTCAGAGCAAATCCAATGATTTTTTTCGGAACTTTATAGCTTCAAAGTGGCTTACCCCTACGATTATTTGAAAATTTTGACTTTAACGCCTTATTATTCAAAAACAAGTTGACTGGTCGGGTTTAAATAATTTATTCTAATAGCATCACAAAGACACAAATATGTTACTGTGCACGAAAAATTTTGAAACGTTAAAAGCTATGAAGTATAAAAGTTCCAAAATTTCGGATATTTAAAAAAAACTATTGCTCCAAAACTAACATTCTTAAAAACTGGCCACATTATTTTTTTTTTAAATTTTATAAGCAAATAGAGCTGGAAATGAGCTACAATTTAATTCATGTGCCAGTCCACTAATTTCTCTGTGGCGCCTTCTATGAATTTTTGAAACAAAAAATGCATACCTCTCTCTTTAATAAACGAGGAACAGTGCAGCGATATGTAGGGAGGTTAATGTTTCCCCTTTTTCTCAAATTTTAGAAAACGAAATTTTCCTTCCGTTTTTCGTTGTTGTTTAATCCCGAGGAGTCTTTTTCCAAAACATCAACAAATCGATTTTCTTCTAAAAACAAATTAGGTCGTAACATCATAATGATAACTTCAAAATAGACGAGGTAGATTGCGAAATCCGTAGTGCATAAGAGATAAACATAGTATAATCCCGTGATAATAGTCTAAAATTGGCCTTGTAGCTTTCTACAGCACGACCCTAAAATTTCTACCCAGCAGGTAATTTAGTTGTTCATCTTGCAATGAGGAATTAGCAGAGGCTTACATGTAAATACCCTACAGCTGAAACAGTTCTTAGTTAGATGTCCTGTAATTGTTGTGCGCTTCGCTGATTTTTATGGTATAAATTTAAACTAACTAACTTGATCTCAGTCTACTATTCACATGTTTCATGAGAAATATATAAAAGGGCACAGCACGTTAGGTGTTCCTTTACTGTTTGCAAAGAATATGGCTAGGATTTTTTCGCGTACAATAATAAGCAGATTTTATACAATAATAGGCTAATATCAAAAAAATGTTGATTTCAATAAAAAATTTAAACAATTTCCAAAAAATTTTATTTTCACTTCAAAATTAAAAAATCTACAATTTTATTTATGAAATATTTAAAAAAAATTTAAAATTTATATGTATGCGAGGAAGGTTTCGTGGCGGTTGCCCGACTGCTTTTTTTGTACGTTTTAACTTTATTATAGTAATCTATTTTGTTTGTACAAACCAATTTTTTTTGTACAGACGCTTCATTTATTATGTAAAGTCAAACAATACCTGCTCTTCCTTCTGAATATTTCAGAAGTTTCAGTTTATTTCGTATTCGAGTAAAGAATTTTTAAAATAGTTTTTACTCTGTACAAATAGTACTTTTTACCCGCAGTAAATGGGAATTGGTTATCAAATACCTCAACCTGTATCGGCGGATACGCTACTGTTTTAATTTTGCAGGGGATCACTTATCGAGTTTCAGCGGTCTCAGTCTGTGTTATTCGCACTCCCACCAAACACGAGGGTTCTTCAAAAATGAATAGCCTAGCTTGAGAGCGCTTTTTGGGATAATTTTACATTCAGTTGATGCCGCCGATGGTTAGCTAGCAGTGCGACTACACATTCTAGAATATTTAAGCAGCGTTTCACATCAAACTACCAAATAAAAATTTAAGGAGATCTAATGGGTGAATAGGATGCAGAACTGAGAACTGTAGATGGGAATTTACTAATCCGGAAAACCTAACATTTTTGTGAGAACCTATGAAACGGCAAATTATGTAACAAAACGGAAGCGTTAATTACATCAATACACAAAGATAAGAAGTTAAAGTCCGCTAAATAAAAATGCACTGCCACAGTGAATTACGTAGGTTCTTTCACCGTACATTTCACAGGAAGAGAGGAGGCGATCCCAACCGCAATAATTTTTGTCAAGTCGCTTCCGCTGCCTCTCTGCCGTGAAATGAAATCCTCAAATTGTTTTGATGTATTTTATAGCTTATTGCGTCTCTTTTACAACCGCATCATTTTCATTTTGTCATTGGCACTTTCAGGTTTACCGTTTACCTATTAAGATATCTCTGCATCGTTAGCGAATATTTAGTATCTTTTTGAAAGTTCAAAAACAGTATGACAGTACAGTTCATTTATTATTAACTCAGTAGATTCATTACGAAAGTACGAAAACAAACACCCTATAACGAAAAACCGTACGGTTTGTTTTTCAGGCTCTATAATTTTTGGTTAGATGGATTTGCAATGTGCCAAAGTTTTTAACAGTTTTACCGAACCACAGACGAAGAAATTTGTAAATCTAAAAACTTTTAAGATTCTTAGTAATTTATTGGAAAGTAATTATTATATTATTATTGCATTTTAGTTGCGCCTGCTTTTAAAATGTAGCTTACCGCCGCTATCAGGTCAGATTCATCTGTCTATTATCTCTTATTACGCACTACGTGTTTCGCAATTTACCTCGCTCAGTTGTCATGAAAGTTTTTCTTTTGAATACTCAATTTTGTGACGTTTTCAAAAAAAAATTCATCCAGGTTTAAAAGCCAAAAACAAGAGGACAAATTCGTTCGCAAAAATTAGGGTGGGAGAAGGAAAATTAATTTTAGATTTTCGAACATTCATAGAAGGTGTTACAAAGAACTTAGCGGACTGGGACAAGAACCAAATTGTGGCTGATCCATAGCTTTATAAGTCTACAAATAAAAAAAAATCGCGTTGTTAATTTTCATGCAGTATGTTTTGAAAGAGTTAAAACTTATTTTTTTTTCATTTCACAGTTTTAGTAGTTTCTAAAAAGTCTAGTAGCCTGTAACGTTGTGCACCCTTACAGCATTTCCAATATCAAATTTTATCTCGATGTGATGACTCGATTTTGAGTAAATAAGCGTTAAAACTAAAATTTTCAAAAATTCATAGAAAGCGTCAGAGAGAAACTTACGAGATTAGACACAATCCAAATTGTAGTTCAGTTCTATGAGCTTACAAAATTAAAAAAAAAATCGTGTTGCCAGTTTCTGAGCAACATTTTTTTGAATACTTGGATTTTTTTACTTTATAGCTCTAACGTTTTAAAAATTTTTGTGGGCAGTAACATTGTGTTTTGATAGAGCTATTACGATTTAATGTTTGAACGCGATCTGTCAACCAGATTTTAAGTAATAAGGCGCTAAATTTAACATTTTCTGTAAATTGTAGCGACCACAATTTTAAAACTAAAAAATTCGAAAAAACAAAGTGTAGGATTTGCCCTAAGGTCTTCTGTCAGATTTGATTTTCAAATTTATAAATCTCGATTTTCGGAAAACTACTGCCAAAAGAACATGTCTAACTTCTGACTCCACTTGCGGATTTTTTTGAAAGCTTATTTTCTCGGTGAATTTTTAATATACCGCCATATTCCAAAAATCATCGAAACCGGACCATCCGTTCCGGAGTTATGATGCACCACACACATACACACGCCATTACATACGTACATGCCTACCGACCCACAGTAAAAGTACCTATAGGAAAAAAAAAAAAAATAAAGACAAGTACTATTGCACCGTACATTCCAGCTTTAGAGTCAAGAATGTGCGGAACCCCGTTTTACTTTTCATTCTGTTATATGGAAAACAAAATTAAATTTTACTCAAGTCGCAAAATAATTTTTGACGTCGAAAAACAAATTAAATTTTATACGTTGGAAGTTGACCTTTTTGACGTCAAAAATTTATCGTTTCTAGTTCTTTTAGATAAAAAATATAAGCTATCGAATATTGTAATCGAATTTTTGACGTTTATTGATGTCACAAATCGATTTTTAGACCCCAAAAATTATTATCTTGGCGTCAGACAATTTAAAACAAAATACTAAAACACAAAAAAATCATTCGTAAACTATAAATAAATTATTTTCGGACGTCAATGACTGATTTTTGACGTCTATAAACAAATTTATGACGAACTGATCTTTTGACGGCAAAAAATTACTTGGCGTTAAAAAAGTTTTACTTATTAATAATTAAATGCCTTTTTTTAAATTCTACATTAACACTGTGATTTTCAAAGTTACAAAATTAATTCGTGAAGTCACAAGATAAATAACAGATTTTTTGACGACAAAATTATCAATCGTTGGCCACAAAATATAATTTGGGACCAATAAATGTGTTTCGACTTAAAAAATGTATTTTATGCCGTATAATAATAATATTGACGTTAATAATTATCGTCGAAAAATTATTCTCATTCATATTTTGACGTCAAAATTTTGATTTTCTAACGTCAATAATTGGAAATCATTGTTAAATGCAGGAATTAAAAACAACTATTATAAATATAACAATTTTTTTGACGTCAATAAATATTTTCTTTACGTCAAAAACCAAGTCGTTAAGAATTTATTCATTTATTGACGTCTGAAAATACTTCATCTCTACTTTAGGAAATTTTCTATTCTATGATTATTTTATTTTAAAATGCCTAAACGATGTTTCGGCGACAAGGAAAATTTTTTTGTAGTCAAAGAAATATGCCGTCACATCAAAAAATAACTTTTTGACGTAATATTTTTTTTACTTAAATACTTGTTTTTTTGGCGTCAAAAAATATTTTCTACGTTAATAAATATTTAATAAAATATAAAACGGGTTTCCGAAATAATAGATTTTTTTTGGTCTTTTGCTAACTCTTCAACAATTTTTATGAAAGTTTGAAATTTATAAATTTATGTTTTTATATTCAACACACGGGAATGATATTACATTCGCTTCTCTTGTTTCTACAGTACAACCTCGAAAATCGGAAAACCGAAAATCTGTGCGTGGCGAGAGTTCAGATTACTTAATTCTTCGAATTATCGAATTACCCAATACATACATGTTAAATGAATGTAGTTTCGATTCATAACTTTATAAGTCTACACAAAAACTAGATGAAATGCGTGATGCGTCAGAGAAAAGTAGTTTAATCTGCATCATATTTTTTTTGGAAGGAAACTTGTATGTGTAATTATATTTTCTCCAAAACTTGTTTGAAAATTTTTGTCTGCTGTTCATTATTCAGATTAATGAAGGTTATAGATTTGTGGTTACTTACTACTTCAGCAGGGCCGGCATTAAGCTTTTATTTACTACAAGCAAACTCTCGTGTTTGCGCCCCTAGCTCATATTCATTATTACAATGTTTTACATTTGCATACTTTCAGTATAAGGAAGTATTGATTTCATGAAAATGTTCGAAATCAAGATTTTGACGAAATCCATGACCTGAACCTTCACAAACCCAAAAAATGGGTTTTAAAGAATGTCTGTCTGTGGGTGTCTATGGAACAGATGGTCAGATTTCGATGAGATTCATAGACAAAATAAGCTTTTTAAAAAATTCGAAACCGGAGACGGAAGTTAGACATGTTTTTTTTTTGGTAGCATTTTATCCGGAAAACTAATTTTCTCAATCTGAAACCGGAATCTGATATAAGACCTTAGAGCAAATTTAACGCTTTTTCCGAACTTCTAACTTCAAAATGGCGGACGCTACAATTTTTTAAAAATTTTCAATTTAGCGCTTTATTAGTCACAAACTGGTTGATAGATCGGGTTCAAATTTTTTTATTGTAATAGCCCTATAGAGGCACAATGTTGTTGTGCCCAAAAAATTTTCGAAAAGTTAAAAGCTATGAAGATTTCAAATATTTTCAAAATTTTGGTAATTTCAAAATAATATTGTTTAAAAACTAGAGACACATTTTTTATATTTGGTAAGCTCATAGAGCTTGAAAAAAGCTACAACTTGGTTTGTGTCACAGTTCGCTAACTTCCCTGCGACGCGACGCCTTCTATAAGTTTTTGAAAATTGAAAATTCATGCACCTCTCTATAATATAAATAATAAACAGGGGACGATAAAAAATTTCTGTTTAAATTAAATTGCTCATGACTTCATAAGTAATACTTTATTTTTAAATACAATATTATTTATGGGGGTTAATTTTTTCAACTCCTTACCTAATTTTGGGAAAAAGTTTGTCCGTGCGTTTTTGGTATTTTTTAAAGCACGAGGAATCTTTTTCCAAAGCATCAAAAATTCATTTAAAAAAAATCCGTCGCAGCTTCATCAGCATAGAAACATGGATGACAACTTAAGAGTGCACAAGTGAGATAGCAAAACACGTGGTGCGTAAGAGATAAACATAGTAGAATCACATTATAGGCAGAAGCTGACCGCTGCGCACCATCCTGAAATTGTTACTCAAGTAGTTTATGAGTTATTACAATTGTTGCCTGCCCTTCTTGCAATGAATGGCAGATTAGCAAGGTTTTTTTAAATACCCTACAACTCTAAACAGTTCTTAGTTAGATGTGCTGTAATTGTTGTGATTAGATATAAAAAATTAATTTTTTTGTATAGGTAAGTCTAGGTAAAACGCTTTGCTCATTTTTTAAATTTTGGTACCTATATCACACAGAACACAGAGAAATCAAAAACTGCCTGTTTGTAATATTTAAAATATTTCATTACTGCATTTAAATATTTTTTTTAATTTAATTTTCATATCTTACCCTCTGTGCTACAAGCAGGGGCATGCTGTGCTTGTAACGCCGGCCCTGACTACTTAGCATGGCGTTGCGCGCGGCTAAATGCTTTAACCTTATAGTGCGGCCTGTTGTGGTGAAAATGTTATGAATTATGATATACTGTACGGCACAAAAAAATTAAAATCTTTGGCCAATTTTGTTTAAGCGAACAGTTTCGTTGTCTCCCATTCGTTTTATAATTTTTAGAGTTGTAACAAAAATCTATTGCAGAATTATACAAAAATATATTTTGTTTTAAACAGCCAACACGTATTACTAAAATTTAAGGAAATTCTTTGTCAGTTGTGTTGTTTTAAGAAAAAAATTTCCATGATTTACGGCTATTTGCAACATTAAATGCAATTCTAAAAAAAATTGTTATGCTGCCAACGTTCAAATGTTGGTTCAAATCCGTGTAATATTTGATATTGTTTAAGATTAATAACGAATACGTTAGTGATGTTTTAGTGACAATTCTGGGATTCGACAGTCGTGAAAATGCATAAATTGTCTCGCTGTCGGCTGCTCCCGGGTCAATTGTAAGCAAGACAGAGTAGGTGTCTCGCATTGGTATGCTGGCGCGCTGCCATACCTCAGCCATCTCGCGAAATAAATTTGCAATAATCTGCATCGCATCTCGCCGAGGAAACAGCACCTAGCAGCTAAACCGAGATATTACGACTTTTTTTAGTACAGAGTAGCATTAAAGTTAAAAGAGGCAAAGGTAGAGCTCCAAAAAAAATCGTAGCGTAACAGAGGCGGTCATCTGAAAATACCCTTTTTTTTGTAATGTAGTTTAGATTACACGAGGGAGGGGGTATGTTAATTTACTTCGACTATTCAATAAAACAGCATCCGAAAAACAAACTCTTTTAGAGATTTAGATGTGAAAGCCGTTTGGTGGAAGACAACCCCGAAGAGTGCGAAATTAGTAAGTGGCACCTTAGCTATTTTCCAGTTATTTTATCTCCTTTCTTCCTGCGTTTTTCGCAAAACTACTCAGATATCCAGTCAAGCTTATAAAGCCGGTAAAAAGCATCGTAGCTCCTTATTCTGATTTAATGAGTTTAATGTCATTATCCCGCAATGATTTTCGCCGTTCGGTCCCCATCGGCGGCGTTTAAAGGCATTGGGAATCGTTGAGGTGGAAGCAAACTCTGGCAGACGGTGGTATCCGGGGAGGAGAGTCCTCCTACGGCGTCCAACATCTTCCTTGTGATCGCGTCAGAGTTGGGACGACGTCACTCCAAATTCCTGCTGACTCGCTTTCGACCTGCATCCTCTGTCTTCCTGATTGAACGGATGGGCCTGATAAACTGCCACGACCTGCCGCCGCTCGCGCCGCGTTGCCTCCGGATTTTATTTAAATCGCCGTCTTAGCTTCTCATTACAGTTAGAAATTTTCATCTATTCTGTAGAAGGCTATCTATTTCGTATTCGAAATTTATTTAATTTGATTTTAATATAAGCCGAAGTAGATAGATTCAAGTCACCGCGACTCAAAACGAGTAGAGTAAGATAAGATAGAATAAGGTATCGTGAGTTGGAAAATGAGATCATTTATACAGTAATCACCGTAATTAAGCAGTTAATAGTGAATACCATACAGGTAAATTAATTAGTGCTGTTGGAAAATCAAGAATTGTTCGACAAGACCAAAACAAGATTTTACTATATACGTTTTCAAGTGTTGTCTAGAATAGGATTCCTTGTTAAGAAATCTTGAAAATTCTTAATTTTGATGCCTTGATAGTATCACAATTTTGAACTGAAAAAAGCACGAAATAAGTTACAAAGACTTTAATTTTAAAAACTACAAAAATAACAAGCAATAAATCAAATAAACATGTACAGGATGGAGCAAAACTTAATCAAGAAGGCGATATTAAAACAGCATGTCTTTGATTGACACGCAATTTGCTTTCTCTGTCATTAATGTCGGAATAATATCTAAGGGTCAATCAATGCAAACCGTGATATTTCGCTGACACTTGATTGAGATTTTTTTGCTCCCTCTGTATATTAGCATATGCGGTAGAATTTTCGATTTATGGTGAACAAATCTGATCTGCTAAATCACAAGTGTACCATGAGTAGGCTTTGTGCGAATTGTTGATTTACCGAATTTTTATGCTTCCTTATAACCAACGAAGTCTTATATTCTTCCGGATGGTACGGACGTTGCTGGAATGTACGGAACACTTAAAATGTCGCGCGCCCTATAAAAGCGGGACTTCCAAATCTAGCTCTACTTGTTTTCCATCAATAGGAAGTTTCATTTTGGTGGCGCTACAATCTATAATGGGTATTTTATGTAGCTATCTGTTGTTACTAAACTTGATCCAAATATTAGGAGCTGTGCTGAAAATAAACAACTCGTGGTTGCTACGTTTCCACTAACCAGCTCGCATTCAATCAATGCTTACGATTTTGTTTCACTGCTACTTGGTTAAGTTTTTTTGCTCCCTCTGTATATTAGCATACTCGGTGGAAAGTTCGACTTATGGTCGACAAATATGATCTGCTAAACCACACGTGTACCATGAGTTCAGACATAGTACGCTTTGTGCGAATTGTTGATTTTTACTGAATTTCTATGCTTCTTTATTTATAACCAACAAATTCTTCGAAAATAATTTTCCGGACGGTACGAACGTTACCGAATTGTATGAAATGTAATGTCACGCCCTATAGAAGCGAGACTTCCAAATCTAGCTTTATTTATTTTCCACCGATGACGGTATTTTATGTTGTTACCTAGGTCCGGCAGTAGATGGCTCTGCCATCGAGATGCCCGGTTGGAAACACTTAGATTCGTTTGGTCAAGTGAAGACAACAAAAAGATTTTTTAATTTATTTAACCTTTTGAAATACGTATAAATTGGTGTACAGTTTTTTAAAATTCTTGTTGATCGCAAATCTCCAAACCTAGTGCATAAAACATTGCTTATATTGTGTCTAAATTTAAGATTAAATTAAAATTAATCTCTGTAAAATTATTTATTTGTTTTATTTTCATATTGATAAAGTTACAATCTTCCATATATTAAATCCGGATCCCTATCTCAAATTTTAGTGACGACAGGCGCCCGCTACTAGAAGCCAGATCTTTACGCGTCCATTATATAACGCGAATATTTGTATGAACTAATATGTATCGGGCCAGTACAGTTTTCGTTGCAAATAAGAAAATTGAGTTTGAACTATATAGTAAGGTGATTGTAACGCGAAGCGCTGGCTGCTTTCGTTAACAAAAGCGGTGGCGGACGCATGTTAAGCCGGTCAGCAAAATTCGGAGACTAAAGCTCGAGGATGCGCACACTTGCAATACCCACTTACAAAAATGGGTTACAAAATCGCATACAGTATTAGTGAAAAATAATACATTCCTTCAGATATGTGTCCAAGTAAAAGCAACTATTGGACACATAGATATTGAACAATTAATTTAAAACTTCAAGCGATCATGCGAATAAAATAAATACGGTTATAATTAATACTAATTAAAAATGACCAAAGCACTTCGCCTGAACTTTCCTATACTTGAGAAACTTTTGGTTTTACTATGTCCAAAAATTTATCTACAACATTGTAGCCCCACAAGAGTGGCAGTACAAAATAAACGCACATTGATATGGACATAATATGACGTGCAGTAAAACAACCTAAGCTATAATTACCACCTTACTGATAACTGTCCGCCCAACCTGTTGGCGTCAAATTTTTGTGTCTATATAACTGCTTGTACAGATGCGGCTTCTAGGAGCGGTAGACCGGCAACAATAAAGGTGAGACAGGAGAAAAAGATACGGATTTAGTATATAGATTAGCGGCGTAGCATTTTGCTGCGTCTGTACTTCTATAATGCCGAATTTGCAACTTGAAATCTACATAGGCAAGTCACGGAGTGCTTATTCAATAGCATCAAATTATCGTTTTCACAAAAATTCCACTGTTATATTCGGAGTTTGAAATAAAAATCGATTACAAAAAAATTGAATTTAGTAAGCATTACTTTTCAATTAAAATACAAAGACTCCATTTTAACTAAAAAACAATTCTAACTAAAAATCGCCTTTTAAAATTTGATTAAAAACATTAAAGGTATCCTCGATTTTTGAAAATCATGAATTGATTGTAAAATAGTAAAAAAATATTAATTATTAATTTTGCTATCGATTTTTGTTCCAACCCTAATTAAAATTTGAGAAATCAATTCTATTTATAAAAATCGATTTTAAAAAATTGATTAAAAAAAAATTAAACATTCCTCGATTTTTCGAAAATTAAAAATCGGTTGTAATATTGTCAATTTTGCTATCGATTTTTATCACAGCTCGACTCATTAGTTACCCATACTGTTTTGTCGCACCTATTAGTTGCCTATGTTTCCTGTAAAATAGTAGCAATGTGTAAGTATATACGGTGAGCGTAACTGCATACATAAATTGCCTAATGTGCCTAGTGACGAAATAGCTTTTTACCCCATTTAGGTGGCCACTCTATCATAGATTAAAAATTTGAGCTATAAATGTTTAAATATCCGCGTTACTGCGAACAAGTAATTCTTAAAAAGTTTAATGTATTTTAGAAGTGAGTTGGCGCCTAAAGTTTTCGTTGGCGTGTCAGTAATAAACAATAATAAATTTTGCTTTCACCAAGAAATGTTTACAAGAAAATTGATTTAATTGTTCAGTTGCTACAGGGTAGGTCAACATTATTTTGGGTATGACCGGGCTCACCCTGACCCACCCTTAGTTGCGTGCCTCATGGGGACGAACACAGAAAACCTGAGCAGCTTTGAGCTAAGTGGAAGTCTGCAACACAACTGGCGAAGAAGCAATAGATAAAAAAGATAGAATTAAAGAAGTAGAATAATATACAGAATAGTATAAGAATTACTGCTAAAATCGTGTGATTTTCTTAAAACGCTATAATCGCAATTAAAAAAATTATCCTAATTGGATATTTTAAAACTTAACAATGCTTACTACATGTTTTTTGATTTCGAAAATTATATGTTATATTATATTATATGTACCGCCAAGACCTACGCTTTACGTAACAATCAATAGCTTTTCGTAGAAAAAAATTTTCGGTTCCATATGCTCGTTTGTATCATACTGTTTATGAGCCTATTGGAAACCTTAAAATTTCGTTTAGTACTGCGGAATAAGCTGTGAAAAGCCACACATCATATGACAAACCGAAGGCAATAGAAGAAGCAAGTTTTGGGAGAAAACAAGCGCGCTCGTTAAAGCAATGGCCTTAACGGATGACGGCGGCGGCCGAATGATCAAGAATCGAGGCTGTGTGCGAATTGTGCCGGATCGGCGTCTTTTTCGTGCGAATTTCTTCGTTCGTAAAGTGAACCTGCAGATAAGTTGAAGTTACTTGTAGCAGTTCTCCGCGGTACGCAGTCGGCGTTAATGCGCTACGCGACAGCCAGAAGGGCGCAGGAGAATACAGTTTGGCAGACGGCAGTTCGGCTTGTTTACAGCTTGCCGGGGGCGGCCAATTCACCGCAAACCATTGTCTGCCCATGAGGGGCGATCCCGAGCTTTATCAAAAACTCCAAACACTCTGCTGACGTCTGCACACTAGGTATACTAATTTTACTGCTGATAAAAGGCGGCACGCATTAACGCCACCCTTATTTCGACATCCTTCTCTTTTTCTGCTGCCGATGACGTTTTTAACCAAAGGAAGAAAATACCTCTTTAGCTTTGTAGGTTTTCATTATACAGGGTGTTTCAACAATGACGCATACCCCTGCAAGACGCTAAAGAGGAATTACATAATTTAAAAAAAAGAAGACTTAATTTGGGGTCTCATTGTAAAGTTATTGGGGAATTAAAATAAAAACGTTAGCAACATAGTGCAGAGTTAGAAGATTGAGTACCTTCATATTATAATATCAATTCCGTTGTTAAGACCATGACATCCATAACTATATTGCTAGCAGGAGTTAAAGACGTTGCCACGTTGATTATTTTTCTAATTTTGCAAAATTATAGAGACTTCAAAATTATTATTTGAAAAAGGTAGAAAACGTAAGAAAAATTGATGCTGTAAAAGTTACAGAAAGAAATTGCATTTCTCAAAATGTTTTGATAATCTTTATTTCATACAAAATGTAGGAATGTTAATTTATAGGGTTGGATAACGAATTTTAGTAACTAAGGCTGAAATGCCTGGGTATAATTTCAAGGATTTTAATATCTAAAGATTGTTTTAATCATTGTGACTGGGAATGTAGATTTGTGCAGACAACTGGAGAGTGTATACTGTTAATTCGTAACACATTTACATATCTGCAAAAAAACTAATTTGAACATGAAACCACTATGTACTTAGTTTTAATTTCGAAAACAAATTTCAAGTGCAAACGCTGAGGGAGATCAATTCGACGAGAATCTGCAACCGCACTTTCATAGATTTTGTAAGGCTTTCTCGTCAGCGGTGCACAACGCTCATATCCATTATTCCATCAACAAAGGATGTAGGCCGCCAATTCGGCTAATGTAATGTGTGTCAAATCAAGAGTTGATAAACTAAATACAGAAACAGAATTGATTTAGGTCAGTAAGACGTTTCTCACTTAGTTTGCCTAACTGAAAATTTTGTTACATTTTCTTTGTTTTGTAATTAATATATACAGGGTGAATTAAAACTGTGGAGTATCGATGCACAGCCTTAAATAACAACTTTACGAAAATAAGTTGAATGTAAAAGCTGTTAGCTAGACAGTTCCGCATTATTGTAAATTAATTTCACTTATTCAGGGTGTTTAATTTTCAAGGTACAATAAGCAACTTTGTTATTGTAAACAGAAATATTATTACATTTTTGATTGCGAAATTTAATTTTCTATAATATGGTATAAGATATTATTACCCTTAAACTTTACGGTTGTTGAAATTTCCGTGATTGTTTATTAATAGACAGGCCAATTTTAAAACAGTAATAACAAATTAAAGAAAGGTTCTTTATTACGATTTTTTACAGCGTGTATGCAATGTAATAAATGCTTTGTTAAAAAGGTTTTTGAATTATACAGGAGTGATCTTGCACAAAATTCAAACAATATCGCAATTTTGTATTTTATGACATCGTCTCACGGCGAATTTAATTATCTTTCTATTTGAAAGTTAATTTAAAAAAACATCGCTAATAACTCAACAACCGTACAAGTTAGGTATATAATTATATTCAATATCATCTTACATAGAATTAAATTTCGAATTCACAAATATAATAATATACTGGATGTTCTATTTAAAATAACAAAGTTGTTTATTGTTTCTTGAAAAGTAAACACCCTCTACAAGTGAAATTTATTTACAGTGATGCTGAACTGTCTACCTAACAACTTTTACATTTAACTTATTTTCGTAAAGTTATTGTTATCGTTATGTTGGGCCATTTAATATCGTTTGGCGTTAAATATTTTTCCAACTGGAAAAGCTAGGCTATGGAAATTGCTTTTTACCTTCCTCGCTATGCTATAAGGAGTATACAGAATATAGAAAGGTTATGTATTCGTTTTTAGGGGTTTCCGACTTTCATCAAAGTTCAACAGTCTACACTGTTTAAAAAATCATGTAGGCAGTGTTTGAAAAATATGTTTGCAGAAATTTCAAAATTTTAGAGAAGCGCCATTGCGATCGTTTTCAGATTTTCAAAATTAATTTCGTTTAATCGTATACTACCCACAAACTCGTCAAACATGTAGTTGTAGATACTTACTTTTGGAGTAAATGAACGAGATTTTCAAAAAATCGTAATGGCCGCAGATTTGAAGCTTGAGAGTTCGGTAAAACAGTTTTTGATTAAGCTCTCCTTCCAGTTCCAAATTTCAAAATTTAGCTTTGGAAAAAAACGCTACCAAAAAAAACATGTCTAACTTCCGATCCCAGTTTCAGATTTTTTTTCAAAAGCTTAACTAAAACTAAAACAGAACTACAATTTCGATATACCTCTTGATTTAAAATTTTATCAAAATCGGTCCAGTACTTTCGTCTTTAGACGCGTCAATTGGTCAATGGGTTAAAAAAATAAAAATTATTTTAAACTAAGAAAATTAAAAAAAAAATAATTAATGGAGATATTATTCTATCACGGATTGATAGATTGTTGTGGTTGCGAAATTGTTTACAATTTGATCAATGGGTTGTCGGGATTTTAATTTTCACTTTTTCATACATCTACTGAAGTAAGGAAAGTTATAATTTTATGCAAATTTAAAATTTTCAGCTTTTAACAAACATACATGAGTAGCGGTAGCTCAGAGGTTGGGCGCTCAGCCTCTAACGCTAAAGGTCTAGGGTTTGGTTCTCCCCCGAAGCCATGCAGCAATAAAAATCTATGCCGCAACTCGCCACTCACATTCCCCAATCCGGTGTAGGTAGTCGTGGGGTCTTAATGCCTGAAACCTTCTCTGGTATTTAGTCTAAACTGTGGTCCCCCGTACTCCACCTTGGCGCTAAGGAGAGTACGTGGCAAAGAAGAGTGCCGGTGCCCAGCAGTGGGACGTAAAGGCTGATTACGAACAAAAAACGCGTTTTGAGGTCCAAAGAACCCAAAACAGTCGTTTTTAAAACACGTCTGTGGGTGGGTGCGTGCGTGCGTGCGTGGGTGCATTCGTTTCTCTATATCTCCTGAACCCCTTGACCGATTTTAGTAAGATTTGGTGTGTGAGAGTTTTTTAGTTGCAGGTAGTTCTTTGTAAGGTCGATAATCGGAACCGGAAACAAAAATTATACCTGTTTTTTGGTATAGATCATTTTCTAAACTTTTTTTTAAATTTTTGAATATATAGCGTTGTAGTGCATCTAAAGAAAAACCAAATGCTTTTTTCCCAAATGCTGTATCCTCAAAATTAAGGCCGCTACGAATTTTTAAAAATGTTGGCTTTAGTGTCCATTGACCATATCGAGGTTTTAATTTTTGAAAATTTAAAAAATAAAAATTATTTTAATCTAAAAAATGTAAATAAAACAAATCACTAAAGGAACCATTCTATCATACATTGACAGATTATTGTTCTCTGACCACGATAACAAAACTGTTTACAATTTAGTCGTTAGATTAGCGAGATATTAATTTAAAAAAACAAATTCCTTGAGATACCATTTTACCACAGATTGATTTGAGTTTTTCAGTTTGATATTGAATGTTCTAGCTTGATCACAGCGTTCATTAAACATATTTAAAAATTTAGCTTTACGTTCTCTTTTTTAATACCAGTGGAAAACTGCATGGTATTATATAGTACAGTCATTCGTATTAGCTGTTACAATTAGACTCAGACTCATGAAAATGCAACTATGGTTAGAAGCCGAAAGCCAGCTTCTCAGGTAGTAAAAACGAATGACCGATTCCTTAAGTTTTGTGGAAAAACATAATTTGGGATAAACGTGTGCCGAAGGCCTGAAAATAAAATTCATTGACCCAGAAAACAGGGGGAATGGGGCAGTAGTAGTCTATAAAAATAAATGCATTAAAAATAGAAAATAAGAGAAGCACTTCGCCTAGGATTTCCTCTAATTTAGAAACTCTCTTTTCATATTTCAAAAATATGTTTGTTGTATCTTGTAAGATCATACCAGTGCTGCCATTGTACCGCCTCGGCTTCCGGAAGCATACGCTACTAACCTGCTAGTTTTAGCCTGCGGGAATGTCGTATTGTATTTAAAAACCGAAAAATTTTTTATGAGAAAAAGAAAGAAACCAAAAACGGAAAGACTAATTTGTCCGAATAAATTTGGGTTGCAGGGAAACAATTAAACCCCTTAAATATTGCTTCACTTCAAAATTAAGATATGAACCTTATTCTACTAGCACTCCTAAGCAGTTTAGTTTAAACAGAAACAAATATTAAACACAGAGAAACAAGTTTTCGATTTTTGAAAATACATATAAGGCGTCACAGAGACATTAGCGAAATAGGATACTAACCAAATTGTAGCTCATCTATATCTTTATAAGTTACAGAAAAATTGATGGTGGGGAGCAGTGTGGGGTGATAAGGAGATCACGTTTGCGCAGAACGGTTATTGGACATGCGCAGAATACAAATCTACGATTGTTCTTTCTACTGCGTCTATATTGAAGTAAAGCACCCTTCTACTCCTCCCCGTTTTTGGCGGACCAGTCTCATTTTGTTGCGGTTTCATCCCACTGTAATTACCAACCCTTGTGCAAATTTGTGTTTTCTGCGTTAGGCCATCTGGACTGTAAAGTGGATATATACACATCGACAGACAGACAGACACACAGACACCACTGCAGCGCGCGTCCGCTTTATCGGTTCATAAAACCTGGGTATTAGTGAAAGTGTTTAAGTGAAAAAAATTTGTCATAACCGGATCTTTCTTTTAGGCATATAGCGAATATCAGCCAGTAAGCCCAAAGCGATAATAAAGCTTTGCTAAAGGATTGCACTTGCTCCAAATCCTGCATGAGATCACGGTCCCTTCCTCTAGCGAGGAAGGTAAAAACATGTTAAAGAAATATTGTTCAGTGATGAATTTTTGTAATATGACGATATTTCAAGATTCATAAAAATTCGATCTATAACCGTTCAGGACGTGCGAAGGAACGAAGGAAATCATATATTGTTTTTGGTCCCAAAAACGAATTTTTTTTAGTAACATGCGTTAAAGCCGAAAACGTCCATGAAAACAATACTTTCGTATGCAGGAGATATGGAAAAGTAAAATTAGTTTCGTTTTTATACTCAGCCAAATCAAAGTGAATAGGTGTATTTCACGATGCACCACTCAAAATTATGCCAAAACGTTCATAATAAATATTCTAAAAATATTTCCAAAGCTATAGAAGCCGATATAGACTTATACTAGCTATATTATGCGGTGTTAAGTTCCTACTGCCATATCTCTGAATTTTATTAAATATACTGCATTCTTTTATTTCCCAAAACACTACTTAAGGTCAACCAGCGTATAGGCTAAAAAACTATATGTCGGTGAAAACTATTTTTAACCGACTTCAAAAAAAGGAGGTTCTCAATTCGTCTGTATACATACTTTTTTATGTATGTTCGGGCATAACTTCTATGTTTATTAACCGATTTTGATCATTCTTTTTGCGTTGGGTTCAGTATAGTTCCAAGGTGGTCCCATTGTAACTTCATTGGTATTGGACCTTGAACTTCGAAGTACACCAGAGAACTCCTCAAAATCAAATAGGAAATGTATAGTGATTGAGGTATTGAAGCGTTTCCGTCTTTTTCATCTTCCGTTTCAACTAGCTGTCGTTTCCTCATTCGAGAAGCAACCTTACTAGGTCTACCCATCATTTAAAATTGTAAAATAATTAACTTAAAAAAAAGCTGACTTCAAATAAAAACACAAAAGTAACATAAGTTAACTAAAAAGCAATAAATAAATGTTTTTTATACAACAGCTTAATACTTATTTGTTGTTCCGTTTAATGTAATTAAGAAATTGTTGTTTATTATAGAGTAGCGGGGGGTATTATGGAATAGGCGGGTATTGTGGAATACCAACTTTTAAAAATAACTAATGGAGCCATCTATTGTACAATTGTGAAAATACATTGGTTTAATACTAAAGTAACCGGATGCTTAGTAAAAAACTTCTGAGAGCAACATAACCTCAAATATTGTTGATTATCTCGATTGAGTGGCGTGCATAATTTTTAGGTAAGTATGTATATTTTTTGTTTTTGGCTCTTATTAAATATTTTAATAAATTTCTCTGTTAGCAAAAATAAGTAAAAGGGTACAGCATTATGTTGTTACGATTTTTCTGTTAATATAAGAACTCTTTTATTTTTTTATTTAAAACTAACCAGTTACTGCTCCTGGCGGCTAATGAAATATTCCATATTAGCCTCCTAATATAAAATAATACTGCAGATATAAGATTTCCATCATTCTGAGACCTATTTCTTGAAACTTGAGAGCTATTTCGTTATTTAGTAGACATAATTAAACTTTATCACGTGTGTCAAGTATTTTTTTTCTTTTAGAAATGGCAAAGAAAACAAAAAACCTGAACGTAAAAAGTGGGATGAAGGTAATATGACAAAAGCGATAACTGCTGTCCGAGAAGGCACCATGGGGTATTTAAAGGCTTGCAAGCATTTTATGGTCCCACGAACTACCCTTTTTCGATTGGCAAAAAAAGGTGGAGATCCTGAACTGGTGTCAAAAACAAAATTAGGACGCAAATGCATCCTTAGCGAACGTCTAGAACAAGAGTTGGTAAAGCACTGCTTAGCTAAGGAGCGGACATTTTTTGGATTGACAAGCAGAGATGTACGCAGTCTTGCTTTTCAACTTCCAAACAAAACAAAATTCCCAATTCTTTTTCGTTGCTCAATGAATCGGCAGGTAAGGATTGGTTACGTAGTTTCAGAAAAAGGCATCAAAATGTTCTAAGCCTGCGAAGGCCCACTGGAACATCTTTTTCTCGAGCGTTGGGTTTTAATAAAGAATCTGTCAGTGCATTTTTCGATATTTTGGAGCAAGAAATGGACAAGTCAAACTTTACAGCGGACAAAGTCTTTAATATCGATGAGACTGGTCTGTGTATTGTCCAATCAAAATTCCCCGAGGTGTTTTCACCGAGAGGAAAAAGGCAAGTAGGTTCTATTACTTCAGCCGAACGGGGCTCCTTAGTCACTGCTGTGTTATGCATGAGTGCAGGCGGAGGTTTTGTTCCACCGTTGATAATTTTCCCTCGTAAAAATTCTAGCGAACTCTTGAAAAAGGGAGCGCCACCTGGAACTGTATTTGCTTTTCACCCTTCGAGTTGGATACAAACTTACATATTCACCCAGTGGTTTAATCACTTCCTTGAATACGTTCAGCCAACTGCTGAAAGACCTGCGCTTCTAATATTAGACGGTCATAATACCCATACGAGAAATTTAGATGTTGTGATAGCTGCAAAACAAAATTTTGTCACCATAATTAGTTTACCACCCCACACGTCACATAAGATGCAGCCGTTGAATAAAACCATAATGGGCTCATTAAAAACGTTTTATAGCGAAGAAATCCGTCAATTTTTGCGAACTTACAATCGTCCTAGAAATCATTTCGACATGGGTGAACTTTTTGGAAGAGCCTATTTAAAAGTCCAAAGTGGGGAAAGAGCTGTGAATGGTTTTAGAAAAACAGGTCTGTTTCCGGTTAACAGACATATATTCACAGACGAGGATTTCATCGCAGAGGCGCAGAAAAACGCGGATATTCCAACTACCATAGATCAACAGCAGCAAACAGAAGAATTCGAACAAGCTCTTGATGTGCAACGACCAACAACACCTACCTCTCAAATGATTTTGCCCGAGGAAATCCAACCACTTCCGGTTTTAAAGAAGATAAAAGGGACCAGGGGGCGGCCGTCCGAAAAATCTAAAGATATAACATCGACTCCCAATAAGGAGGAATTAGAGCAATCACTTGCTAAGACTGCAAAAAAGAAAAATCGGGTAAAAAAGAAGGTTTGCAAAGAAAAAAAGGGTGGCCTTTCTGCATTAGACAATGCAATAGCTGGTCCAAGTGGAGTGAAGTCCAAGGCTAAGAAACCCTTGGAATATAAAGAAACGGGACTATTCTTCATCTGATAACTCATCAAGTTGTGATGTTTCCTTAGCTAATTCTTCCAGCGAAGAAGAAATTTTTCTCAAACATCAAACACCGTCTCAAGATGCAGAATGCATTTTCTGTACCGGCCTATTTTCTCAAGATCAAAAGGGCGAAATATGGATACAGTGCCTTGTGTGTAGTCTTTGGAGACACGAACTGTGTGCCGGTGTAGAAAAAGACAATTATGTGTGTGATTTGTGTCGCTAATGGACATTTTTTGTTGTATTCCATATTACACAACCACATATTCCATATTACACAACCACATATTCCATATTACACAACCACATATTCCATATTACCCTACCATTTTTAGGTGACAATAAAATTTGTTTATTTAACTAATAGTTAAATAACTTCAGAAAAAAAAATATTTTGTATTAATCGCAAAGAGCAAGTTAATAAACGTTTTAAGGCAGTAGTAGTGATAGTCGTTTTTTCTAAAATCTATTTAGTCTCTAAAATATTGGCAAAAAAACAAAAGGGTATTCCATAATACCCCCCGCTACTCTATAATTATTAATTGTTTTAAAATTTTTAAGTCGGTGCCAAGTAAAAGATAAAAATTCGAATCTAATTTGTTATTGCAGCAAGGTATATAATTTTTATGTTTTACTTGGCACCGACTTAAAAATTATAAAACAATTAATAATTATATAATAAACAACAATTTCTTAATTACATTAAACGGAACAACAAATAAGTATTAAACTGTTGTATAAAAAACATTTATTTTTTGCTTTTTAGTTAACTTATGTCACTTTTGTGTTTTTATTAAGTCGGTTTTCTTTTTTTTTTAAAGTCAATTATTTAAAGATTCTTCTTAAGTAATTATGTAATAACTTTAGTGAAATTTACTTTGGATAAGAAATGGAATCTGATTGTTTCATATTTCTAATAATCCCCAATTGCAATGTGATCGAACGGGATTTCTGTTTTTCCAATAATTTTTAATTCTAATACAATTTTCCTATCTCACTCTGCTAGTAATAGGCTGAAAAACGAGGACCTTTTTTTAGTACATACATATATCATTTTAAAACTATGCAAAATTAAATCCAAAGTAATGGAAATAGTTGCAACTGCGGGGTATTTAAAATTTTCATGTAATAAGACACGAGATAGGCACGAGCCGAAGCGATTATTTGGGTAGTTTTAGCGGAAGATAGGGTAGGCAATATAATAATTCGACCGCCTGAGTTGTTCGAACGAGACGCGGTGGTTCGTTGCGTGCCAAAGTTCTTTAATCGAGCTTTCCCAACGCACCGCACCGTCGCATCCACGCGTCGCGCCGTTATGTGATGGCACCCTTGTGTATAATTTCTCCGCAATCATTCTCATTTAAACAGTAACTCGAGAAAGGTACTTATGCGCGCGTTAATTTTTACGTTACACGGCGTTAATTTTTTAGGCTCGCCGCTTTTGTACGAAGCAGTAGGTGAATATCGATATACAGGCAGTGATTAGCAGAAGGCAACCTGCAGAAGGGGGATGCTGCTCAAAGAAGACACGTTATTCTTATCTGATATCTGGTGTTGACTGTTGGCATCTGGTACAGAATTTGCGGCCATGCGGGTACTGGCGATGGACCTTCAAAGGACTCGCTTCAATTACAAAATTAACAAAAAGGACATAGCATTAAAGGCCTGAAAGATACCCCATGAGACGCTTTATCTTGTATATATTTTTTGTATTGTCATTTAATTGTTCTTGACGTATAAATCCTTGAGCCTTGTAAGCGTGTCTCCTGATGGTATGTGTATTTTATATGTGAAATAAGCAGATATTTTATAAGTTAATTCCTAATAGGAAAAGTTTGATATAGTCAATGCAGAATCGGCGTGCGTTCGTAGTCTGTTGTCCGTTCATTAACCGGCTATTGGAGAATGGGCTCGACGAAAACTAAAAGAAGTGTAAAAAGGCGGCGGTGGCGGTCTACCACGAATGGAGTCATTGAAGAGTGCGCGGCCGTCAATCTGGGCGTTAAGTGAGACCGGGCGCCAAGTAACAAGTTCGGTGTCACTAGGTAGTTTAATCACAAGTCGTGCGTGTGACGTGTGTTCCACGTGAAGAATAACTCGTGCAAAAGTCAAACGTTTGACCGACGCCAGAATGAGAACATATTTCAAACGAAGAACCTGCACCTTGTACAGGGTTTGCTACGCAATATGCAGTCTTGTTTCCAATGTAGGCAAACATAAACATTCTAATCCTGCGGGTAGAAACAGGACAACCTAGGACGGTCGTCGGGATGCTGCCTCTGGTGGAGATTACCCCTCCCGGTTTGTTATGTTCTGTACTGATTATGCTTTCGATGCCACCTATACCACCTATACGTCGTACAATTTCTTAGCTGATTTAAATTTTTAAATACCATCTTTGTCATTATTGCCGTTTTATAAATTGATTCTGATGTCGTCTTCGGTATTATTATTTATGTCTTCGACCGTTTCTTGCATAAATTAATTCTCATTTTCATTTAAGGTCAGCGATTAAGACAGACGCCACCAAGTTATTCGAGATATTTAATTACAATTAAAACTGTCTACTTTATTTTAAATTCCGAAAATTAACTTTTTATTAATATTAGGGATATACTGAGAATTCGTAAGTCGATAATTCAAAAATAATTAACGCGTAATAAAGAAAAGGGGACTGCCGAAGAATTTAAAATGGAAGAAGGCGAGGGTAAGTTTAAGAACACCCAGGATCGCAAGTGGGAGCCGACGCATGGTAATTAGGTACCTTTGTTAGGTAACAGGACAGCTCATTACCACCATCGGATTGTGCCAAAAGCACAGCGTGGCGACGGCGGCGGCGACCGCTGCGGCGGCAGCAGCTCGCACAGCGGCCGCCGTGTTTACCCTCCTTAGCTTGTATTCGATAAGTCCTGCGAGCGGACTAAGCGTATGTATGTTTCTGGCTGATAGCAAACAACGGTATTGATCAGCAGACGCGAGTAAACAAGAGATTGGGATGGGGCGCCGCTTACACGCTTCCCATTTCATTGCGGGATATGGACCGGGCCGGTCGTCGGGATCCCTTACACCCTTATTGTGCATCGCCGGTGATTGGCATGTGTTGTGCCGCGGCCGTTAGTGTTGAGTGCGCCGCCGCCACCGCCGCCGCTGAGCGAGACGACGCAAGCTACTAGAGGCGTCCACAGTAGTCTAGCATCGGCCACGGCGTCGTTGCGTACTTCCTCTTCTCGAAACACGCGTATCCACGCTGCTGTCGAGCGGCCCGCCGCCACTCCGATCCGAAGCGACCACGGCATGCTGGAGCCGCGCTGGAGGCCCGTGCAGGTAAAACCAGACCGCCGATCACTACATTATTGCACTTTTTAACCAGTGCGTGGCGGGGAGGGCGCAGTCCGACCTCAAGGAGGATCTCGTCTTAACGTTCGCGGGCTCCTCCTACCGCCCACGCTCGCGCCTCTTCAGACTTGTACTTTGCCCTCCGTCGTCTATTTCTTCTGTACCATTTGCATTTCGTAACGTTTTTGCACCTTCGGTGCACCCCACACGTAATTACATTTTTCTTGGGTTTTCAACAGATCTCACTAAAAGAAAATGTGTTGTCACAAACAGCACGTGTCCGAACTCCAACTTAGGCGGCCCCTGAGACCTAAACTCATTAAGCTATCGATATCGAAAAACAACAACAACAACGGGAAAGGGAATACCTAATCGGGCATAAAACAAATTACGCTTGATAAAAGGTAGCCGGTAAATTGCATTGCGCCTCCACCCCCTGCCCGGTACCCAACGGGGTGGCAACACTTAACCGCTTTAATAGTTATAGCTTTATTCCGCATTATTTGTAATTTCACACGGACTTGGGCGCAATAAATGCGGACGGGTTTATCAGACGATAATAGGCAATTGCCTTTAGATTAGTCTCGCGATTTCGGAAGCAGCAGGTTTGTTTGTTTCGCGGGAACAAACGCGATGATGCACTTTGTTTCGCAAAATCGGCGTGAAGATGACGGTTTATAATCAGCCGGGGTAAGTTGCATTCGTAATTATTCATCTCGCTAGATACCCTTGGTTCGGTCGTTCCGTTTCGTTTGGTGCCTTGTCAATGATGTTTCTTGTTATTCCGCTACATGCAGAGCAAGAATCACCCCTTTCGCATCTATTTTAACCCTTCCTACCGGCTGTAAGCGATTAGAAGGTGACGCTTAAGGTATTCTCGATCTTATATAGGTACGCGTATCTATTCTTGGGTAGGGCCAAGACGATCGCATCGACACTGTAGCGGCAACTAATGCTTTTCTGACCAAAGTACATAAATAATCTGCAAAGGGCAATTAAGATAAGGACGTGTTTAATATTTCAATGGATATTAGGGGTAGGTAGGTCTATATATTGCTGAGGTGTTAAGACTATTGTAATCCCCTCCACTTTAATTAATTCTGACTGTTCCCTTATTGCCTGTACACAAGTATCCATGTGTAGTAAATTGTTCCCGTTTGATTGAACAAACCTCGGAACAGCATCCCTGCTCTTGCTGATGGCATTTTGTTTCGTGTGCTTTTTTATTGTGTGCAGGTTATAGATATTTATATCTGTATCTGTATCGTCACTACGGTTGCTAAGTTCTAAGATGAATAACTAGCTTTTAATCAATACAACGTTTTAAATTGGAAACCTATGTATTAAAATAAAACAATTAAGTTTTGTATTTAGTAAATATATCAACATTTTAGTAAATACTATCTTATTTCCATTAAAATAACTATTTTAAATCAACGTAAGTTCATGTATAAGCTTTTTCTAATATAAGTTTAAGACATACCTACCAATTTATGAAAAAAAGCTAAAAATTATTTCAAAATTTTTTTTGTGGTATGGTAATTGGGTGCTAAATATAAACGCTAAGCTATAGCCAGTCGGCAAAATATAGCTAGGACAAAAAATTGTATATAGTTTTAATTATTAAATGCTAGTTGTTGATCAAAACAATATTTCAGAAGCGGTTCGTTAATAGATATTTATATGGCTAGACGACGTAAGGTTAAAATTAGTTTGTATTTTTAAATAATGAAAGTTTTCATATCAATTTTTCAGGCAAAGAATTTTAAATCGTGGGGTAGCTATGTAATTTGCTTGCATTTATTAAATTGCACATTTTGAAAAGCTTGGTGGTCCCTTTTCTGGGACAGTTCACTGAAACTATTCGCGTTCAGGTTGAGCTCCCCTGATGTACATACATAACTCCAACGTCACGAAACGCTAAATATTATAATTTGAATGATATATACAATATTATATACGAAATAATGTCAATAATTAATATACAAAAAATATTATGTTTTTATTATAAGTATATAGCTTAACATTTTTACTTTTCCATACTTCCAGTATAGGACAATATTGAGTTTCATGAAATTTTGAATTACAAAAATTTTAATGAAACCTAAAAAAGTTTTTTAAATATCTGTGTGTTGATGGGAAAGCAGGTCTGATTTTGATAAAAGTTTGGATGTGAGGGTAAAGGTATTTCAAAAATTTGTTGAGAAAACAAGTTTTTAAATAATTTGATGCGGGGATAGGAGTTGTTTTGGTATTATTTATTCTCAAACAAAACATGATTTAATAGACAGGGACGTGCACCGAAATAAAATAACGGTTCGGTTTTCGGTTACGGTTGGATGACACTTCAAATTTCGGCTTCGATTACGGTTACCGGTATTAACTGGTATTTCTTTGATATTTTATAAATGTACGAGTACATAGAATTAAAACAAAAATATTAAATTAAATGTTAGATTACGCACCTTTTTGCAAGTTTAAATGCCGAAAAATTTGAGCAATAAAAACACAAACTCGCGCTTTCAGTTACGCTCCAGGCACGACCATTTTATTCAAAGCATCCCGGTGAGGGAAACCAGTGGCATTCCATCATGTACCAAATAAAAAAAGAATTAATAAGTCATGTTAATAATCCCATTTTAGCTCTTTGGCGACGTCAACTGCAAACCCATCCCCGCGCAGGCCAACACTAACGCTGAGGTTAACATTTGTGTACGTTTTTCGGCATATTCAAGTGCACAAAACGTTTTCATTTCTGCAACAAAATTTCTTTGTGTAATCACATTCACAACTTTTTACCAAGATTCATCGATGTTAGGTTAGCTTTTTAACGCACAAAATCAACAAATTCTTTAAAAAGAAGCATATTCGTAAATAAATTGAGTGTGGGGTTTTAAATCTTTCTTCCTATTTGATGTATCCATATTAGCTCAAATTACCGTCGCGAATTCTAAGTTGGAGAAGTTAATATGTTGTGTAGAGTATTAATAAAACAAATCTGGATATTAATTGTTTGTAAAAAATCATTTAGTAAGAAAATGTTTGCTGAAAGATGTTAACTGAAAAATTTATATACTGTTCTCAAATTTTTAATTTTTTATTTTATCGAAAAAGAGATTTCCGACACTTGCGACAGTACACCCAATGTTTGATTAACTTGATTAAGTTAGCTCCTTTGTCTTTTACTAAACTTAATATTTTTTTTATTATATTCTATAAAATCTTTTTCTCTTCTAAATAGTGAAAATTAAGTTCCCTTCCATATTTCGCGACTACTTCTTTCTTTATTCTATTCCTGCTTTTCCCTACTTCCCACCCCTTCGAATAGTCGTGCCATGCTCTTACCCTTACCTAGCCCCACCTATGCTTTCATCTTTTCCTTACTTCTGGTTCCCACTTTTCGTAGTGCTGCTTCAATTTCTCCTTCCTTTGCCTTCATCTTCCACTACCCTAGGTCCTCGCTCTGCTTCCCCCCTAATCATTCTTTAGGTTTACTTGTTTTGCTTTCATCATTTTGATTTTATTTTCTTCATTCTAATCTCTTTCTTGCTGATTTATTTCGCTGGAAATGGACAATACCGAGACTAATTAATACATTAACTTTTAAACAGCAAATTTGCAGAGTCGCAAGGCTTAATATTATTTTTTTTAATTGTGTGTGTAAAATGATCTTCCATTTCTGGACCTGACATGTAAATTGCAATACCTTTCCTCAGCTTACGGCTTCCATCCCATCTGAGCCCTTGCCCCCAGTCCCTATCCTCCTTTCCTCTTCAACTTCTTTTACCTCCCCCTACTCTTCTTTTACTTTTCTCTCTACTTCTGTTATCGTCTGACCCTACTCTTGGTTCGCTTCTTTAGAAACGGTAAAAATTCATATTTTTCTTCAAATGCGAAGATTTTTCACCGTGCTTTTGCTACACCAACATTATTTACCCTCAGGGTTACGATTTTATATACGCCAAAGCGGAAAAGCTTACGTTTTTTTTAGAAAATGTGGAAAATTCTATTGATTGTAGTCAGTTTTTACGTATTTTTGGATTTTTAAAGCTGTAAATGAACATTAATACATTTGTAATGTGGAAATAATGCTCCAGATGGGCGTTTTAGAAGAAAACACTGCCGAAAACGCAGAAAATACTGAACATTGCTTCAGTACAACATTTTTATACCGTCATAACATAAATAACGTGTGCAAATGTTTACTATTAACCCAGGCAAAAAAATTGTTACCTCTGAACTGTTTGGTCATCTCGAGTTCTAAGTTAGGTTAGCTGTGAACCGCTTTTTCACTTATTTAGTGAGCTTGTGATATTGTCATCAGAATGAACAGTCGTGAAATGTTAAAATAAATCGCTTGGGTAAGTTTTTCCATGTTTTTGTTTTTTTTTCTACTAAAACCATAGGTTTCTCCGCTTTTCCGCATGCGAAATCACAATGTTCTAGTTGAATTACATAGTTTTAATATTAATTCTGCACAAAAAATTCAATTTAACAAAAATTTGAATTATTAACGTTTCTAGCTTCAGGAAATAATTACCCACCTTACTCAAGTTCACAGCGCAACATTTTGGCCTACTCTTTAATGACTATGCAGTAAAAACCTATTGGCGAACTAAAAGGGAATACGCGGAATACAAAAGTTAAGTACTTATTGTTATTTGCTGCAATAATTAATTGTGAAAACATTTTCCGCAACAAAAAATACCGGTAAATTACGAAAATAATTAGGGTTACGATTTAGAAAATTGTAAACTACTGTGCAGAAAATTTTGCGTTTTCTTTCACTTTTTGGTTATGTTTTACTGCACGAACCTGCTCGTAGGACGTAGATTATGTTTTGAAAACAAATATAGTGTTAGGAATAAGGTTTGTACCCCAATTCTTAAATTTTTATGTGACGATAAAGGTATTTATTACAAGCTATTTGCTAAAGATTGATAAAACTGATGTTGACTAATAAAATTACTAAAGGTTAAAGTGTCAAGTATAGATTTTCAGACTCAAAAAGTAGTCCGTTAAAAATCTGCAAAAAACGAATGATCCGATTTCAATGAATTTTGGAATGCTGTGTATAAAAAATTCATCGGGAAGCTAAGCTGAACAAAATATCGGAAGCCGAAAGCGGAAGTTAGACATGTTTTTCTGGTAGCATTGTTTTTAGGAAAATCAATTTTTAATTTTGAAACGAGAATCTTATAGGAAATTTTAGGGCAACTCCAACTTTTTTTTCCCGAATTTTCTTTCCAGCTTTAAATAAACAGCCGTTACCATTCTTTGTAAATTTTTACTTTAGCGCCTTATTACTTAGAAAACAAGTGTACAGAACGGGTTAAAATTTTCTATCGTAATAGCCACAATGTTACCGTGCACAAGACTTTTCGAAAAGCTAAGAGCTATGAAGTGAAAAATATTTTCAAAACCTTCCGAACTTAATCCAAATTCATCGAGCCAAAAGTTTTTCTTAAGATCTGGAATCGAAAGCGGTATTATTTTTTTCAAAAGATATTTTTACAAATCCTAAAAATATATAATGATAGACGGCATTAACACAAATTGAAAGCTTTTTCTTTACAAACATTTTGACTTCAAAACGGCGGCCGCTACATTTTTTTTTGAATATTTTGAATTTTACGTCATATTGATACTCAAAAACAAGTTGATAGATTATGATAATATTTAATCAGTTCTGTTTAAGCTAGATTGTTCATAAGTGATAGTAGAATAAGATTAACAACTTAATTTTTTGGTGCAGCAATATTTAGGGGGATTAATCTTTCTCGTTTCCCTCAATTTTTGGCTGTATCGTCTATAGTTTTTTAATACCCAGCAACAGTTTCCAAAAAACTCAATTTTTTTTCTTAATATAATTTTTGGTTGTAAGTCAGTCAGGTATGCTGACCCAGAGTAATGCCACATGTTTACTATGAGACCTACGGTCGCACAAATATGCTTCTGCAAATACGGTAAGTAACTATATCTAAAGTAAGGGAAAGTCCAGACGAAGTGCTACGCTCATTTTGTGTGTATGTTTCTTCGCAATTTGCCTTGCGATAAGTTTATGCTTGTGAACTTCCAAAATAATATTCGTTCCTTCATGGAACTTTACAGATACTTGTTTTATAGTGCAGGGCTGGTTTCGAGGGTAATAGTTTGGTAATAAATTACTGGTTAGCACAATGATCGAAATGGTAACCATAAGTTGGCGCTGCTTGACGGTACAAAAATTACAGGTATATTAGCACTACAGAAAAGCAAAAAAAGTATTTGGTTTCTAATTTATAATATCCCAATTTCCGAAATAACATCCCATGTGCGTGCTGTGTTGCGGATAATTTTGGTAAAGCGGTCTGGTATGGTGAGAGATGGGCATTGCGCGTGTTTTCATCTTATCCAAATTGTCAGAAGAAATTGTATTAAAAAAGGCTATTCCGAAACGTATCGTAACTACATCGACTTATACGAAAACACACGAACGATTGCGGAGTTTACGATGTGGTTGGCAATTCAGTCTCGGTTCTCACTACGGGAATCTTATGGAAGACTTTAGGGCACATCCAACGCTTTTTCCTGAACTTTTTAGCTTTAAAATAGCGGCCGCTACAAGTTTTTCAAAATTTTGACTTTAGCTCCTTACTACTTAATAAGTAAGTGTAAAGATTGGGTTCAAATTTTCGATCGTAACAGCCCTATAGAGACAAAATGTTAACTGTGCAAAAACATTTTTGAAAAGTTAAGTTCTATAAAGCGAAAAATATGTTTAAAATTGTGGAAATATTCAAAAACAGTTTGCTCAAAAACTGACCACGCGGTTTTGTATAGACCTCAGCATAAGTTAAAATTGTTTTTTTTTTAGTGACACCTATGAATTTTTGAAGATTCGAGTTTTAACGCCTATTTACTCAAAAACGAGTCATCAGATGGGAATGAAATTTGATATTGAAAATGCCATAAGTACAAACTGTTACAAGCTACGAGAACTTTTAGAAGTATTAAACGTGTGAAATGAGGAACATATCAAAATTTTAACTTTTTCATAAAAGTATTTGTCGAAAACTGGCCACAAAGTTTTTTAGAAATTCTATAGGCTAATGAAGCTAGGAATAATTTAATTCATGTCCTAGTTTGGTAGTTTGTCAGTAACGCAAATACGTACGTAACGTAATAAAATGCAGATGATACAAAAATTCTGTTAAAACTAAATTGTTCATGAGTGATAGTAGAACAAGGGTTATAACCTAATTTTTAGGAGCAGCATTATTTAGGAATGTTAATTTTTCGCCTCCTATCAAATTTTTGGGGGTCAAATTTGTCCTCCCTTTTTGATTTTCATCAACTCCAACGATTCCTTTCACAAAAGATCAAAAAATCTTTTTTTTCTGATAAAAAAATTTTGGTTTCTAAATACATTAATGCTTAGCGTGTTAGCTCCGTTCGTGATACGTACGGAGCGGTGTTTTTCTCCACTGTACGGGGAAAATGCATTGTTTCCGTTTGTTTGTAGTAGATCGTACACAGGCTGGATGACAAAATCAATAATTGAGATTGCATTGCAACGGTCGATACGCCAATCGAAATAGGTCATTAAATATTACCTTTTGATGTTGTTAGAACATTTTTAGGGATGACTTAATTTTAGCAGCGACAATCAACTTTTTATTTTTAAATGGACACCTATGTATATTTAGTTAATTCTGATTAAACATTTTTTTCTTAATTCTATGATGTACAATAAGTCACCTTACCATCACCAAAAAGTAGTACAAAAATTGTTTTAAATTACTCTATTAAGTACCAATTATTTTTTAATAGTAAGTTTTAATAAATTTTCATATCGACCATTGCAATGCGATCTTAATTAAAAGCGCTATAGCTCGGGACGGATTTTGTCATTCAGCCTGTATACACCGTACCGCGTTGATTTATATTTGAGACGTATACAATTTCACCATGTAAAAATTAAGTCATGCAAATTTTGGCTTCCCTAATTATTTTAGAGCAAAATAGTTCATTGATAATAATTTGTTCGACATTACAAACTTCATTTAATGCGTAAATTACTATTTTAGGTATTACAACCACTTTTCATAAAAATAAGAAAAAACTGTTAAAAAATTAATAAGATTAATAGCGAAAAACCATGACTTTGATAACTAAAACCAATAATTGTTACGATTATAAATAATCATTACTATGATGTATAATTTGGCCATACTTATTAAACATAGTAAGAATTACGATTATCACAATAAATGATTGTTTTTAGTTGTTAAAATATATTAATCTGCTTAATTTTATAAACGGTTTTTCGCATTTTTATGGAAAATTGTTGTAAAATTTTTAAAAATAAATTATGAATGAGATGCAATGCTGAACAAATGATCCCTTCGCCATTTTGCTCCAAAATAATCAGGGGAGCCAATATTTGCGATAGCTTCATTCTACATGCTAAACGGGTTTTATAATTTTTCTGTAAAGTTGTTGTAAAATTTAAAAAAAAACTATGGATATAATGCAGTGTTTAATGCTAAACAAATTACCCCTACACTATCTCTCTCTAAAATAATTAGGGGAGCTAATATTTCGAATAGTTTAATTTTACATGCCAAAACTGTGCATTTTCTTCAAAATCTTACAAACACATTTTATTTAAAATTTGTATAATTTTAATAGATATTTAAGTAAATATGTAAAAGAGAATTACTAATAAATGTTTAATTAACTTTCTTAATCTGTATTAAAATTAGTACATTTACTGAAGGATTTACTTACTTACTTTTGCCATTGTTGGCACGTAAGACTTTAATACTGAAATACTGTTGAAAACATGTTAAGTAACTATTTCTAAAGTATAGGAACGTTCGGGAAAAGTGCTTCGCTTATTTTTACTTTCCTGTACTTGTGCCTGTGGGTGGGTAGGTGTGTATGTGGGTATATAAGTATGTACGTGTGTAGTGCATCATAACTTTTTTGATGAGCTTTAGAATGTGGGGGTATTTCAAAAATTAACCGACAAAATAAGCTTTTAAAAAGAATTCGAAACCGCAAAAGGAAGTTTTTTTGGTATCATTTTTTTCCAAAATCACGTTTTATAAATTTGAAAGCGAAATCTAATAGAAAACTTTAGGGTAAATCCAATGCTTGTTTCAGAATTTTCTACCTTTAAAATGGCGGCCGCTACGATTATTTGAAAACTCCTAATTACTCAAAAACAGGTTCACAGATCGGGTTCAAATAATTTATCATGATAGCCTTACAGAGACAGAATGTTACTGTGCACAAAAGTTTTCAAAAAGCTAAAAGCTAAGAAGTGAAAACAATTTTCAAAATTTCGGATATTTTCAAAAAAATATTACTCAAAAACCAGAAAGACGATTGTTTTAATAGTTTCTAAGCAAGTAGAACTAAAGATGACCTACAAAATTGGTTTGTGTCCCAGGTCGCAAATTTCTCTCTGACGCCTTCTATGATTTTTGTTTAGAAAATTTGAGTTTTAGCGCCTATTTACTCAAAAACGAGTTATCAAATGCTGTAACAGTATACAATGTTACAAGTTACTAAAATTTTTAGAACTACTAAAACTGTGAAGTGAAAAAAATATCCAAATATTGATGTTTTCAAAAACATACTGCTCAAAAACTGGCCACACGTTTTTTTTTAATTCTGTAAACTTACAAGAGCTAACGATCAGCTACAATTTGGTTCGTGTCCCAGTCCGCTAACTTCTTTGTGACCCCCTCTATACATTTTTAAATATTGAAATTTTTGACTCCCTTGTTTATTAAACAGAAGCCGATAAAAAATTTTTGTCTAAACTAATTTGCTCACGAGTGGTAGTAGAATAAAGTTCTCAACATAATTTTTACATACGGCAATATTTGGGGGGAGGATCAATTTTTGGTGGACGTATTTGTCCTTCCGCTTTTTTGCATTGCAAGAAATCTTTACCCAAAAAATAAAAAAAAAACGATTTTTTTTTGCAAAAAATTATGAAAAACTTTAGCTTACTCTCACTTTACTTTACAATATCACTCGCTTTTTCTCTAAGTGACGCCCACGCCTTGATCGACGTCTTTCGGCGCGTAATCGAAGTACACACACAGCTACCTGTCGACCTTTGCTTCACTATTATCTCTTTGTAGTCACTGCTGGGGCGTAACACATTAATAATAAGATACTTTTAAATATATGATAAGTAACAATATCTAAAGTATAGGAAAGTCCAGACGAAGTGCTTTGCTCATTATTTAATATCTTTTCTTGAATGTTTAAATTTGTTAATAATTTTATTTATTTGCAAATTTGAAAAAAGAATAATTCAGAAAATAAAAGGGCGACTTCAAATTGACTAATTCTTCTCGGCATAAATAACTGTTATTAAACAATATCTAATTTCAACAGTTCTGTATTTTCTGATATTTCTAATTCTGTTTGTTGTATTAAAATGTTTTACTTTAGAGAAGCATTCGAGCCAGTCTATATTTGAATTTCAACCAATTTCAAAGTTTATAACTTTTAAGATACGAAAACTATATATAATTAAAACACGAGAGACGAGAGATTCTCGTCTATGGTCTCGTTTAGATTTTCACGTATCGACGGCATTGCTAAGCCGCATTTAACCAAACTTGTTTATCGGTAAAATAAAAATTTAAATCTATTTTAGTTGCAGCAGTTTGTAGTTTGCCCTGTCTATTTTTTTTATTTCAGTAATTTTTGTTTTTTCAATCCCAATTTACATTGTTGGGCTTCTTATACTCTGACTTTCAACAAATCAGATGACTCTTTACTTGTCATAGAGTTGCAACGACTAAATATTAGACGTATTCTGATCTTAGAGTGACTGTCGGGTTAGAACATTATGATATAAGCAAATCTTAGGCAAAGTACATTGCTCGTTTTACCTTAAAAAAGGCATGAGAGCTGTAATGTAAGATCAAAAAATGTTTTAATGTTTAAATGTTTAATGTTTTTAAAAATATTTTATTGTGTGTCTATAAAGTAACCCCCCTCCAACTAACTTTTGAACGACTGGATATTTTATCACAAAATTTGGTGTGCTGTAATGGGAAATTAAATAGTATTTTTTAGCCCATATTAAAATTTTGTATCATCCAAAATGGCGACTGGGCGCCATTTTCTTTTTTTTAAATAGAAAGAGGGGTCGAGTGACACCTCATTGGAAAGATCTTTTAGTTCTGCGTCTGATCCTAGAGTTTCAAAGAAAAATATTCAGCCATAACAAAATGACAATGTTTGAAGTTAAAGAAGTCTATTTAAAAAAAACTAAGAATTAAAGCTTAAATTAATTAAATTAAGTGTTCGAAATGTTTACCATTCACTTCTTGGCACATAAAAAGTCGGTTATGTAATTCCTGCCTTACATTTTCATAAGTTTTTGGAGTGATATTTCTGCAAACTTCTGTAATGCGTTGCTCCAGTTCTACAATTGTTTCTGGACGGCCCATAGAAAAATCTAAGGGGGTTAAATCTGGGGAGCGAGCCAGCTATTCTACAGGCCCCCGCCTACCAATCCATCTTCCAAGAAAATGTCCGTTGAGAAAGTCAGAACCAGGCCTATAATAATGAGACGGCACACCGTCTTGTTGGAACATAACGTTTTCAATATTATTTCCAGCCACCTGAGATATTTCTGGGAAAATTTTGTCCTGCAAATGAAAAAGTGGACTACTGGATAAAAAATCAAAACAGTTTTCAATTGAGTGAGTCCATTTGTATAAAACTCGCCATTTTGTTATGGCTGAATATTTTTCTATGAAACGTTAGGATCAGACACAGAACTAAAAGACCTTTCAAATGAGGTGTCACTCGACCCTGGATAAAAAAATCAAAACAATTTTGAATTGAGTGAGTCCATTTGTTTAAAATCCACCATTTTGTTATGACTAAATATTTTTCTTTGAAACTCTAGGTCAGACGCTAAACTAAAAGACCTTTCAAATTAGGTGTCACGCGACCCCCCTTTCCATTAAAAAAAAATTCAAAATGGCGCCCAGTCGCCATTTTGAATGATACTAAATTTAATTTTTGGCAAAAAAATAGTATTTAATTTCCCATTAAAGCACACTAAATATTGTGGTAAAACATCAAGTCGTTCAAAAGTTAGTTAGGAGGGGGGTTACTTTATAGGCAGACGGTATATTTTGCTCTAATCAATGTATTAAATCCGCATTCCTTCCCCCCGTATCAACGTTTGGCGACAACGGGCTATGCTCTTACATCTCGACACGGGTTATTTATTATTATGTTTGTCGTTCCCGATGTTTATGTAACAGTCATGTAGGGTGACGTGGCACTGATTTCAGAAGCGTATTTTAAAACAAGTCATAAAAACAAGCGTGAGGCGTAGACCACGGATTTTGCTAGTTATTATTATACACACTATATAAAGCGTGGGAATTTGTAAGTGGTGTCCATATTTAAAGATTTGAATACAAAATTAAAACAAACCAGTTTACATAATCTGCTATATAAGGGAGTGCTTATAGGAAGGTTGGCCGGCGCGATTAAGGATGCCTTCCGCAGTTTGGCCTTGTTTATAAGCCGGCACCTACAGTATAAAGTAGAGATTAAGATATCTCGCTGTGCGTAATGGTGTTCCATAATTTTGTAAATTTCGGTAAATATGTGCCTACTTATCAGAGCCGGATTACGACGAATTACCTACTGTTCGTGCTCAATGACACCTACGCCCTTCTCCCACTAAATTATATCAAAATCCCATGAGTAATGATGCTGTAGTATTGATGAGGGACAAATTAAAATAATTTTTTAAGTTGCCGTTTTTTTTGAGTTCGAGAGTTCAAAAGTATTTTCAAACAATGTTGGCTTTTTTCTTTACCTCCAGGTATGGTTTCTATGATAAATATTAAAACTAGAATTCGGTACTAAACTTTTTAATTTATTTGCCCCTAAGCAAACACAAATGTTTAACCATTTTCCTTAGACATCAAGAAAAGCAAAATTACTCCAAACAACACTTGCAGTCGTAAAAATTTGATATATTCTTGAATAAGTATTATGTGAAAAATAATCAATTTACTTTTTAGGTAGTCTGTACGCTGAATAAACTTGTCTTTTATAACGAAAAGTATAGCAAAACAAATTGATATAATAGGCAAATAGATATCGTATACCTTTAGTTTAATATACAGGGTTTCCCAGAAAACTTGAACTAAATGCCTGAGAAATTTTTTTTCCCAGATTTTGTGTCCCCGGAATACTTTGCCTAAGAATTTAAATTGCATTACTGTTATTAGCTGTCATTCGTGTAGTTTAGTCTAATAGAAAATAATTTTTCCTTTAAAGTTAAGCAAAAATCTCAATAAATATTCAAACATTCAAGGCGTGTCATTACAATACAAGAGTAACAACAACGTTTTCTAATGTTTCTGTGGTGAAGTGGGCGAGGCTACTGTATTGTAAGCAGAAGTTTCGGGTTTCAAATCTGGGCGGGACAATTTTTTGGTTTAATTTTTTGATTTATTTTATAAATTTTTACACATTCTACAATTTAAATTGTTTTACATTTTCATAACTGAAGTTTTAGTGTTTCATTGTGTAATGCATTAGGTATCAATTTAATTTAGTTCATTACTAGAAGTATTAAATGTACAATTTACCGTACAAATCGTGTTCTTATTACAATTTTATTGTACCATTTTCGTGGAAATAACTTAAATAACAAAAACAATTTAAAAATTATTGTCTCGTTCGGGATTGGAACCCGGGACTTCTGCTTACAAGCAGTAAATTTTCAATTTTAAAAAATTTATACAATACGCCACACAAAAATTAGCGGACTGAGATACGAACCAAATTATAGCTCAATGGACATGCAAAATCAAAATAAAAATTGTGTGGCCAGTAATTGAGCAATATTTTTTTGAATATTTCCGAAACTTTGTAAACATTTTCACTTTAACATTTTTATGCTTTCAAAAAGCATCCTACCTAGTAACAATGTTTTTGCCCTAGGTATATTATTATTAACTAAACTTTATGCCGATCTAGAAACTCGTCTTTGGGTAATAAGACATTAATGTTAAATTATCAAAATAACCGTAAAGCTCATCACTTTGAGGCTAGAAAATTCTGGGAAAATGCGTTAGACTTAATAAGGTGTTCTATCAGATTTCCCTTGTAAGTTCACTAAATTTAGTATCTGAGACAAATACTGACTACGAAAACATATACAGTGAATTTCAATTTAGGTGGGACATGGCAGATTAACATGAAAAAGAAAAGAAATAGCAGTATTTTATGCCCTAGAAGAATGTTATTACTTGCGGTTACCCTAAATAAAAAGATAGCATTTGTTTTATAACACCCGATGGCAATTTATTTGAAAATTTAATACGAAATATTGCTTTAAAAAATTTATATTTATTTATAATAATGAAGGCACTGGTGCATTGATATATTCGGCTGCAAAGTCGGTTTTCGGCCGTCTCTGTAACGCGTGGGTGAAGGATTTGCTTTGTAAAAAAGAGGTTATGGGTTAAAATCTTGACGAGGTCTACGGTTTTAAATTACTGTTAAAAGAAAATCTGGTGTATATTATTTTATTTAAATCATATAATTATTATTTTTTTAAAGCTACATAACAGAATTAATTAGGTGAAACAAACATAAAACGTTACACTGTTATTTTACAAAAATAACTAAAATGTCAATAAATTAGTCGCTTGATTATTATTAAATAATTTCTTTAAAGCAGTATTTATATTAAATTGCCAAATAAATTGGCATCAAGTGATGTAAAGGATGTTATCTTTCCATTTAGAGCTATTGCAAGTAACAAAATTCTTCTGAGGTACAAAACACAGCTATTTCATTTTTTGCATGTTAATTTGCGATGTTCCACCTAAATTGGAATTCACGTATAACTTCTGCTCCCAGTTTAGGATTATTTTAAAACTTTTTGTCGATGATTGTTTTTACATGCCCTCACATTCGAAACAGCGGCATCAACTACGTGTTTTATTTATTTGCTGAAAATTCATTTTGACCATTCTTATTGGAATAATAAGAAGTCAAATGCTGTTCCTATAAAAGTGTTTTTGTAATGGACATAGTATATACAAATTCCTACCCTGTTTATTTTAATAATTATTTGTTTGTTCAATTATTGTCTTTACTTTTCTTAGGCAATAATTTCAGTATTGTGCAACTAAAGTGTAGTAGTGACCGAGTTCTGCACGCGTCCGCTCGACGGTATCCCGCATCGCAAATAAATGTTTCCTGTGCTAACTGCACAGTCAGCCAAGCAGACTTTGTAAATCCGTTGGCTAATTAATATCTGTAACTGTAGTCGTCTAGCAGGCATAAGCACATGCAAATATGCGCCCTATGTAATCGATGCGTGCAAACCTGGCTTGTTGCTGCGGGGGCCCGGCGGCTGTAAAAGCCGAGACAGATGGAAGGGATCCGGATTTTACAGATTGATTTTGGTATTTTTTCGTGCAAAATTTGATATTATTTTATCTTCCACAAATCAAGATGTGAAAAAGTGTAGTACAATCTACTTGCAGCAAGTACAGAAAAAGAAAGTTTAAAATGTTATGCTCACTGTAAAAATTCTCTAGAAAAACGGAAGGAGAGAAAATTGCTTTTGTATTTTTAGCTCCGGAAATTCACAAATTCATTAGATACATAAAATTCCTATTTGGAATTGATTGTGTGGTAGGCATGTGGTGAAACATCATTAATCCAAATTTAACTATAAAAAATCAATAATAATAATAAGAAACTTCTGGGTGTCTGTTTCACAATTATTTAAGAGCTAAATTTTGATAAATAAAATTCAATTACAAAGATAAGAAAATCTAGTGTTTCTAAGTCCAACTAAATTAATACTTGTGAATAAATCAGCAAGCTCAGTAAATAACTTTAAAAGTGGTGAATTTTACGTCTCGCCAAAACAAAAATCCGTGTGGCATGAAACCCCAACACAAATAACGCACAACACATACATCAACTCGGATCACATCAAACGCCCTACAGATTGGGGATGTTTGATTACAGCTCTTGACAGTCTCTTACAGATCGTAAAAAATTGATTCTTTTAATGTGATAATCAAGGAGGCGATTACCTTTTCGATCACTCGATTATAATGCACTGTCCTAATATGTATACAGGCTTACGCTATCGTACAACGATTTGCGAGTTAATCACCAACCGAGTGTTTTAAGCTAATTTGCATTTGTTCTTGTTTGCTCGCTCGACTTGAGATGAGACTCTCAAGACTTGTAACATTCACGTTAATTTCAAGTTGCATGTTTATGTGCATGGAACCCTAGCCCGCGATTTGTTACTTTAATTTAATCTCGCGTACCTACCTACCTACCTACCCCGTATACAATACTTAAAAGTATTACCCTCTCTCTTACCACCATCAACAATTGTATGCTTTTACAACACTTTACATAGTGCATCATTATTGTAAATAATGATATTAATTTTTATTCGTAACATAGTGACGTACTTTGGTGTCACTGTAGCTAGATTTCAATAACAGCAACGAAATAGTCAAAGTGCAGTTTTTGAATAATGTGTGCCAGCACGACACGTTAATTAACGAAAAGTGCACGGTGTATTCGTTTTGTAGAAGAACAGAGAGAATTGGCGGTGTAGTGCGAGAAATGCTGAATACAGATAGCTATATCCGATCCAGCAGCCACGTCTTGAATTTTCAAGTTTGTTAAGTTCGCAGATGTAGATGAATATTTAATAGCGCAGTACCTTAATTATCAGAGTTGTAGGTAACAAATGTCTGCCGTTAGTGGCGTTCTGTCGCAGGATTCTCCTCTTCTGGTGTAAATTAGGCAGTCGCAGCGATCCGTTGCTGACACCCGGAACGCCGCGAACCACCACTACCTATTACTATCGCTGGAAAATTGAGCGTAGCGTCGCAGTAACTACTGTAATGGTAAATACTTTTACATATTCTTAAGTAACAAATGTGAGCAGTTCTATTCATTGGGGAAAGGGATAATCAGATAGGCTACTCGATTTTCTTCCACATTTCGTTAGCTGCAAAAAATTAGTAGTACATTTAAATAGCATACTTATAAATTTTCTGAGAGAGTACCCTTATACCCTTATTTATAATTAATCAAACCTGCCTGCTCACTGAGAAACAAATTTCGTTACGCCTATGATTGTACTATTGAGTATAATCACTCATAGGAATTGTTTTAAAAAGTGTGGATGTAGTATATGTAACACAATCTCTATAATCTGCACTAGCGCGGCTTCACACCAATATCAACATGGAAAGCTTATAAAATATTTTCCATAAACAATAAAGTTTAGACACGTAACAGATACGACGATAGCATGTCATAACCAAAGACGTTGAATTAAAGAGGGGATAACAAAAATAATTTTTTTAAATATCATATAAGAAGCGTTGTTTTTGGGTTTCCAGGAAGAGGAAACAAAGACGTATAAAATCTCGGGGTTTTGGTGTATCCCCCAGTACAGTGACAACCGGGCACTGTATGACTGTCCTTTGAATTGGTTTCCGATCAGGCAAATAAGTGTCAAATTGACATGCCGAAGATTCCCTTAAAAGTTTTCCTCAAAACCAAGTCGCTTCTTGTAGAACCATCCTACATTATGTTACAACCCATATGTCTGAAGTTCGCCACAATTAACTGCAACACTGCACATTACGCTATTTTTGTTATCATTAAGTAAATTGCTGCTGTTGTCATACACCTAACGATCGTTCAGACACCAACTGCAGTTGCCCTATCTGTTTAGTGTAACTTATCCCACTTTTCCATGCAATTTGCGTCGCCGGCCGTTACCTAGAACACAGGAGGTAGATGCTAGAAGATGTTAACTACGAATGCGGCTCGTAAGTTGCAAACAGAAAGAAAACGACTTGAACAATAGAATATCAATATCATGTAGATGCGCAGTTGATAAAAGGGATAACAATGCAAGGGGGCAAAAATGTCTCCGGTGACGTCATAAAGAGACTCCAGGGACGTATTAGGCGGCCAAGGCGATTGGAAGTAGACGTGCTTTACACGTAAATCCACGTCGTGGAGTCCGTAGCACTAACGGTTAACGGGCCGCCGCGGGACCCAACAAATGTGACGACATTAAGGAGACGTATGCGACCATCACACGTCGCCCGGATATCATATAACTACACAGGATAGGTACACCCTACTCGACGTATGGCAAATAACCTTTTAAAATTTAACCGATTGCAACTGCCATTCTTTACTACCTACGACTAGATATCACTATTGATTTCACAAAACAGAGTATCAATTTAAAAGCTCCGTACTTGCACAAATGCCGCTACGGTTATTTGCCATCTGTTAAAAATGTAAATAGTGCCAAATGACGCGTTGTTCTGTGTAAACTGACGGACTGACAAATACAGCGGAAACCTGCCGGTAAAACAAGTTATGGAGCTAGAAACTAAGTATAATTGTCAGCTGTATTATGATTATCATCGGTTTGAAAGCGATATTAACACGTGTCAAGTGAGCAGAAATTCGCCGCTCAGTTCGGGTGTTTATATTTTTAGAACGGTATTTGAGTATATCACTTTTTAATTGTCCCGCTCTCGCATATTAGTTCTAGACGTTTTCAAACTAAATGTGCTTTATATTTCGGGAGGATAAATGGATTGGTGTCATTTTCTTGTTAACTTCTCGGTACGGCACATTACGGAGGCGCACGTACGGACGCGGCCATAACTCCTGGTGACGAGTAGTCAGTTGACGTAACGAAGTACAGGTGAACTGTCGCCGTGATGAACTGCACGAGTAATGAGATGAGGAAATGCATTGAACGAGGGTTTCTCTCTCCCGAGAGCGAAAATGTCCCACTGTTATACTAACAATCCTCAACTCGATCTTCTTACTTGCTTGGAACGCGTTCCTTAAAACTCGATTACGTTTCGGCGACGTTTTAAATGCACATTAATTAATTTTTAAGACGTCAAGAACGTCAATTATGGAAAGTCGCCAGTTTTGAAAATTCCGAATTCGTTCCGAAATAAAAATTGTCTGCAGAAACGAGAAAAATTAATCACAACGGGGGCATAAAATTATCGTAATAACCAGAATGCAAACCGCAACACGAAACTGTATTGTTTGTTTGCCCACCAGATAAGATCCGACAGTCGCTGTGGTCATCCGCTATCGCTTCACACTCCATTTAGCGAGCGACAATGATTCGCCGATGGAACAATACAAATACAATGCACGCAAGTGACCATCGTAACTGACCGCTGGCCTGCCGTCGCCTTATCTGCCAAGGAGTCATTATGCCGATGACAAAGGCCAGCACGCCATTTCTCACCGTGCCATTGACAAGACGCGGACATTCAGCTGCCCACATATATCTTCGTTAATCCCGACCGGGAAATAAAATATATTTCGAAAAGATCGCATCTCTTTATACCAGCTACCTTTTATTTCCCTTCTTTTTTCCCTACGGAAACAAGTCGCATTATACTTATAGATAGGTGCCTATTTATTAGATGGAGGGCGAAGGTGCTTTATGCTTCAACTTCTTCTGGTTGTTTGTATCTTAATTTATTCGCAGGGAAAATTGTCCAAAAAATACAGAAACACCATTTTAAATCGACGATGACTAATTAGCAAAATATACATATAAGCATATGTATAATATTATGCGCAAACAACTACAAATAACGAACAGTTTTACCTTATTTCTATACAAGTGAAATTCTTTTTTAAACAACGGTTTGTAGTTTTATTTACCCAAATACAGCCAAAGTCCCATTTCCCATTTTTCTTAATATTAAGCGTAAATTCAGCCCAAAACCGCAGCAAGCAATGAACAAGTATAAGTAATTAATTGTAATAGAGAAATTTCAATTATTAAACAAATTGCATACAGTAATGGTTATAATACTAAACTTATTGATACATTAATTAAAGAAAAAGATTATAAATTAGCTATTCAACAAATTTATCCGAATATCCTAAGTTCGTTCGATACAATTAAATATGACTCGATCCCATATTTTGGTGACAAACCAGAAAAATTGCTAAAATTATAAACCAAACAAATAAATATAAAGTACGTTTTAAAACAACTACTAGAAACATCTTAAACACTATGTTTAATGCAAAATCAAAAACAGACGATTTACTAAAATCAGGCATTTACAAATTAAATTGTTCGCATTGTAATTCGGTTTATATAGGTCAGACAATTAGAAATTTTGATATTAGGTATAAAGAACACGTACGTTGTTACAAATATAAACACCCACATAAATCCAATTACGCTAAACACTTACTAGAACAAAATCATTCAATGACATCTAATAACACCATAAAATGTTTACGCTTTGGTGATGATAAACGTAAATTAGATATACTAGAAGCTTTTGAAATTCACAAACATTTAAAAACTGTGCCTTTAATTAATGAGCAAATTGATCTCTTAAATTCTCCTCTATTGGACATTTTGGAATAAGAAATCAAGTCATCTTCAGACGATTACCGAGATCAAGTCACCAAGTTCTATTGCTATAACAACACTAACTGTTTACTTTTTAATATAACCTTTGATAATGGCGTGCAAACATGTCAAAATACGTATAAGGTTAAAATAAATAAATACTGTTAAGGTAATTAAGTATTTTATATACAGATAATCATTAAGTATAAGCAAGTTCTCGACTCAGACCGAATGTTATTTGTATTTGCCATTGAATACGAATGGCATAAGTAATGCCCAAGGTTCCTCTTCCTCGTATTTCTGTCCGATTGAAATTAATCCGGAATCTTCTAGTATTAATGGAGAATATTCGCAGATTTGGAAAGACCATTATCCCTATGTTAGGAGACATAAAGGACATGTTGCGGAGTCGCTTGCGTTTTAAGCTGAAGTCTCGGGTGCGAGGGAGACGACAGGTGTGGGGTCGTTCCGTTCGCGAAATATAGCTTGTTCCACCCCATTCGGCCGACCGGAGAACAAGACGGACCGTGCATAGAAATTAGCTGCAATGCCCAGCGACACCCCACGGTTACGCGAGCATCGCGCCAATCTTATAAATTTAAACTCCCGTTATTTATAAAATCATAATGTTACTCGCAAACATTGGCAGAATTAGAGCGGCATTCGCCTTTCTACCCTCACTTCTATCTCGGTGCGTACTCTGTTGGGGGTTTTGATTTGTTTCATTCTTATCGTTATTGGTAGTTTAGTCTTCGGATGATTGTGTCAGCTTGCCGTGATTTTTTTCGTATTGATAATATGTACGGTTCCACTTCAGATTGTTACTCCAAGTAGGTATAATATGTATTTCGGAACAAATCTCGAATTACAGATTCGAATACGTTGCCCACGGTTTAATTATTAAAAAATCCGATATTCACTAAAAAGAATATTTTTGTAGTCATAATTCACGAGGTTTTATCTTCGTCATAAATAAACGACCCTAATAATTAAAAGTTTTTCTCGCTTATAAAAAGATAGGACAATGTGCTAAAAAGGCTCCGCTTGAGCTTCAACACCCTCGATCTTTGGAATCTGACGCTTTAACGGTTATTCTCTCTGCTATAACTTACGAGATTTCTGGATACACCTGAGTATCGTGACGTAGGTGTAAATGGATGCACATGCAACTATAAATCTAATCATATTTCCAGTAGACCAATGATTAATGATTTAGTTCGTTTAACTTTTAGTGACTAAATTACGATTTCGATAAGTAGGCACTTATTGGAAATTTACTTCGATTAATCACTGAAATCACTAGCGATGTATTAGCAAAACTATGGAACACATTCGCCGATTACTCTAAAACTGCAAAGTTGTATCGAGAAATGTTGCTGACGCAAAAAATCTAACGTGCTGACCTAATGATCATCATAAAAGCTCCCTTGGTTTGTGAAATACTCACAGCTCCGCAGGGAATTAAACATTTTGCTGTTATATGATCGAATCCGTATAATTTGTTCAGCTAAGAACCGACTGCCTACTTGCATTACATGTGCCAAGCAAACGAAGCTTTTGATTTCAGCCAGTTTAAGTCTTACTCGAACTTATGAATGAACTTCACGTATGTATGCGCTCAGACGTTTTTAACTAGACAGTGGATACTACCCCGACAGTCGGGCTACTAACCGCCCTTCTGTTAAAACTACCCAATTCGCCTGTTTGTGTTAACATGTTTTAGCGTTTGCTGCAAGCAGCCCGGTAGCTCAGTTGGAATGTTACTGCTTACAGTCCCTGCCCAAGTTATTAGACTCAGCTACATCATTGTTCTATCACGATGTTGTAACCCATTGCTGAAAATGACAATTTTATTAAAGCGGCAGTTTTAAACTACCCTCAATCCCTAAACATTGAAAATTTAAAAAATGATGAGAATGATCACTTTTATTAAAGTAGTGCTTCGAAACAACCCTCTAGTTGATCCCAATCCTACAAAATTTAAATTATTTATAAAACATATTTATTTATATATATTTATATATACTTTCAAACGCACCCTCAAATCCAAAAAAAAAGAGTAAAATTTGAGATGACAAGACTCATCCCTATATACAGGGTCAACAGCGCCGCGATAGTGAATATCTTCTTTACTATTTAAATTGCAAAAAATGTTTCAAATAAATGTGTTAGGAGACTAAAAGGACCACTTTTTAAATTATTTTCAATTATGCAGGGGGTTCTATATAAGAGTGTCATACTAAACTTACGTTTTTTCAAATACAACATTCTGTATATTGTTGCATATTCTTATTCGATAACTCGATTTTTTTTTAAATAAAACCCCATGTATATTTTAAATAGTTAGATAGAGATCCCTGCGTTCTATAAATTTTGTTCAATAATAGGCACACCTAAACCCAACGGTTTTCAAAAAATTGAGATTATAAGTTAAAAATCTGATAATTTCTAGAAATCTAGACATCATAGAAGGCAGTGACACCTGTTGGTTTTTTGTTTTTGCGAAAAACAACTGGGAACATTGTTTTAATTTTGTGCGAAATTTGTTCTTTATAAATTTTGAAATGCTAGAGTGCCTAATTTCCCGTTACGTACATTATATCTTGAATCAAAATTGGTTTGGGTCACATGTTTAAAAATTAATCGAAACAGATTTAACAAAAACAGTTTGTTTAATCTTGTGACATACGGCTCGTGCAGATTTTATTTGTGAGGTCTGCAAATGTCAAATTTTTCAAAAAAGTAATAGAATAACTTGGCAACGCCGCAACGTAATTTTAAAAGCAAAACGTATTCAGAAAGCAAATAGAAAATCAAATAAAAATATGCAAAAATATATAGGGCGTTCCATTTAAAAAAACATAATCCATGTATAATTGAAAATAATTTTAAAATATGGTACTTTTAGTCTCCTAAAAGAATTATTTAAAACCCTTTTCTGTATTTTAAAGAAGATGTCGACCACCGCGGCGCTATCAACTCACCCTGTATTAATACGAGTTAATTTATTGTCGAAAACAAGAGGGGGGAGGGTCAAATATTAACATTTGTGTAAAAAAGTGTACCACGTAACATAGTTAAAAAAACATATTTAACGTAACTATTTTACTTTATTTTATTCAAAAGAGCCAATTTCTTAGAGATGACAAGCTTAATTTCCATATATTAATATGAGTTAAATTATTGTCGAAAGCAAAATGGAGAGAAGGGTTGATCAAATATTGACATTTGTATAAAAAGTTGCAATGTACCATGCAAAATAGCTAAAAAATAAACATATTTAACGTAACTATTTTATTTTATTCAAAACAACCCAACCTATTACATAAATCATCAACGCATATTATTATATGACGATGATTCTTGTCATCAATAATTTTTCTAATTTTTAGGATTTGGGGTTGGTTAAATTGAAGGTGTTGATTTATAAAGGCGTGCAATCCTTGTTGCTAAATATAAATTTTATAAAAGATATTAATTTTTCGGGATTCCCATCCACTGGAGGGTGGGTTCGAGGCATTGCTTTAACAAAGGTGATCATTCTTGCCAATTTTCCATTTTCAATATTTAGGGGTTGGGGGTGATTTAAAACGTTGATTTAATAAATGGAAGATTTTGTCGTTTTCAGCAGTGGGTTATAAGATAGTGATGGAACATAATTGTAGGTGAGTCTAATAATTAGGGCAGGGACTGTATGCTTCCTGAGATAGTTTTAGCGATAATGTCTTTACAATCTCCAAACCTATATTTTCTAGAAGTGCAGGCAAATAGATCTTTTTTATCATGTATATATCGTTATTTAAAAAATTCGGCCTGCATTCCTTATCTGCCCCATTGTTTAGAAAAATAGAACAGCCGTTCTAGATATAAGAACCTACGAACAGATATTTTCCAAAAAACTTTTGATTAAGTTCGTTGAACCACAAAAAGCACTTTTATTGTTAAAATCTCGAAACAGATAATTTTCATGAAACTTTCCTGTTTGAATCGCTTATTGCTGAAAGCGACTTTTTGCAACTTTTGGGAAAACGATAAAAACGTTTCACGTTGGTTGTTTTAGCACCAACCAATGGAACTTTTGTAGTATATAAAATACAATAGAATACCGTGACCTAAGTTGTTTTAGCACCAAACGATGGGGGACCCTAAAAACTATGGCCCAAAATGGCACAAATGTAACTTACGTTGTTTCAGCAATAAGCGATTCATTTGGGAAGTATTGTATAGGTACTTCCAGTTTTTACTTTTCCATGGGAAAATTAAAAGCGGATAAACCGCGTGATTAAATAACTGTACGAATGACTACACCAAAAATTAGACGAGTACGGATGGTACCTATGAGTTATTCAAACTTTTCACGTTCAGTTTTTAGACAAACTACTGAAAATGAATTAACGACGCGTATAGTTGCGCATCGTGAGATGTGCGAGCGATAGCTTATATCAACCAGTATTTGTTGTCTGGCTTATACACCGCCCTAATTCCTACAAATTCTAAATCGATATGCGATCCTCGGTTAACTACCCTACATTGAGCAGTTTAACTGCTTTGAAACATTGAAAAATTTGGTCTTTTCGGAAATGCTGAAAATGGAAATAAGTGACGAATTAATTTAGCCTTTGAACATTTTCCGTTCAAACCAAAAGGGATGCAAGACTTTTTCTAGAGGGGAGAGCTATCGTATCAAGGTCATGTACTATGGCAACTTTCAATTTTTGTAGCGGTCATTATCCATTTGAAAAGACAGAAATATGACAACATTATGCGGAAAGCGCAATAGAAACACAAAATTTCTATTCCCGAAATGTCCAAAAAAGTTCGATATAGAATGAATTTGCATGAAGAATTCTATTGAAAGACTGACTGGGGCACAAAATAGCGTCTTGTAGCTGTCGGTGGAGAGCAAATCCCAGCAAAGAGGGCTACGAACGGAGTAAAACGAGCGCGCGGTTACACGAATCTTTGCAGTAGTTTGTAATTTGCCTGTAATTGCAGGTAAGTATAATTGCTTGAGATAATAAACGAAACGGTTTATTTCAAGCGGAGCCAGGGACGCGCCGTCCTCGTCTATCTGCAAACTTGGTACGCGGCTCTCTCGGTCCACGCCAAAAACGGTGGCGCTTGAATGAGAATTTAAAGGCAAACGTTTATTATATATTATATTGTAGTATCTGCAGCGATAATCTGGTGCTACGTGAGCAGAGCGTCATGGCGCGTGCGAGCGAGAGAGGCCCTCCTGCGAAGAGGTGAAGAGGCGAGTGTGTCGCGCCTCGTGCGTGCAAGGAATTAATAACGGGGAGCAAAGGGAGTAAATATGACGACGGTTTATGTACGAAAACTTTGGCTAAACGATTCTTTATTTTTCGGCTGTTTAGGGAGGAGTTCTTCCCGAAATGTTTTCAAACTTTTAAACGGTCCGGAGTATCGCATTACGTCGTGCTAAAGGTTTAAACTACATCTATTACGTTAAATGCCGCATTCGGAAGAAATTTATAGGACTAGTTTTTCAAACGCCGCTTTTTATTCCCTTTAAACTCGGGAACTACGAAATATCCCTGGATAGATTCTTTGTTATAAAATAAAACGCGTTTACACTTAACGCCCCGCTGTTATTATGCAAATTAATTCGATTATAGAAATGCAACACATTAAACCAGCAAGAAAGACTGTATTTTCAGATATATTTCTGGTCACAATCAACGATCTGAATATTTTTGTGGTAATTTATCCAAGAGAGTGTCCCACTTCCAGTAGCGGATTTAATAAAAGGGCAAAGCCGGAATTTGCCGACCCGGCCGCTAGTAACGTCAAATATGTAAAAAACATTTATTTTTACTACGAATACATACAACAAAATGACAACCACTATTATCGGTAGCAGGGTGGATATGTGATACTCGGCCTCGCGTTCGGACCGACTCCGTTACACCAAACCCTATCTGCCGTCAGGGTAGCCAATAAGTCTGAACACATTCTATTTTTGATAACTGAAACGAAAACAATACGTTAACAGAACTGTAGCCTGCAGCTGTCAGTAATAAATGTTGCAAATTCCGTTTTACATGACTAAAATTACATAATTTGTATTCCACAGATTTCAGATTACAGCATGTAGAGTGTGTTGGTTAACAGGCTTCGACTAGCTTTTAGTTATTTTTAATGAACCGCAAAAAATAAGAGAATGGTTGCGAGTATTTATACTATACTAGAAAGTGTACGAATACACTGCATTTACTGGACTATTTTAACATTTACCAGTTAGTAGAAGCAGATATTTAAAATATTGTAGTTTTTTTATGTGTAACACTATGCCTATGTCTCAATCATACACACAAACCGTAAACATTAAATTTTGATTATCTTTATCGAAAACTGTAGCGGCCCGCTGTACAAACGAATATGCGCCTTATATAACGTACGAGTAAATATGTGGCTTCTAATAGCGGGGGCCTTCACCACTAAAATTTGAGAAAAGTGGAAGGGATCCGGATTTAATATGTAGATAGATATAGGTAGATAGTGGAACCCGTGGGCTATACCGCCCGCTTTTTTTGTTATCAATGAAGTAGGTAGCGTAGCAGGCCGCGGATCGAAGTCATAGTGTAGTCTAGCCCAGATAGTAAATCCGACTCCCTTTCCCTTATATCAACATTTAGTGACGACGCATTTAGAATGTTGAATTTAAAACTACCTTGCTTCGTGATTTTTGTATCATAAAAAATCTAAATAGTATATATTTTTAAGCTGTAAAACGCTTAACTAATTTTAAAATGTAATATTGATTCTCAACTATTATTATCAAGATTGTTTTTTTACAAAGTTAGAAAATCGTTTTATAATAAAATTACTCCTCGCAGATTTTATTCTGAGCAAAGCAAAGTCACACACAGTATTACATAAAACGAATTAACTTGTAATTCCTCCGTGAAATGGCTTGATTTGTATCATAATTTAATTTTAAAGAAAATAGTATGTGCGGCATTAAAAATATTTTGATCGTAGGCGTAACTTGTTTGAAACTTCTGTCTGATGTCCATTGTTGTTTGTTCGGATTATGGGAGGTTGTTAGGATTACTGGAGGTTCCGGTTATTGTGGATTTGGATTATCGATGTTCTACTATACTTTTGTTTTTTTGGCAAGTATAGTTTATACGTTTTCCAATTTTATCTAGCAGCAAAATAATTCAAACCTAGCTAAACAGACAACCAGATCAGAATTATCCGTAACCAGCCGACTCAAATAAAAAAAAATTAAATATTCTCGCACCAATAAATAACTGATTAACATTATTTTAAGAAAAATTTAAACAAGAATAAAAGAATTAAAAAAGGTAACGCCCCAGCGGTGATTTGAACTTGCAACGGCCTGTGCAATACAATGTTGCTTATCGTAACTTCGGCTAGCCGCATAGGATAGGGACACGGTAACCGACCACGCCTTATAGCTGATTAGATGTGCGCTTCGGACTTCGGACCAAACAATGCTATAAAATCTTTATCAATAATATTCGAGAATTTGCATGAAATTATAACTTTCCCATACTTCAGTAGCAGTATGGGAAAGTAAAAATAAGCGAAATACTGCACAGTAGCTGGCCTATACTTGAAATTGTTGCATACCATATATTTAAAACTATTTTGTATTAACGTTTAACGACAGTGACTATGTATAGACCTACCACTCTATCGGAAAAGAACGGCATATCCAAGACATATCCGCAAGTAGGCTTTTTCTACGTTTGGAAAAGAAATTATGAAAAACAGAGATCAAAGAGAAAATATGTCACCCAAAAAGTGTATGGGCGTGGAAAATTAGCCCTCCTAAATGTTGCTATATTAACTATAGGGTGTTTTAAAAAACATGGGCCCCCGTTCAGAGGCAGATTGCTTACCTAAAAAATAAGACAAAAACTTCCTATAAACATGTGTCCGCAACAGCTTATTAGATTTCGAGATACAAAACGTTGAATTTTTTTTATAATTAAAAAATTTCAAAACAGTTTGGAATATGTCAATATTACAATTTACTTTCGGCTTAGACCGCGTCGTCATTTGGGAACTACACCCAGCATAATCAGGTAAAGACCGACCTGTAGCTTGTCTACCTTTACAAGCATTTGCTCTAGAAGTCTGAGCAATATTTGTTCGTAGGCCCTGCCTGCCTAAACAGGGCCGTGTACTTAGTTTATTCAAACTTTGGGGCGGACAAGGATCTGATCTTAATGTGTTTTGTTTGCCAGTACAATAATATTTAATCGGCTTATGCCTGTTAGCTGTTTGTGAACACATACAAACTAACGTTTCGCAAGACATTGCAGCTTGCATCTTCAGAGTGAATAGAACACAGTGTTCTATTCACTCTGAAGATGCAAGCTGCAATGTCTTGCGAAACGTCCTGGCAAACAAAATTTTTTAAATAAATTAAGCACACGGCTCTGTTTAGGCAGGCAGAGCCTGCAAAGCCTTAGCTCGCAGAGGATTTCAAATCTTTGAGGACATCAACCTCAATGAGATACAACCGCCAGCCAGTCTGATCACCAAAGTCTTGGACCTGCTAAAGAGGACGGATCTACTTGACAGCGACTAGCGACCGAAGGTAATGCACAATAGGCCCAAGAGGCCGCAGTGTTAAAGGGCGTAACAAACCCTCCCCGTTTCAAATCAATCAAGCACACGGCCCTGTTTAGGCAGGCAGGGCCTACGAACAAATATTGCTCAGACTTCTAGAGCAAATGCTTGTGAAGGCAGACAAGCTACAGGTCGGTCTTTACGTGATCATGCTGGGTGTAGTTCCCAAATGACGACGCGGTCTAAGCCGAAAGTAAATTGTAATATTGACAGTTCGAGAAACCGCGAAAGCCTCAAAGAATATAGTTTGGAATATTTTATTGAAATTTCTCATGCCTTAGTATAACCTTTTTGGGTATATTTCAATTCCAAGAATGGCAGTAGGAGCGGGCGTACGTATGGATAATGGGACCAATTTAAAGAAATAACACCAAAAGATAAACAAAAAATTTCAAAGACAGCTTTTATTCAAATTGCAAAAAAAAAATTCAAAAAACGAATCATAAATTCAAAACAGTGGTATGCATGGACGTTTTTGGTAATTATTTCTTTAATTGATCCCATTACCCACACGTACGCCCCTGGTGGCATTTTTGATAGTTTAATAAGAGCCAGAAAGGTTATAAGGCATGAGAAATTTCAATAGAATATTGAAAACCGCTTCTGAAATTTTTTGAAATAATTATTAAAAAGACAAATTTCAACACCACGAAAACCAAGCTATTGCGAACACATGTTTATACGAAGTTTTTGTTTTATTTTAAAGGTAAGCACTCTGCCCTTAAACTGGGGCCCATGTTTTTTCAAAACACATTGTATAACCTTATTCTACTATCACTCGTAAGTAATGCAGCTTCAAGGCAAATATTATATCGTTCTCTATTTATTAAATAAAGTGCATACATATTCGATTTTCACAAATTTATAGAAGGTGTCACATTCCATAAATTGCAAATTTTAAAAATTTGTAAGATTTGGCGTCATAAGAAGTCAGAAAATTACAAAAAAAATTAATTCCTTACTTTTATTTTTTAATGTTATGTTAATGTTGGAGGTTCGGTACTTATATATTTTATTTTATGTACGTATTTTATATTTTTTAGTACTATTATTTTTATAAAAACTGTTCGGTTGGTTTGTTAATTTTTTAATGTGTATATTTTTCTTCTTATTGACGTGCAAGATCGTGCACAGTACTTAATAAAATTTGAAAACTGCAATTTACCTACTTGCTTTTGAACTTTTGTATGTAAAAATTAACATAAAAACCTGTTTGAAGCAAAGAAAAACAAAAATTGTCTAAAAGTTCTATAAATTTCCATAAGTTTCCGAAAACTTTCGAAATATTTGCAACATTCATTAATTTCCAAAATGTTACATGACTATTCTGGCTCTACGGGCCTATACAAAATTAAAAAAATCACGTTGCCGGTTTTTGATCAATGTTTTCTTGACAATTACAAAAATATTGAAAATTATTTCAGTTCACAGTTTTTAATTTTTCAATAATTTGTGTGCACAGTAAAATTGTGCGACTGTATAGGACTATTACGATACCAAAAATTGATGGATATGTCAACTCGCTTTTGAGTAATAATGGCGTAGGGAGTTAAATACAAGTTTTCAAAAAATCACAACGACTGGCCAACAGCGTTGAATGAATTTGCCTTAAGGTCTTCTATCAAATTCTATTTTCAAACGTTGGCGAAAAGAATGCTATCAAAAAACATCTAACAACTCCGGTTTCGATTTTTTAAAACCTTATACATTATAATGTAAGTGATTTTTCAATATGCCTACACATTATGTAGCTCATCGAAATCGAACCATCCTTTCGAAAGTTGAGGCTTAACCGACACATCCACCCACAAACAAGCAGGTTTTATGAACCACATTTTTGTGTTGCTGAAAGAAATTTCCGTCAAAATTTTAAAATCGACAATTTTCTAGAAATCGATACTTCCGTATGTAAAGGAAAGTTTAAAAAGAAATGTGCACAATGCACATACGAGTTCCTGGCTTCATGTCTTAGTCATTCTATTATAAACACCTTTAAAACAGCTGACTACACTACTTGTGATATATAAAATGATTCAGGCAAATTGACAAGCATACGACGTGAAAAATGTAACAAAAATTATGACTTTTTATGTTGTTAATCATTTCATTTGCGAATCATATCGTGTGAAATGCTGCATATATTACAATGCACATGATTATTAATTGTAGTTGTTTTCACAGTTAGAAATGAAATGAATTGTTTAATAATAATATACAGAAACGTCATATGTGCTGCTGTTTTTATGATATACCAATAATAATAATTAACATTGATAGTTGATAATAATACGTAGAAAAATGATGCAAGAAACTCAATGCATTTAAAATTAGATTTTGAAAGAAGCCTTAAGGTTTTTAGTAATTGTAAACAAATAGTAAAGATTAGGAGAAGCCCGAGTAAAATATGAGGCGAAGTACTAGCTTCTCAATCCGTTGGTCTCCGGTTCGATTCCGGCAGCATCTTGGGCGTTTTGTAAATTTCCCTGAAGCTGAATTTAGACCACAGACTTAGTAGGGCTAATGATCGACGCTCCTAAACCGACCCAAAATATGAAGGGAACTTACATTTTGAAAAGTACTTTGGTATAAACGTTGTAGCTCCAACCGTGACTATAAAAATTATCCATGCGCCTCAAGCTTTTATTACAGCTGGTATTTCTAAAATTCAAAACAACTCTCTGACCTCGCAGAATTTAAAAGAATTCTATGGCCAGTTTTTATGCAACATTTATTTTGATAATGAAAAATTATGTAAAAATTTTTATTTTACAGTTTTAGTAGTACCAAACATTCTCGTACTTTATAAAATTGTGTACCCGTAAGACATTTACAATTTCTAATTTTATTCCGTTCTTATTGCCCGTTTTTGAGTAAATAAGCTTCAAACCAAAATTTTAAAAAATTCATAGAAGGCGTCACAGAGAAATTAATGGTCTGTAACACGAACCAAATTGTAGCTTATTCCTACCTCCATGATCCCCAAAAAATTAAAAATTGTATGGTCAGTTTCTGAGCAATATTTTTTTAGAAAAAGTTTCAAATTTGAAATCAGTTTTACTTCACAGTACCACTACATCGAAATCGGACTAACCTTTCTGAATGAGTTACGGGCTCACGGACACTATTTTGTATTCCTGAATGTCCAAAACACGTATTTCCGTCAACGATTCAGAAATTTGCAAGCACTGTTGCAGAGAATATGTTAGTTATTATTACTCTTGCAGAGAAGCGAAACTTTTGAACGTATAATAAAGTCAATACACTTTTTTTATTTTCAGAAATTAGGTTTTTATTTCTTTGTGAGAGGATAATGGTGTTACTATGATAAGAACCTTGTATCATTTAATCATTTTCTGTAGAACGCCGTTGTAATTTTTAATGGAAGCAAATTGTAACAAAAGTAAATTATATATTGACACGTTTTAAAAATATTTTAGAGAAATTATTAATTAATTATAAATATCTTAAAAAATTATAGGTTTGTATTGTTTATATATTTGAATTAATAATATCTAAGATATTAAATTATAATAAATATCGCCAAGATATTTTTAATTATCTATTAAGAAATATATCATAAATAGTTTTAAGTAAAAAAAAGTAATTTGAATTTTATTTTTTATTAAATTTATTTTCCCAATATCTTAGATATTTAAATTCGAGGGGCCAACCACTGCCCAAAACCATGTACAGGTATTGAAAAATTGACAACAATTTTCGGTATTGATGGTACTGACACGTACTGCGGAGTATTGACAAGTACTGTGGAATATTGACAACAATTGACATATACTGTATAGTATTGAAGAGTATTGCTTAGTATTGACGACTGCTCGAAGTATTGACAAGTACTGTAAAGTATTGACAAGTGCTTGACCTTGAAAGTGACCAATAAAATAAAAAAGAGACCGAAGGAAACTTTGTTAACTGCGAGGTTTATAGTGTTTGTTATGAAACTTTTATTATTATAATAGATAATTTTAAATTTTCTCAAGACAATTCTTGAACTCCTTATATTTTTTATTAACTGTATTTTTTTCCGTACGTTTTAGTCTAAAAGGGCCATTCCCTGTTAGATGTAATGGCCCATAAATTATAAACTATTGACAATTTGTACGACAATATCTTCTCTAGTTGGCCTGATGTATTCATCTAAGTCGTCTTTGAGTAATTTGACTTTACAATTGGTATCACTGCAGGTCAGGACTCTTCCAATGTACCATTGCTGGTCAAAGTAGACTGCATAGTATTGTTCACACTTAACATCGTTGTCGGTAGAACTCTTCTTTTCTTCTTCGCTTTCGGAAAACACTTCAGTTAACGTGTCACTTTTCTCACTACAGGATGTATCAAATTGCGTGTTAACGATGGGAATCTCGTTTATTTGAAGAGATACGACGATGGTTAAATTAGAAAAAAGTTGTGGAATTTCATGCCCACTAGTAATCTGAAAAAAAAATTGGAGCTATCTTGTTTAGTTTGAGCATTTTATTATAGAATATTAAAATTTCATAAGAGTGCCATGGAAAGACCACGTCATTTAATTTATTTTGGAAAAATTCTAGTAGTCCATGAACTGATGGAAGTAAAACTAAACACCGATTTTATTTACTTTGGTCTTTAGATACAATAGGTACGCGAAAATTTCAAGAAACTTTGTTTTGAGCGTAGGCAGCAGGTTAAGTTATTTTTTACAAAAACAAATGAATGACACAGTTACTAACACACAGATTAGCGAGTTTATTTTATACGAGATTCTGAACATGATGTACAAAGGTGTCAAATGTTTTTAACATTTATTTAATAATTGTTTAAATTAGTGCAGTTCTAGTGTAATCTGTTGTATTTATTTAACCTGTTATTCAAATTTGTTATGTCATGTCAGTTGCAAACATAAAAACTGCAAGTAAAATTTTCAGTAAATTGTGTATGTTAAAAAATTTGTTATTTATTTGTTTTTATAAAAAATAACATAACCTGCTGCCTACGCCCAAAACAAAGTTTGCTGAAATTTTCGCGTACCTACCTAATGTATCTAAAGGTAAAAGTAGTGTTTTATTTTACTCTCATCAGTTCATGGCATACTAGAATTTTTTCAAAATAAATTAAATGACGTGGTCTTTCCATGGCACTCTCATGAAAATTTTATTTTCTGTAATAAAATGTCCAAAACTTAAACAAAATGCAAAGTGTGCCACATCGTTGAAATCAGAATTCAAAACTCTATTCAAATATATATAATAAAATTTAGAATGCCGACCATAAGAAAAAAACAGTTGATAGTCAAAAATGAGCAATATTTTAGTTATACCAAATCTGATACAAAAAATTAGATTTAGCATAAAAAAGTGTCCTAATAATGCGTTAACTAGAAATATGTAACATACATGTTAAAGTTATAGCCGGAAAACAAAAAATCCAAAATTTCAGTTTTTTTTCAGTTCTTTCAGAAACTAAGCAAGATAGGTCTAATATCTTTTTAGATTATTAATGGGCATAAAATTCCACCACTTTTCTCTATTCAATCATCGTCGTATTTCTTCAAATAAGCGAGATTCCCATAGTTAACACACAATTTGATACATTCTGTATACCTTTTCTTCTGACGTTTCTGGTCCTGAATAAATTTCCTCCTCATTCTTCTTCTTATTTTTTTTGCAAAGATTCGCAGAGACCTTTGTATTCTTTCGTTTTGAAGGTTTTGAAGCAGAACCCGAGGCAGAACCCATATCTCTCACTCGACATGTGATGCCAGCAGAGAAACGATTTTCTAACTGTGATTTGTTTGTCTTTGATTATTTGAATTTTTAAAACCTCGCTTAAACGCAATACCGCGCAATGCGCCTACACCATGTAGTGGATAGTAGCCTCACACGCGTCACTCGTATATTTCCGAATACATGCGAGTCGCTCCGAGCGCGGTCTTTTTGTCGTCAGCAACGAGTTTGCTGATCGAATACAAAGTTTCAGTTTATATATGAATAATATTGTCGAAATATATGCCAAATTTACAAAATTTCACACACATTTAAGGTTATTTATAAAATTATCGAACATTATTACTAGATATTGAGGAGCATTGAAAAGGACTGACGCGTATTGACAAGTATTGACAGTATTGACACGTATTGACAAGTATTGATAAGTACTGAGAGTATTGACGGAAACTGACAGATATTGTTGAGTATTGACCAGTATTGACGATCAACTTGTACAGGTATTGACACTAGTGGTTGACCCCTCGTTTAAATTATTCTATTTCACAATATCTTAGATATTTTAAAATAAAACAACTCGTATATTTAAGATGTAACTTCCAAATAGCCCAATGTTCAAATATCTAAGATTTAAAAAATTTATTTCTTTTTTAATATCTAAGATATATAAAATTATAAAATGTTTGTGAATACCTACAATATATTTAATAAAGATAAATAAAATTTCTTAAAAGTATTTTTAAGATAGTCCTAAATAGTAAATAGATAAATTCGAAATATCCTAAACAAATGTTTAATTAATAATAATATCTTATTGATATTTTTATAATAATAATATCTAAGATATTTGTAATATAACCGACAGAAACAAATTAGTTGTATACGTTTAAGACATTTTTAACGAAATGGAACTACTTCTTACTAATTTTATTAACAACGAAAATATTTCAAGATTATTTCTAATTAATAGACTTTTATTACAAATAACTCAGCCACTGTTAAAATAATAAATATATAAGATATTGCTAATATATTTATTTTGCAAAATTCCGACTGAATGTTTTAAACAAAAAAAAAATATCTTAGAGATATTTTAAATTTAAATACCGCAATAAACACACTTCAAATAATAAATTATAACACAATGGTGTTTTGAAGTGATTATAATTATAATTTACCTCTAAAATTTTTAAAAAAAGCGATGTAAGAATATTTCAGACATATTTTTAAATGTTTATGAATATCGAAGATACTCTGGAATAATTACAAGTTTTTAATTAAATACAAGTTATTTTTTAATTATGTAAATTTTTGCTTTTATTTTGCAAAAAGTCGCTGTCAATACAAAGTAAAGCAGCGTTCCGTAATTTCCAGTTTACAATAAAGCAGCAATGTAAAATTGAAATGGAAAGCTCATGATGTACGTACTTAATTTCCTGCGCCAATTTAAGGGATTCAATGGCCAGTTAATATCATAAGAACTACTACTGTTTTAACAGAATAGGTAGACATCTCTGTCGTGCGCATACACACATACATACATATTCCAACAGGTGGTGGTATGTTTATGTTGTGCAACGGAGCTAACATACGACATGTGGAAGCAAGTTTGTGTTTTTGTCTTGTAAACGCTATATTGTTGTCGTATTTCCATTCTCGCAGTATTTTCAAAGTTTTCAGCAGAGTTAGGTTTAAATATTTGCTACATGCGTTGATCTTCTACATTATCCAGTTGTTAGAATTTAAAAAAAAACTTTGTTAAGAAAAGTTTCTTTACGAGAATTCTTAGAAAGAAAAAGGAAAAACAGCGTTAAAAGAACAACAAAATGAAAGGTTCAGCAAACTGCGTTTTAAAAACGTCGTAATTAAAAATTGTTTATTCAAAAGCACGTATAATTGGTACGAATCGATAATTATATAAGTTGAAACGGAAGCTCCGAGAAAAGCAGAGTTAGGATAAGGTAACGATCACGTGGTGCTGATGGTACTAACTCACACACAGGTCGCACGTTGCCTCTACGAGCGTAAGTCGATACTTAGCATTGCGCTCGCCTGAACTCACAACTAGCTAACATTTTTTGTTTGTTTTTCTTCCCCTGTAAACAACATGCATGCAACCCTCCTGGCCCCGTCGGTCTTCTTGCTTTAGTACAAATATACTACGGTATTGATTTATTTACCCCATCCCTCGCAAACAGCACGTAAGGATACACAGCAGTCGTGGACAAACGTTATTTCATTGTATGTCGCGCGAAACAGTTCTCTAATTGTTGTGGAGTTTTAAATTTATTTTTGGTAAAATAGTGCAACTTCGCAAGTGCTTCTTGGAATAACTTTCTTCCACTTTGCATGGGGAGACTTTCGGCGACCGAACGGATTTCAATTTGCACGATAACGCTTGTATATTACTTACCGTCTAATAGAAGTGATACGTAGACTATTATCCGATGCATATGATTTTTGTGTCCGGCGCATTCGCATATCCGCAAGTGAATTGTTTCGCATTTGCTTTATCTGTTCGAAAGTTAGCCGAGCTCGTTGCAGGACTTTGTTAAAAGCTTCATTCTGACATTTGTTCTATAATGAAGTACCCACGTGAAACCGTTGTAATAAATGGTATGTCAGGAAGCTAATTTAAAAATAATTACCCATAGGCACCTATTTAATATACTCTGTATATTTATAAAAAAATAATAGAAATGTGATGAGATGATACGATACAAAACGAGATTTGCTCCTTATTTTCTATTGAATATCAATGTCTCATCTCGTTCCAAGTTTTACGAGACAGAATATAGCCTCTCAAAAATTTGAACGAGCCGATTGTTCGTTTCGATGATGTACTATGCATTTAATATTGTTTTTGAATATGCCGGAGAAAACAGACGGTGGACGAAGTAGTACGAGTCTATTAAACGCTTGAACGAACAAAATCTGCGTTTAAAATGCTAAAAGCGCCAAAACAAAGCTACGACAGCTTCGATAGTTGATCTCCTATGTCGTGGTGTCTGTAACATACAGGGTGGCCCACCGAAAACGAAACAGGTGTGTTTTGTGACACTGAACCTGAATTTTTCTAAAAACGCCCGTACGGGTCAAATTAATTTGCTCCCTCCGCATTACGCACTGCTTGTTGGACCGTATTTGGATGGAAGGTTTCCGGATCAATGCATCGGAAGAAGAGGAGCTATTGAATGGCCCTCAAGGTCGCCAGATTTATCTCCGCTCGATTCCTTTTTGTAGGGTCATTGAAAGAGTAAAATTTACGCAACACAACCCGATTCTTTACAAAATTTAACGTATAATCAACGAATACCCTTTAATCACTCCACAAATGCTCAAGAATGTGCGACGACGTTTCGAGCAGTATCTTTATTACTGTATCGACGATGGTGGTGCTCATTTCGAACACTTACTGCCCTGAAAGTTTCGACTGCATTTTTTGCGGGACCTAATGCTCGGAATCCAAAACTAAAAACACTGCTGTAAAGCAAATTCATCAGAATTTCAAAGGGTATGTCTTTTGATACCCCTTGCTGTTTAAAATTTTTCGGGTGGAAATCGCCCCAATTTTGAAGTTGAACGGAAATAGCCATATTACATGTCTCCCCTGCAAATTGATTTGATTCGTCAGAGCGTTTTAACAAAAATTGAGGTTGAGATTAACAAAACACGCCTGTTTAGTTTTCGGTGGGCCACCCTGTAATCATTTTTGAGGCACATGTTCGATTGTTCTTATAATATCTGGATTTTATTCTCGTCAGGATCAGAGCGAGATTCAATATAGGCCTTATGTTCTAAATCTAAGCACAGCCTGCAATTAACTGTCTTATATAATGCCTATGGTATTGGTTTTTTTTGAGAAAGCTTGAGATTTGATAATCGATAGTTTATTCTCTTAGTCTCAACAGCAGAACGTTGTTTCGTTCCTAATTTTCGAAATCTGATTCAGTATTGGTTTCATCGCGAAACCTCGTGACAAAATTAGACTCGTTTGGTGATTCATTACTATTTATGAGAATAAATAGCTAAGAATGGATTTAAAACCGAGTGTTTCAACATCCCAAATAATAAAAACGAATTTTATTTCGATACTAAATAGGTGTCTGTAAGACAAATAACTGCAGGTACCTAATTCAATTATTTATACGCATATGCGTAAAGCAAGACTCAAAACATCATTGGTACGTTACTTATGATCCGCACTGTATAACAAAATTCTGTTTCAGTAATGATGGAAATATTGTTCAGTTTTAAAAAATCATAAAGTGTGGTTGTTACTCTTCGAAGGAATGTTTCGCATAAAAACTGAAGCCGGGATACTGTTCGATACAGATAATCAAAAGTGGTTAGTCGGATCTGTTTAGTTTTTGTCTGGGAGGGAATCTGTTATAATTTCCTCCATTTTCGGCTATAGAAAGTTTGGTGTGAGACATCATCGGCGAAGCGTGTCATTATAAAAACACGAAAGAACATTAAAGCGCGTTGGAAACTTTTGCCGATGGTTACTTCATTAGGGTTGGGCGGGCTTAATCGCCGTTCCGCCATCCGCCTCGAGGTTAGACGTAATATTCCCTCCGCCGTAGCAATAACAATCTACACAAAGATTACAATAAGAACTTTGGACGAAAAATGCACTGCAACCCCAGATCTTCGTCGGATTACAGTTTCTTGCTGAAATTTTCCGTTTAAGAATTGCAAGTTAAAGGAACTTTCGTTAAAATCATTACCATACACCAAACACCACCGTGGTATTCATACGGCACCAACTATGGTAACAGGTAAACATATATGTTGTTTATTTCATCGGCTATTTATAAATTAGATGAGACTTGACAGTAAACAGTTTCATTAAGCAAGTAAATTTATGAACTTTTTCATACTTTTGGCCTAAAATATAACTCACTAGTCTGTACGAAATGTTATTTTTATTAAGTTTTTTTTTTGAAATTTAGGTCAATTAATACTTTTATTTCTGCTTAAGCCCATCGGTAATTGTAGAATATAAGATTCGAAACTTGATTTTAGATGCTGTAATATTTGGCGGAGTGAGGGGTTAATCATCCCTTCCACTAACAAACTTCTTTTCCCATTCTTTGTTGTTTTTTAATCCCGAACAATATTTTCCCAAAAATTAAAAAAAAAGAATTCTTACCGTAAACGAGGCTGGCAACGAGAATGCGGTCGATCATGTCGGGCCTATTCTGACCATTAGATAATAAATAATGGGAAATAGCTTTACGATACAATGCTTCAGAAGATGTAGTAGTTTTTGAAGTATAGGAAACTCCAGGCGGAGTGATTCGCCCGTTCTTAGAATAATTCCTTTACATCCTGGTTTTTCATATATCATCAAAAACCATCAAACCATCACCTACAGAAAAATAATTTAAAACCACCTTTTTAGTTTCTAAACGTTTCAAATTTATATTTCTGTTTAAACTGCACCAAACACTATATCTCCAAAAATATCAGGACTCGTGAACATCAAAAAGTTGCGATAATATACAAATTATTTTGAACGAACACCCTTATATTAGGTGCCCATTACTTACTAGACGCTTAATATAATTGACTTGGTTTTCTCTTTGTCAAACTTTTCGCTGATATAATTTGCTTTTGTAATCGCCTAGAAATTGTAATTACGTGTAAAAGAAGTAATAGCTATCTTGTTTAAACACAGGGCAATTTCCTACTAACAATTAAATTCGTCGTTATTCCAGCTGACCTTATGCTAACCGGATGTAGTCCTTTTTGCTAACGGGGTGTCGTCAGGAACGCCAGGAATGATAAGTTTCCCTTAGCTACTCAATTTCGTTTTTACGAAACCTTCTTGATTTTGTGTTCTACTTTGTAGGGCTAAAAACTGATCTATTTACACTTTATTTGAGGTCTTATGAGAGAAGTGAACCTTTAGAAACATGTTTTATGCGTACTTTTTCCTCTGAAAAATGATCTGCCCGTTATTAGCAACATGTATTTAGTTACTGGGAACGAACATTCGGTTTAGAACTTGGAGAAGCATGCAAAGGGCATATGTCAAACAATACTGTATGTGTAGTATGCAATTAGGAATAAATACATATAAAAGTCTTCCGTGACTAAATCTACCGTATCGAGTTGTGTGAAATTCTAATTAAACATTATGGTGCCCTAAAATTATTGTGATAACTTCTGCAGAATCTTGGAAGAGAACATTAAAATTTACGATCCGAAAGTTGGTGCGTTGCGGGCTTCGCCAATCTTCTATCTGGAATAATAGCCGTGTCATTTGTGTATATAGTAAGGGATCCGGGACCGGGTTACTGCAATCTTCTACTTAAACGCGATTCATATTTCATAAACGCTAAACGACATCTAATTTTACCGTAACAATTTTCGGTAGTCCTATTTACTAAACGCTGTAAATGTTAATTTGCGAGCCACGTTCGCGATCGACGCATGTTTTACTGCGTGTTATAGCTCTACCTACCTGCACCTCTCCTCGCAATACCCTTAGTTACTTCTTGCTGTTACTACACAATTAGCTCCGGCCTAAGGGAACAATCATCTTGCAACTTCGCCGATCTCTCCCTCGAACGAGCGGGTTATAGCCATCGTCTAAATTACAGACATGTATATTGAAAGACGTTTACTCGCACGAGTCCAAAACTTGGTAAAACTTGTGTTCGAGCATGTGGTTTCGTACTTGTGTGACGCACGTGTAGCCCCTATCTCTCTCTAGCCCAATTCCTCTGACTAGCAAGACCGAGAAACTAAACACATCTCCCTAAACTACTGCGAACAATGTGTGATACCTTGCGATCCGTGCTCTAGGGACTTGCCGTTGTATTTGTACTTTTACATTACTAACTAACCACTTGGCTGTTGTTAAAGTCGAGTTAGCTTTAAGTTTGCTGACTTGTCATACCTACCGTTTCTTGGCAAACAGCGGCCCACTACCCCGGCACTTATGCTACTTGCTGGTGGTAACGGTGTTAACCACCCCGAACAAGCGCCACAATTTTAGTTTAATTTCACTTGAATACTGCAACTCAGTTAGACTTTCCAGGAGGAATATTAAATAAAACCCTAAACAAAACTGCCGCGAATACCGGAAACTAACTAACCGCCTTTTTGTTATTACAGCTGCTGCATGGAGACTACATGTAAATTGACGATTAAAACGTATAGTAAATAAGGCCATTTCCTTCGAACCCAACTACAACAGTTATCAATCATTTTCCTGTTAAATATATACGTAACGCTATTTTTATTTTTTCATCTTGCAGTATCTCTTTAAAGTCTTGTTTCTAAAGTTTAGTAAATATTATAAATATTTAAGTACATACTGAAAAACAACCACACTCACGTCAAAGCTGCTCTCCGAAGGGTATGTTAGGTAGTTCTTTGTTTTACGTAACAACCCTTCTCCGAAGGGTATGTTTCTTGTGTAGATTTTGTTGTAGTTGTTGATAATCAACAAATGTAATAGGTTGTTCTTCCAATTTATTATTTAAAGTTTTAAATAAACTTATTAAAAAATATAGGCCAGACAATTAGAAATTTTGATATTAGGTATAAAGAACACGTACGTTGTTACAAATACAAACACCCACATAAATCCAATTACGCTAAACACTTACTAGAACAAAATCATTCAATGACATCTAATAACACCATAAAATGTTTACACTTTTGTGATGATAAACGTAAATTAGATATACTAGAAGCTTTTGAAATTCACAAACATTTAAAAACTGTACCGTTAATGAATGAGCAAATTGATCTGTTAAATTCTCCTCTACTGGACATTTTGGAATAAGAAATCAAGTCATCTGCAGACGATTACCAAGATAAGTAAAAAAGTTCTATTGCTATAACAACACTAACTGTTTACTTTCATATAACCTTTGACAATGGCATGTAAACATGCCGAAATACGTATAAGGTTTAAATAAATAGATATTGTTAAAGTGATTAAGTATTTTATATACAGATATTCATTATTAAAAAATGATCAACATTATGGTTTTATCAGCGGTATTAGTCTTTATGACTAATACCGCTGATTTGAATAACCCACCAGCAATAGAAGCACAGAATCAACCCTTAAGTGTTTTTTTTGACTGCGAGAAACTTTGTTCCTTTTCTCGTTCCTATCTTAAGCATCGGCTGAGATGTTTCAGCGACACCTGAAGTTTTTTCAACCACTCGATCAGAAATATTGTCTACTATTAAACAGATTTAAAACTAATGAAAAATATGGAATAACATGTCTATTAACAATATATCGAAGAGTGAATATTGATTTCAAGTGATACGTCGTTGGTCCACTGGGATTACGCAAGAACCCACTCTTGTCGTACCGCATGAATGCGTTCATCAGCTTTGGACTCGGTTTGTCAACTTTTGATTTACACCTTTTCAATCTCGATTTGGTATTCTATTCGCGCTCTGATTTTGTCAATAAAACCTATCGTTGCATGGCACTCTGTCGAGATGCAAAAATCGCCGAGAACCTAATTTGTGCCACCTACTTACACGAATGTGACTTGAAATAAGAAATAATATCCCGTCGAGCGGTCGAAAAGGAGGAGCTGCACGAGGATGCGGTTGTGCGAATGAGACGGACGTCGTATAGGGGGAATACTAAAATACGCTAGGGTTGGCACTTCTTTTGATTCCCCACACCATTTTAACTTGACTACTTTATATACTACCTTTTCCGCGGTGGGTGTCTTTTTCTGCCCCAGTTATTAGAGCTTCTCTGTTTCTTATTGACTCACGATCGTTCTGTCGGACTCTTGAATGTCGCGGACAGAGTTTGTGGGGAGGAGAAAATTACCGCGAGTATCTATTAGATATTAGGTCATTAGGTGTTTTAACGACGAGCTCAGAACCAATATTGCAGACATGCATGCACGCGATATCGTCTTACTTTGTATTAATTTATATGTACTCGAATCGAAGAGTCGTGTATGGTATTTAAGAAAATTGAGAGGCCAAAGCCTTCCCTCTTCCATCCCTATCCTATTTGTTCGGAAAATTCGTTTCTTCTCCTTGTCAGCGTCGAATAGCGAATGTCGACCCGTTATATTCCGAGGTGTCTCTTTTTATTGGAAAGCTTTCGCAGACTGTTATACAGTCGACTGCACTCGCATCGGTATCAAGGGCCTCGTAATGCAGGCTTTTCACAGATACACCCTTATAATAAGTTTGCACCTTTGTGGTGCGAGGGGCGCTGAAATCGCGAACAGTTAATATGAATACTGATTTCTTCCTCCCTGTGGATCGACTTATCGATGAAACTTTCGAATTCCATCGTTCTATTTACGATTGGACGATTTCAACGTTTGCTTATTTTATTTTGCATCTTCCGCAAAATAAATTAATTATTACGTTTAATACCTGGCAATGATTAATTTCGACTAATATTCGTTCAGTCCGTCCCTGTGGGATCTCCATTCGAGGCAGGTGTAGTTGGTTTACTTTTGCATTTCTCTAAACTCTAAATATAACTGAGTAAACAACATCTCTCATACTGGCGAGGCGGGTAGACATGTAAACAGTAAACAACATTATGTGCCTCACGAACGAGTGCTTACTACACTCAGTGTGTTAGCGTTCTTGTTCGGTAGAGTTTCGCGTCGACGCGCGGCAGTTAACTAATTTTGTATAAATATATGTATATATTTACTTATTCAATGAACCTCAAGATTATAATCTGGCTTCGTTATTAGCGGCAAAGAATAGAAAATGTTTAACATTCCTGTTGTTGCTGATTTGCGGAGAAAAAATGGAATTTGAGAGAACATATAGGTATGCAACTTAAAATTGTATAACGATACTATGTATAGGTTCTAATATTTAGAAAAAAACATACATTCTGTGATTTGTGAACACGTCTCGAAAAGCGGCATTCTGTTTTATGTGACATCACTACAGATGGTGTAGATCTAGATGGACCCGAGTATTCTTATATCGCGCAAAATAAATCTGACGTATTTTATTACAAATATTATAGAAACACATGAAACAGTAGCAGAAATACCTGCTACTGATGACTTTATGGAATTGTGGTGTATTTATTTGAAACGAATTATAGCAATCGTCGGCTAGAGATCTCTTCTCTTCACCGCTTCACTCTGCCCAGGCCGCTTAAGTAAATAAACTTGCATCTGGCGTTAGCAACCGCTCGCAGTATAAACCACACTCTAGATTAGAGGCACATTTGCTTTGGATTGTTTCAACTTCAACGTTACCCTAATACCTTCCGTCTAGTTTTCGTTAAAATGAGAATAGGCAATAATTTGGAATGTTTCTTTTAGTTATACCGCATTACCTCATGTTATACGTTTTTACCAATCGTTAAATTTACTAACATTTCATACTTAATATCAAATATTTTTCGATATTACGATTAGGGTAACTGTCCCCTCACCACATAAAACTACACCAGCCAGGGCTACCTACTACCTAATACAAATAAATACAGCCTGTTTGAAATGAATTTTAAGTGGATCCAGCGTCGGACTGGCTCAATCTGACTTTGTCTGATGCTAATTTAAAAAAGTAATTTATGCTTTGCCGCTCTTCATCACTAGACGTCTCAATATTTTCATCCCAAAGTTCTCTTTTGCAAGGAAAAATCTAATATGGTGTTCTAATCGTTGGGTACGTATTTTATTTTTAATATAGAGAGGAGGGGTTACTCCAACATGAGAGCAGTATCTCTTATAAATTTTATTATCAGCTAATCTTTGAGGATATATGTACGATCAGAAAATCATTCGTTTCTTTAAAAAAATTTCAACCATTGCATTGAGGAGCAATTTTTAATAATAAGAAATATAATCCCTGAATTTATTAATCATTATTTTTTCTACTACTCTTCTTACCAACCTCTAACAATAATCTTGATGGGGTTCAACTAGCATTTTTGAGAGTAAAATTTGGAAATTGATTTTATACCAAAAGAAAAGGCTTTAAGGTTTGTAAACAGTGTAGGCTGTAGGATCACTCTCGATGTGAGAAGTCGGACAGTGTGAGGTTTGACAATAGACGATAATTTTGTGTTTCTGTATATTTTTAAAACCCAAAATAATATAGTTTGTGTTACCGATGAAATTAACTATAAGACATAAACAAGTTGTTAGTTTTTTAATTGCTGCAACGTTGCAACCTTTTTTCTACATTAACCTCCATACGTTTTTATCTGTTTCTTTGAATAATTTGTTTATGGTAACTATTGTGTTAAAACTAACTACAGCATACGCTTTGCTGGATGAGCCGGTATAGGGGCAGCACTAGTGCTACCTTATAAGTCGCTGTTTGTGCGCACAACGTTGAGCCAAAATTTCAAACATACTTTTGAGTATAACAAAACAATTTCTAAAGTGCAGGCGGAGTGCTTTCTTCATTTAGTCTTTGCAGCCCTCCGTATTCGAAATGTCTGGATTTCTACTTATACGTTATGTTTGAGCAGGAAATGTGATTATTTTTGTTCGCAACTGACGGATGTTCATGAATATGTCTTAGACACAATTTTAAACATCTATTGAATTTGAATATAAATTTTGTTTCGATTTTTAGTTTCCCATACTTCTACTGAAGTAAGGAGAGTGGCTAACTACCAAGTTTTCTTAAAATTTAACCCGTTTATCCAAGTTTTCTAGTAGCTCTGTTGACACTATGAACAGACCACCCTTTGTACGGAAATTTATTTACGATACGTTTTGTATACATAAGTGTGTTTCGATGACACTTGACAGCCAAGTCGTTTTTGCCAAACGCGTTGCAAAAATGCAAGCCGCATTCAACCACGTACATAAATGTCAACAATTAACAATATCTTATCTTTGGTCGATTTTCTTTTGTCTTAACTGCCAGCTGCACCCAATTATCAGAAACACACAAGATAAAACATCACTTTTACTTTCCCATACTTCTACTGACGCGAGGAAAGTTATGATTTCATGCACATTTTCGAGTTTCAGAATTTAACGGAAATACGCGTTTTGGGGTCCAAGGAACCCAAACATTTCTGTCTCTAGGTGGGTTCGTTTCTATATATCTTCGCAACCCCTTGACCTATTTTTATATTTGGTGTGTGGACATTTTTTAGTTGCAGGTAGTTCTTTGTAAGGTCGTTAATCGGAACCGGAAACGAAAATTAGACTTGTATTTTAGCTATAGATTATTTTGTAAACACTTCATTTGAAATTTTGAATACATGGCGTTGCAGTGCATCTAAAAACAAATCAAATACTTTTTTTCCAAAATGAAGACCGCTACAAATTTTTAAAAACTTTAACTTTAATTGTTCGATTACTCAAAAACAAAATGTCCAATCAATACAAATTGTCATATTATTTGATATTTCTTAATAAGTATAATAAAGTGATGTGAACACATTTTTGGAATTATGAAAACTGTAAATATACTAGCTCCTCAAAATTTTAGAAATTTTCAAAAAATAACTCCTCAAAAACTGCCAAAGCCATTTTTTAAAACTTCTTGAGCCGATACAGCTTGCAATGAACTGCAAATATATTTTTTATTAATCTTCCAAATTTTACTCTGACGCCCTCCGCGAATTTTTAAAAAATTTTTAATTGATTAATTATTAATTCAAAAACGCAAACCCAAATTGTTATAAACATTAAATAGTTTGACAGCCTATTTTAAGTAGTTTATTAGGATTGGCAAGAATATTCAACCATATTAAAAATTTGAAGAAAAAAAAACGATACTTTTTAATTTCCACAACGCATTTTCCGGCATTTACGTCATTTTAACTACACCTATCAATTAGCTCTGGTTAAAAAATATATTTTTCATTCTTTGCATATTTTTGATAATTCTTCAAATAAAGCTTTGACAGCGATTTTAGTCCAAAGTCCGAAGCGCATTTTATCGACTGCAAGGCGCGGTCGGTTACCGTGCTCCTATCCTATGCGGCTAGCCGAAGTTATGATAGCACTATTCTTATACGGCACACGATATCGTATTGCACAGGCGGTCGCAAGTTCAAATCAGCGCTTCTCTGGGGCGTTACTATTTTTTTTCTTGCTTTGATTTTTGTAAAAACAATGTCTTTTACTCAGCTATTGGCACGCGAACATTAAAACATAAGAAAGTATTTAAAAGTACCAGCGACTTTTTTCGCCCATTTCTTTTATTAGCCATTGTTTGAAATTAAACAGACTCGCAACTTTTAATCTCAGTTAACTAAAAAATTTCCTGGTACACGAATATGATCCGATATATGGTCAAATGGAGGCAAAACTGCCACCTATTTACACTGAATATTACCCACAGTATATCCAAAAAATTGTTGAATTACGTTTATTATGTTGAAAAAAATATTATAATAAAAGAATGTTGATGAGCAGCAAAATATGATTTTTAATTTACATCGTTGTTATCTCCATCAAGGATTTTTACAATTAATGGTATTTATATTGGCACTTTGTTGCATACTTTTGTCATAGATTAATAATATTAATCTATGCTTTTGTTAAACACTATATAATCAAATTTTGGCCAATTTATTCCAAACTGTTCTGGTTGTACGAAAAACAGTATTTTGGTGCGTTTTTCGTTGTATATCTGAACGGATAAAAGAACCATCTTGTTTAAAAATTAATAACTATTCACTGGGTTCAGATTTTAAGTTAAAATTTTGTGTGGATATAGAAGAAGGAAAACAATGTATGTATTAAAAATTTCAAAGCCATATTCAAAACAGCAACAGAACAGCAACAGCGTAAATTTGATTTAAAAAAATGGGCGAATCAAATCGCTGGTGCTTTTCAATACTTTTTACGTTTTAAATATTCTCGCGTCAAGAAGTGATGGAAATTTACATCTAGTCATCTCTAGCCGGTACCAGCCGCCCGCTCCAGACCCAAAGCGGGCTCGTAAAGGCGTTAGATAGGTAATGCGCTCACGACCTCGGATCAGAAATGGTTATAACAACTGTACTTATAGAGTTGACAAAAATATGCGAAGAATTAAAAATATTTTTTTTATTAAAGCTAATTGATAGGCGTATTTAAAATCACGTAACTTCCGGAAAACGCGTCGATTTAAAAATTTTAAAAAATTCCTGGAGGGCGTCAAAGTAATATATGGGAAATTAGTAAAAAACAAATTTGTAGTTCATTGCAAGTTCTATCGACTCTGAACAAAAACGGTTTGGGCAGTCTCTGAGGAGTATTTTTTTGAAAATGTCCAAAATTTTGAGAAACTAATATATTTACAACTTTCATATTTTTACATCAATTGATTTTACTTGTTAAGGGCTATCAAACAATTTGTATTGATTGGATATTTCGTTGTTGAGTAAACAACAAAAAAATCTGAATATTCGAAAATTTTCATGAAACCATAACTTTTCTTATTTCAGGTAAGTATGGGAAAGTAAAAATGATGTTTTATCTTGAATAATTACAAGAAATTTTACAAAGCAGTGCTAAATTGCAGCTGGCAGTTGAGACAAAAGAAAATTGCCCAAAGATACGATATTGTTAATTGTTGACGTTTATGTACGTGGTTGCATGTGTTTTGCATTTCTGTGGACTTTGCCACGCGTTTAACAAAAACGGCTGGCTGTCAAGTATCATTGAAACATACTTGGGTATGCAAAACGTATCGTAAACAAATTTCCGTACAAAGGGTGGTCTGTTCATAATATCAATAAAACTATTAGAAGACTAAGACAAACGGGTTAAATTTTGAGAAAACTTGGTAGTCAGCGACTCGGAACGACTATTACTCCAGACAATGACGAAGCTGTGCATGCAACTGGCCTTATCCCAAGAAAATAATCCCGCAAGTCGTTAACCCCAAAGAATTTTTTTCAAATAGAGTTAGAATATCTAGGAAGAATTTTCAAAAGTTGAGGAAGGTTGCAAAACACCGGCAATTTCTGCCGGCGGTAAAGAACGTCAATCTGCGCTATGATTAGGAATATATCAAAGATTTTCTAATGATGACCTTTGTCGGTTTTTTTTCAAGACGAAAAAGATTTTAGCCTGCAGGTTACCCCCGGTCAGAACCGGCAACATAATCGAATTTATTCCACAAAAAAAAGATATCATCTCACAACGGCTTAAAAATGAAAGGTCAAGATTTTCAAAAAAAGTTAAGGTTTCATGTGTTATTTCCTATAGTGGGAAAAATGACCCTATTTTTACAGATCCTCAAGTTATTGAAACGGTTGCTTAAATTACATCACTCATTTACAAAATAACTTACTACCTGAATTTCTTGGACTATATTCAAATAATGATTACATTTTTGTTGAAGATTACTTATTTTTTTTTAAAAAACAACGTACCATCATTTGTTGGAGTAAATCAATGGCCACCAAATTCACCGGATTTAAATCCGTTGGACTACTCAATTTATAACGCGTTAAAACAGAAAGTCTATTGTCAAAAAAGAAGATGTCTGACGCAATTTTACAGTTTAAGCAAAGGTTAAGAACTGTTGTTTTAAATTCAAGCTTCAATTTGAGTTAAATCATATTATAAATCATTTTGGCCCTTCTTTAATACACTTTTAAAATTTTAAGTTCATATCTGTACCCAGTGGAAAGTTATTAGTATTCAAACAGAATGCGTTTTTTTTACTCACCCGGTATAATATTACAAGTATACCAGGAAAACCTAGTTAATTTTACTTAAGCAAATGTACCGTTTTACTAAGTTTTGTTATGTACACCGATAGAGCGGTGGTGTGCAATCTGAGGCGTTAGTAAATTTGAGGGGGCGGGGGGGGGGGGGGGAGTTGTCATGAAAACCAGAAAAAATCTCGAACTTACAACTGGCAAGTTAAAATATCTTACCAAAAATTGACCAAATTAAACGAACGATTCGTGGTCAAGTTTCACATTGAAATAGTTAAAAGTTGATATTATACTTATATATGCGATAAATATCATTTAACCTTTTTTTTTTGTTGTTTTTAAGGCAAGGGGGGGTCAAGTGTGAATGACATTGAAATTTAGAGGTTGTGTGTGATTGGTATCGAAATTTAGGGGTCAGGGGCAAATAAAAGGTTTTGGGCCACTGGTATAGAGTAAAGACATTTTTGAAATTGATTAATGATTTTCAAATTTTATAACAACTTTAAGAAAGCATATTAAAAAAGTACTTATGGCATTGTGAATTGCAGGGACGTGCATCGAAATAAAATAACGCTTCGGTTTTCGGTTACGGTTTGATATTATTTCAAATTCTGTTTCGATTACGGTTACCGGTATTAACCGGTATTTTTTTAAGGTTTTGTAGAACATAATTAAATTCAAAACTTGAAAAGAACTGGTAGATCACGCACTTCAACGAACTTCGGGTTGACCAATACTTACAATCATATAGAATACAATTTAAGCAACAAAAATGTAAAGTAATAATGAACATTATATTAGTGATGGGCATAATCAAATGATTGCCATTCGAAAGCATTTAATAATCAAATGATTCATTCGGATAAAATCATTCGGATGTTCCTATGCGGTAAAAAGGAGTAAAAACACTCTCCCCTTGCTTCTTGAATGCTCCTATAAAGGAATGTTCGTTCTCATCGTCTTTTCTCGGGCCGCTTGACAGAACAGCGTAAACCTTCAGCTTTGAATAAATAGTATTTTTATTAACTTCTTCACATGTCATTACTAATTCCAGCCTGTTGTTTTAAGTAATATTTCTATAAACCGCGAAAGTAGAACATTATTATTTATTAAGAATAGTAAACACAGCAGTTTACACTGCACTGTTTTGCTTCTCGTGGTCATTTTAGCGCAGAGTCGTATTTGAAAATTTTAATATTGCTCTAAAAAGCATAAATAATAAAAAATATGAAAATATAAAGAATAATAATTTTTTTATTTAAATCCATATTTAGATTAATACTATATTACTGTTGATAAAAACAAGTGGTACACTTCACAAAAAAAAATAAAAATCGACTATTTATACAATAATTAATAATCGGATATTGTTTTTGTTCCTGGTTTCATTAAAAAAAAATTGATTCGTAATACAGAAATATGTATCTACATTTGCGGTTTATAGAAATATTACTCAAAAAACAGGCCGGAATTAGAGATGAAATATGATCAAATTAATAAAAATACTATTCACAGCTGGAGGTTTACGCTGTTCTGCCAAGCGGCACACTTCTCTTTATATTTCAACTAGGCGGTAATATGAGTGAGTTGGTAGTATGCTAAACACCCAGACGTTCGTGGGGGTATGTTATCATGGCAACCGCCTTGTTGTTAGATACGGTTTACAAGACCGTTGTAATCGCTTCAATAACATCGTTTGAAGTGAAGTGTTCGGTACAATAAGTTCAAAATACTATGTACATAAATCGGGTGACGCAAAACGAAAACACAAATTAGAAAATTCAGAAAGAGCAACAAAACTATTCAATTTTTCAAAATCAGAGGTTCAAAACTGTAAGCTCTACTGGCTATTACGTATTCTTTAGGTGATGATACTTTCAACATTTCAGAACTATTTAAGAAATGCAATGTTTCAAAACAGAGTGTCTTAAGCAATATTTCTGATTGAAAATAGCACTGCACAAAATCTGAACTTGAATAAATTGATACAAAAATTTGCAAGTGCAAAGGCCAGAAAAACAAGGTTTTGTTTAGTTTTATTTTTAATATTTTTATTACATGTTATGTTCCTTTTTTGCAATATCATGTAGATAGGTCTTTGCCTATTTATATCTTTAATTGGTATTATAGCTTCTACGATATATGGCCCTTTATTAGTTATTTTGTTTGCGTTTTTTTAAATATAATCAGGTGTTTCTGTGGCGAAAGGTTTTATTTTTCTCTCTTACTGGGAAGGGGGAAGGGTTATAGGGGCCCGACCTGAATCTGGAACCCAGACCCGACAACTTCTTGTTACGCCACTGCTTACGGTTTAAAAAATTGTTAATTTCTGTTTTCATTTCGGTTACGATGCAGAAAATTATGCGGTTTTTTTTTCCTGTTTGGGATTACGTTTCGGTAAATGTCCCTGGTAAATTGTCGCTTTGTAAAAAGCAGGAAATCAATAGACAAGTCGTAACATTGTACCTTCTAAGACGCAAAATATTCCAATTGCTTTTAATATTATTGCGACTGATATTCAATAAACAATAATGAAAGACATAAAGCAGCCCAGTGCGTACGGGTCGCCTGAAAATATACAGAATTGCAGACATCAGCATAGGGATGTTCTAACAAGATAAATGGATTGGCAAAGGATTAGGATCTACTCCATCGAGAGCGTAAAGCAAAACCCTGCAAAACCTAAAATGCTTGCCGTGTATAGCGTTAACACGGTACTCGAGAAAATATTCGCCCTCATTTAATGCACGTTTGTGTTCTTACAAACCACAAAAATATATAGAAGCAAAACTGCGAGCCAACAAATTTATCAAAATAAGCAGAATTCACTATTTAGCAATGAGTCAGCGATGCACATTTTGCTCGGTAATTGTTTATTCTTTTTCCATGCAGGTGCGGTTCTTATACACTGCAACAACACGTTTGTTTGGCTTTTACAACTATGCAATGTTTATATCACTAACGTTATCTAGCATCTCTGCTCCACAGATGATCTCTTATCTGGAAAAAGTAACAGTGTGGTGCACGGACTAGCTAACGCATTTAGCATCGCTCGTAAATAACTTGCAGGAAGGGACGCGTCCAAATAATGCAGTCTTACTCTGCAGTTTCCTTCGTTTTTAGCCCGCTAATTTGAACAATACCCGATAGTACGACCCCACGCCGGACAACCCGGAAAGATCCAGGAAGAAACCGAGAGATGTTTTATAGTACGAACAGGCGGCAAATGAAATTATAATATCTTTTTCAACTAAACGCAATGTCCCGTATAAATTTCCTCGACTCCGACTTTAACGTTATAAAATATAAACCTTAAGTTTGCGGGTCGCTTTATTTTTCTCGCGTTTGGATTGTTTTGCTCTTCCTTTTCGCGCCATAACCCGACTCTTCATCAAATAAACTGCACGCCTGTGCAAATTTTCTTCGTTTTGACTCGGTTAAATATTCCAACTTTTGTTGATGAATGACTGGCTTGTTATTCTACTTTTTGTGGTTTCAGTATCCCCAATTCTAATTTCATTCTAGGAAAGGACAAGCGCGGCGATCCTTTTCAGGTTACACAAAACAGCTATCTGGAAAAAGCAGCAAATGCTTATCCTAAGCATATACAACTATGAACTGGAAAATCCAACTGTTAAATAAGAAAAACTAATCATGTGGTATATTCTGTTAATTTATAAGCAATGTATTTTCTGTTTTTCTAATTTGTTGTTACACCCTCTATATATTTTTGAAATATAGTAAATGTTGGCCGTTTATTTAATAAAACACTTTTTAAACTTGGAAAACCAAATTAAATTTAAAGCACCAGAGCAGGAACAATTTCATAAAAATCTTCTTTAATACACTGAAAAACAGTTTTGAAGTATCCAGTGGCGTATGTAGCCAATGTAGCTAATGCATCGCGAGATTTAGAGAGGCTCAATTTAAAAAAGTATATTTTTCGATAATAAAAAAACAAATGTAATGGAAATAGACCTAAGTATTCAATAGAAGAAAACTATTAATTATTTTTTTAATTGTTGAGTGCGTTTAACAAATCTAACGTGAGTATTATAATATAACTATATATTACGTCATATATTCAAACGTATTTCAAACTTGAAGGTAATAGTAAAATAGCAACCTACTAAACTGCAAACCATATAATAACCGTTGTCATTGAAACCCTTCACTCGTTATTCATCAGGACCGATGTAAATGAAAACTGTATCGTGACACAGCGTATTGTAATTCAATTTTTTGTTAATGAGGGCGTCAAACCGGATAATTTTATGCAGAATTAGCTCACAGTTTAAAGAACGGACACCCAAGAACCCGCAAGTATGTAAAAACGGACGCGAGACTGTTCGTGACAATCTAGGAAGAAGGTTTAACCGCAACAAGATTTGTTCATTGTCATTAGACGTGTTAAAGCTTTGATCAATACAAATAGAGGGATAACTGTCTCTCAGATAGTGGAGAAAATCAACAACACGTTTAATTATGCTGGAAGGACTCTTGTTGCAGTTGAACCTTTTTTCCTAGATTGTCACTGACAATCTCACGGCCATTTTTTTACAATGTTAAGCTCATTGAAAAACTTGCTACTTCTTGAGCGTACTTTCAAAGTTTTAAGCTGAGTCTGCGTAAAATTGTATCCGGTTTGACGCTTTTATTAACGAAAAATAGAAATAACGAAAAATTTGATTATATTGTGCTGTTTTACAGTACAGTTGACAATTGTACTGGCCATGTCAAATGAACGGTATTTACGACAACGGTTATGTATTGTTTCTTGTATAGAGTTGAGTAGTTTGAATAATGTGCATAACAAATAACTGCATGAATCATTAAATTCGTTTTAGGTATCTTGCCGCACGGGGCTAATATTTTCAAACTGCCTAAATAGTATTCGCGATTCAAATTAAGCTTTTTAACGTCATACTGGAGCTAATTTTGTATGAGTTTAAAAAGTTTGTGTTTTATAGTTTTTAAATGTGAAATAATTTAACCCAAAAAAATGCGAAAACAATTTATGATATAAATTAAACTTTATTTTTATTCAGAGAAAAAAGAGTTTTAAGGACTTTAAAATTTAGAAAACCCATGGGCCGGCGGGTGGTCTAGTGGTTAAAGTCCCAGGCTTTGAAACTAGACTCCCAATGGCAGTAGGTTCGAGTCCACTGCCCGTCGTAAATTTTTCTGAATAAATTAAATCCGACGGGTCCATGGATGGTGTGTATGTTGGGTTGCATGTCTGTCAGGGATTGGGTGCATATTAGACCGGTGAATAGCACTTAGTGTGCTGAGCCCGGGTAGGGAGGTAGGATAGGAATCATGGAGTCGTGCTCACGCACGGCTTCATGATTCCTTAAAAACAAAAACGAAAACCCATATAAAAACAAGTAACAACTTTTTATAAAATTTTTTTGAATAAATAACAATATACAGAATGTCCGCGTGAAATGTTCGGATGAGATTATCTCTCGTGTCTTTCAAGTTACAAATTTGAAAATTTAGGGTGTCAGTCAGTGCATAGTGAGGGGTAAGTAAGTAAGTAAGGTACTATAGTTATTATGTCAGTACTGCGTCCCAATCGCCCCTAATTGTTTTATTTAGAAACAAAACAATATTTTGCTGCAATCACGCAACCAACTTAATTTTTTTTACGCAGACGTACTAAAAAATATGTCCTCCTTCATAATCCCTCATAAAAATATAGTGTGCCGTTTAAAATTTTGATGTGGGGTTGACTAGGGCGGAGTACTGACATGATAGCTATAGTGGCTCCCGTATGCACTGACTGACACTCTCTAAAATTTCAAATTGGTAATTGAAAGATATTAGAGATAATCGCACCAGAACTTTTTGCACGCTCACCCTGTATATAAAAACTACCAATTTTCACATTATATCATTATTTTGTATGCCTCCGTTACGAGATTATGCTCGTCCTGTCAGCGGCCATTTTCAGCAGTACGGATACTATAAAGTGTGATTACAGTACAGTTGGCAACACAGTTCTACAGCGCACTGCAGTCTGCAGAGCTCGATAGCTGCCAGACTGGGCATTCAACTCATTATGCGCAGTAGTGAAACAGGTTGCACCAGCACTTTTCAGCTGTTTCTGCATTAGGAGGGAAGTAGAGGTAGATTTGGGATGAGGTGTCCGAACACCCTGAATAAAATAGATTTAGAAATTGATTGTATACTAAAGCGTCGCGCGTACTACCGCCCCTAAAATAGGTCATATACTAGCGCGTCGCGCATACTACCGCCTCTAAAATGTTTACCGCCCGGGCTATAGTCCCTAAAATCCCCCTGGTAAAACCTGCACTGCTATCACTGTCTGAATTGCGGTTTTGGAGTGAGCCACCTCGTAAGTATGTGTTCTATATGAATGTATACGAATAAAGACGAAACCGAGTGCGCACTTCGATTGGTAGTATTCAAAATCACGCACTAGGATCTACATGAACAGTAGAAGTTTTTCTAAAAATCTGCTGGTCGTTCATCTATGAAATCAAGAAGAAAAAAAGAATTATATTTTATTGTCTTATTAATACCTGTAAAATAACAATACCTTCCTATAGCTATACTCCGTATAGCGATGAAGGTAAGATAAAAATAAATTAATAATAAAATAGAATGATTATGGGAGGGGCTTTCAATTTGTGCCTGCGTCGAAGCCTATTTACTGAAGTTACGCCACTGGAAGTATCAGAAATACTACGCGTATTGTTTTACGTGTAAGATGCAAATTGTCATATATTTTTGTCGCTCAAGTTACATATGATTTTGTGTGATGATAATACCTAAATCTTTAAAATTTTGATTTTAATGTAGTTTTGCAATAAAAAGAAAAACAATCAGAAATATAATAATGTTATTTAAATTGTTTCAGGGTCATATAGGAGATAATCCATTTGACAGCGCGGTAGCTTGGACCAAAAATCACTTTGGGTCTGCAGTAAGCCCTTGGCCACGACATTCTCGATATGGTGTAAGTACGTTTAACGTTATTTATAGGTAATCGTTGAACATTTTATAACATACGTGTAGTACGTGAATAATTTGCCATTTATTATGTTTTCCTGCCGCTGCTGTCTTTCAGTAAGTTGGCTGGATACTGATGTTTGTGTTTGATTAAAACTGTGTGGGTGGCAAATGTACTTGAACCAATACACAACTGTAACAACGTGCAATAAACAGGAACATCTTGTTTAATTCATAAGGTGTAAACAACGATAAACTCCTGCGGGTTGACCTTGTTTGGCCACGACGGCTCACAAAATAAAAGCTGGTAAATTCTAATCGGAGCCTCCACCAAATAGTCGCTATAGCTATGTTTGGACGATTTTGATGTTCCCTTGTCATTAGTCATTAGCTTAGTTGGGTGTAATTTTATAATTACTCACAAACAAGAAATTCGCACCGTATGTAGCTGGAAAATCCTACACTAATACCGCATGTTCAAACAAAAAATACATCGGGGTTGGTCATGGAAAATAAAATTACTGTCTTTGCATGCTTTAGATTTTAACCGTCATCACTCTGTCAGTGTCATTACATATGACAAACTTAATTTAAAAATTTTAAGTAGCATTATGTTTTGTTTGTTTAAATTTTAATGCATGCCAAGACAGTAATTTTATTTTCCATGGCCAGCCCTTATGTATTTTTTATTTGAACATACGGTATTTCCTTCAATACAGCTCACCGAAGAACTAATTGACAAATGAATTGTTTTCATTTCAGTTGAAAATATATTTATCAAGTTATTCCCAATGGGATTACAGAATTCCAGTAGAGCTCATTTAATGCTGCAAGCGTTAGCTTATATCTATTTATTGCATGCAAACGCGTCATATACGACTTTACCTACTACGTGTAGGATGGGTAGAAGCCGATTTAACCTAAACAAAGCCGTGCATTAAATAAATTAATATTCACTCACTGAGGTCTTTAAACAAATTGGCCGATGTAGCCAAGTCGCATTGTCAAAAAACACTCGTAATTATCATTCAGAACATCACCAGAATTAACATGAAACACAAACAGATTCACATTACTACATTAGCAAAGCATGTGTTACGGGCGAGGCTTTTCCCCTCGTGGAAATCCCACATAGCCTCTAGTAGTAGTTAACCCTTTGCGTGTATCACAACATTATCTTCAGTGAACTAACGTACCTAAAAATTTTAAAGGAAGGATAGAACGCGTATCACCCTGAATACCGGCTGACCAATTGTTAAAGCAATCAATGGAGTTTTATCTCTATGTAAATGCCCCCCCCCCCACCTCCAGCACGAAGACATGACAAGGAATACAAGCGGAGTACTGGGCCTCCGCCGGCGTCCTTAGGGTGTACGTTGACTGGTTAATGACATTTCAATTAACCAGGTCGAAGAAACTCAAATAGTTTCGTCGTACTAGCTAGATCCAAGAATACAAGTAAGTACTTGTTTCTATACGAGTTTAATAGATTCTCAACAACAATAATATTAACACATCAGTAACAAAAACGGCTCTCCAACAATAATCAATAATAACACCCAACACGTTTATAAATAATAAACAGCAGCTTCTTATCCATGCTACTTCAACAATTAGATATACCAAACACATCATTGTAATTTGCATACTGCGCACCCGTAATCTTACCAACACGGCTTAAGACCGACCTGCGTCTCTCATATTTCGTCAACAGCAGCTCTTTCCCCTAAGGGTGCTTTTATACGTTCCAGACGCCTGTACGGACTTGCCGCACCCTAATAATTCAAGTGTAGCAATTAAACTTTTTGACGCATTCTTAACCATATGCAATTTTTATTCTATAATAGTACAAAATTTAATACAATGAGGTGTAAGAAGTACAATATAATAAAATAATTCGACTCTTCAATAAAACGTATTTCTACATAGTATTTAAAATATTTCAGTCTCAAAACTTTTGTATGAGACCTGGTATATTAATTGTAAGGATTATGACGCAATAATCCTATTAATACGATAATTGCAGATATAAAGTTATGGATATTTAAAATAGGATACGGATAATTTTGTTACCGAAAGTTGCAAGGGCAACTTTTTATTTCGACATTTTCAGGGTGGAATGAGTAGAAGTAAACTCCGGAGACGGCAATAACTGCTCCCCTCACGTCTTAAATCCGTGGCACAAACAAAGCATGCCTCTTCTTGCTCCCGAACGTCGAACTTATTATGATACTATTATGGTGTAAACAACAAACAAGGGGCGAAATCATAGGCGGACGCCGAGTTGCTGAATAGGGAATCGTGGTCTGACCAAAGCTCCCTTCGTTTTCGTCTCTCTTTTCGCGTAACTGCTTGCTTACGTTGCATAAGTGTTTTGTGGTAGATATTTTTAAATCTCGCTTGATGTGTAGTCACGGTTAGTAGCGAAACGCGTTTGTTTGAACATAACATTTTTTTAGTTAATATGTCACTTATGTTGCGCTCGCTGTGAGTCTGTTGGAAAAAAACAACCTAAAATTATGTATAAGGTGAATCAAAAGTTGTGGTTCCAATTTCTAATTACATAATGCATCGACATAGAGTAATTTCGTAACACTTTCATTATCAGACGTAGGCTGTAAATAGGTTGAGATAAAATTACACCATTGGAATCATCCTATGCATGTCTAAACAATCCTTTACAAAGTTTACAAATATACTTTGAAGTAACGACACATAAAAATCATAAACCTTCCAATATTTTTCATTCTATCGCGTCGAATAAACAAATGACGTCAATTTACAATAAACAAATAAACACGATGTGTAGATAAAAGATGTTTATTATTCGGTCGTGTTAAGGCTTGGACGAACGTCACTCGCGCTCTCGTGTTCGCCTGTGTGACGGTTTTGCGAATAAAACGTAGGCGTATTAGTTCTAGCGGTCTTGTTAAAAGAAAAATTGTGCATTTTAATGCGTGCTTAACAATCTGTTAATGTGTCATCCCAACTTGCCCAACTCAGAGGGCCGTTTGGTCAGCAGCGAGTATGAGTGCCGGGTATCCAATTTCAATACCACTCTGACACAGGTAAGAGATAACCTGAGAACTGAACGGATGTCGTGACGCAGAACCGACCATGAGATGAACTGAGCGAACAAGAATAAACAACGGAAATGCGGCTTCGAGGAAATATTTAACAAACATTTGTAGTGTGTATTTATTTAAATCCGAGTGCGGCATCGTTTAGAATATGAATATTCCAGGCATTTTTTTCACCGGTACTCGTTTAGTGGAAGAGAGAGGATGACACGGTAATTATTCTCCGCCAAATAGGAATTTTGTTTGTATAAAGATGTTTTCAGAACTCTACGTACTCGTTAACAAGCGAGGAATAGTAATGACTGTACCAAATTCACTATTAAAGTTCGAAAGATGCTTTCATTGACCCTGTAAAAATTTAACAAAGACAATTATCGGCTAGAGTTAATTTTTGAAATAATGAAGACTGCTCTTTGACAAGGAAGAGTTTTTAATTATCACTTTTAAATCCTCTTTCGGAGGCTAAAGGAGGGACAAAAGCTTTAGAAATGGACTAAACCCTCGGCGTACCGCTATTTCCCCACCGGAGTCCCTTGCTTCTTGTTCATTTCGAATTTGCCTGTCGTCTTGATTGCGATTTCACAGATCACTGGAGACTATTTTATTTTTTACGACCTCCCTAAGTTACCTACAACTTAACTCCTCACAACAACTAGCATTTATACATTTTACCTTCCATCGTGCGTTAAATCGCTTCATCTCGGTTTTCGGAAATGCTATATTCCGAGGATTGATTTTCGTTCGTCATCAACAGCAGGGAAACGGGTCAAGTTCTTTAAACTCTTACCGACAGGTTCGTAATTAAGATATGTACCTGTATGCATCATACAGGGTGTCTAATGATAAATGCATACCATTGGTATCTTGAAAACCATAAAAGCTGCAAAGGCGGTTAAATAAGGAAATATTATTTTAGAGCATAGCTAAATAGGTTACAGCGTTTTTTTTAAATAGTGCTTACTAGATATTTGGAAATTAAGAAAAACATTAATTTTTACATTGCAAGTTTAGGGATGGCAATCTCGGAACCCCAGGCTGTTTTAAAGCATGTGTTCATTCCCGAATTTTCGAGATGGAAAACGTTACTGTTATGACTAGAATTACAAGAACAAGTCAGGTCAAGATTAGGGGATGAAAGTATAAATGCAGTTGTGCCGTTTTTCGCAGTTATTTCCGACAAAATAGATAATTGTATTTGCGTAGTTGTTTCTCTTAAGCTCATATTATTATGTTCGCTAATATTTTTACTACGTGTCTGTCTATAGCATATACTTAGTTTGCCAAGGATTTAATGTTTTTTTTTAAATTTTATTAATTGATATTCCTTTTATTTTATTATTTTTATAATACATCTAATTTTATGTTTATAAACCACTTTCTTGGAATTTGGGGTCACGTAAACAAACACAAACACATTGAAGGTGTTTTTCTTTATTACGTTTCAGAGATTTCAAATTTTTTTCTCCCTCTTCAGAGATGCCCGCACAAAACAAACCTGTAAAAGACTGTTTAGTTACATATAAAAATTAATTAGGATTATTGAATTATACGTTACGCTAATGTCATGATAACATATAATAACAAAAATGAATGTAGTTACAATACAGGGAAATAAAAGTCAAAAAACACTATGTCGCCGCAAACATCAAGGGTTTGTCTCGGCGGAACTATAGAATAGGGAAAGTTTGCCTCGGTTTTTTTTTGACTTTTATTTCACTGTGTTGTAACTACATTCATTTCTGTTATTGTATGTTATTATAACATTATTTTAACGTGTAATTTAATAATCTTAATTAATTGTTACACATGACTAAATACAGTCTTTTACAGGTTTGTTTTGTACGTATCTGAAGAAGGAGACAAAAATTTGTAACCTCCAAAACGTAATAAAGAAAAAATACCTTCAATGTGTTTGTGTTTATTTACGTGACCCCAAATCCGAAGAAAGTGGTTTATATTTGATATCTCAACGGGCCAAGAAGCTAATTTAACTATTTATATTATTTTATATAGTTTTATTTTTATATAAATATAGTTTTCCGCCATTTTTTACATTAAATATTCAATCTCGGGTTAATGTTTTTTAAGCAATTCTATTTTGTTTTATCGTGATTAAATTTTGTACCATTAAAAAGCTTATTTTTTTCTCTTTTCAACGGTACAGTGGCTTATGTACTTATTTTTGAAAACTTCAAAAATATTAAATAACAAAATACTCAATGACGATCATGGTCTGCCATGGACAAACATTAAAAAATACCTTTCTTAATGTCGGCAATAATACTCCAAATAATTTAATAATTAAGTGTTTTTATTTATGCTTGAGATTTTGCTTTAAACTAATTTATTTTAATACTGCAACATTTAGTTTATCGCAGTTGCCTATGAAACAAGACCGGCATGTCGATGATTAGTTTGCATATCGTGCAGCTACTAGCATAGTTACGCGGTTTATTATTTTACCGCAATTTTTCATATTTAATATTTGTAAACAAGTAGGAAGGCATCATTTGAAATTATTTTTATTATTTATTATTTTTATTTTACAAACGTGCATGATACATGTCAGTTGGAAAACTTATTGGAAACAATTTTAAGCAGGGGCCTGTATTTTCTTTATTTTTTTTACATTACTTACTTTAATTAAATAAAAACAAATTTCAGGTAACTTTTTTTTAAATAAAAGTAGTAAAAGAATTAAAATAAATAATCGCTTGATGCAAGATAAGTTGTTAAAAAAAGTTTAAAAATAGGTCTGCCACGAGATGGCTGCTCCAAGTCACCGTTTAAAACTATTGTTCGTTGTGTGAATTAATTGCGTCAGATTTTCCAATTGAAATTTATCATGCATGTTTGTAAAATAAAAATAATAATTATTAAAAATACTTTACAATGCTTACTTGCTAATTGTTTAAAAAAGTTAAATATTAGCAACTGCGGTAAAATAATAAACCACGCAGCTATGATAACAGATTTGCAAACTAATCAACGACATGTCGGTTTCATAGTTTCGTCATGCAATAAATTAGTTTTTTTGTTCGATCTGTAGAATTGTATTCACTTAATGTTTGCAGTATTGAAATTAATTAGTTTAAAGCAAAGTTTAAGCACAAATATAAATAATTAATTATTAAATTATTTGTAGTATTGCGTTACCAACATTTAGAGATATTGTTTGTAACCATGATTGCCATTAAAAAACATACAAGTTTATGTTATATCTTAAGGGACGCGCTAAGGGTAGTTGCTGCCCGGTGCAGGCTCTATTTTACCGCCCCTATATTATATATAAAATTTACAAGAGAGTATAAATGAATTAAATATAGACACATAGGTAATGTATTCCTAAATGATAATTTTGTTTCTATCAAACTATAGCGGCAAAAAAAACTAGCGACGATGACATGTCATAGCAATACACCTATAACTCGAGCGAGAACGACCGCAGAACCGAGACATCATTATTGCCGTAGGTGTGGGCCGGTGCATAACCGTACTGCAGCTAAATAAGTTTCTATTTTTTTGTGAAAAAAGAAATGGATTTAGATTATTTTTTTGGAAAAAATTCTCCGAGATTAAAGAAAACCAGAGACGAAAGAGAACATTTGTCAGCCAAAAAATGGGTGAGAGGGAAAAAGTTAATCGCTCCTCCCCCCCCCCCCCGCAAATATTGCTGTAACTAAAAATTAAGTTGTAAACTTTATTCTGCCATCATTCATGAGCACTTTAACTTAAACAGATATTTTTTATTATCCCCAGTTTATTAACTAAAGGGGTATGAATTTTCGATTTTCAAAAATTCATAGAAGGTGTCACAGATAAATTAGCGGACTGGGACACGAACCAAAATGTAGCTCATCTATAGCTCTATTAGTTTACAAATTAAAAGAAATTCGGTGGCCAGTTTTTGAGCAATATTTTTTTAAAGTTTTTAAAAATTTTGATCTTATTTTTCACTACGTAGTTTCATTATCTTTTTGAAAATTTTTGTGCACAGTAACATTGTGTATCTATAGAGCTGTTGCGACAAAACATTTGATTCCGATCTGTCAACTCGTTTTTGAGTAATATGGCGTTAAAGCCAAAATTTTCAAAAAATTGTAGCGGCCGCCATATTGACGCTAAAACGTTCAAAAAAAACGTTGAATTTGGTCGTCTTCAGGTTTCGAAAATTGATTTCTGAAAAAAAAATGCTACCAAAAAACATGTCGAAGTCCCGCTTCTGGTTTTGGATTTTTTTGATAAATTTTTGATATTAAGCTCATCAAAATTGAACCATCCATTTGGTCGTTATGGAGCGCGCGCACACACACACACACTTACCCACACACATAGAGACAATTTTTAAAAACTACTGTTTTGGGTTCTTGGATGTCCAAAACGTGTATTTCAGTCAAAAATCTTGATTTCGAACATTTTCATAAAATTGATACTTCCTGATACCTAAAGTATAAGAAAGTAAAAATAATAAAAAAACAATAGAAAGTAACAATCAGTACAATTAAACGGTACTAAACGGCGTATTATTTTTAAAAGATGTAATTATTATTTTATTAATGTACTTTAGACATTTAGGCATCTATTGGCCCAGAAACCGGGGAATAATATTGAATTCGCTTTAATTTAGTTTACAATTTTCTGCCTTAAAAAAACATAAAATAGGCGGGTTTTCCGCCCGTAGGGTCCTGCCGCCTGGGTGCAGTGCACCCCTTGCATCCCCGCTTTGCGCTGCCCTGTATATCTAAGCATTAAACAAAATGAATTGCTTAAAAATTATTATCTCATACCATCTAACAAGCTGTACAAATTTTTTTTAAATTTTTTTTAGCATTTACGTTATTAACTATGTAAAAAATTACGTTTTTGTTATTTTCAAATATCTAATAAGCCATGTATTATTTACAAAAAAAACGCTATTAAGCTATGCTTTAAAATACCTCCATATTTCCCTATTTAACTGGTTTAGTAGCTGTTATGGTTTGGTGTGGATCTCCCATCAGACACTCTATATAAGATATTATGTAATAAATAGTCAAGAGACATTCCTAATGGGAATTTTGGAAGGTGGAATTCCCTTTCTTTAAATTGTCAATAATTTATATTTTGTATTTCCTGCTTTTGTTACATCATTTTAATGTGACCTATGATCAGAAAGTGAAGTTGATGCACCTTTAACAGTGAGTTTAACGATCAACGTTAAGAGAACAGCAAAAGTGGAGAGGAGAAATATGAGCTATAACGATAAACGTAAAGATATGAAAGGATAATAAAAATTCATAACAGATTTTTTATTCCATAACAACGAAATAATAACACGAAACATTTTATTATACTTTTTATAATTATGACTAAAACAGTTGAAGATTTACTACTGTTAGATCAAGTTTTCTACAGTTATGCAAAAATAAATATACAGTTTTGATCATTCTAACCATTTTTTAAAAATTAAGTTGCCATGTGAAGACGGTATATTTGGCGCATATTTTGGCATAGGTGTTTCCATTCGATTGCTCAAAAAATGTTAATTCTGTGAGGTATTTCTACACTTACTGCAAATATTTGTATGGCCAGAATTACAAATATTTGATGGGGTACTACTTATCATACTCCCAATGTATCCATTAACACTTAAAAGGCTTCTAAGCTAGGTCACTGCGTGGTTGTAATCCACAGAAGCGATCGTCATCAAAAACCAAAACTCGACAGCCTACAGCAAGCTGGCAAAACAATTACTAATTACTGCTATCCCTACTCTTATCGGTCTTATCTGCTATGATCATAAAGTATTCGAGAGCGATAGTTTAAGATGTTTTCTTTGGTTAGTTGAAGTGTGAAACTTTCGGCGTAAATAAACATTAAAACATGCATGCATTAACAGTTAGCTATTTAGGGCAACCCTTAAACAAAAGGATCTGTTTATAAGGCCAGTTTCGAAAAATTTGCCTCATAAAACCCATTGAGTTTTGATATAACTGTAGAACATATTTAATGTTGTTTTTTCATGAGGGGTGGAGCTTTCTTAACCTTTAAACTCGCGCCTAGTTACCGGATATTAGTCCGCTTATATGTACATAACAGAGGTGTTTTGAAACTGCCTACCAGTTTTTTTTCTTCGTGGGATAGAACGTTGAGCTTTTTCCGGCACCCATCTCATTTTTTGCTCCTCTTTCCTTTTACTCTTCTGCTCTAAATGGCAGTTTACGGCTGCGATGGGTTCTTTCAAGGTGCTATAACATACCAGAACCAGTGGTGAATATGTTTTTTGTAATAACTCCCACCCAGGCATAAAATCTCCAACATAGGAAGAAACAGAGCCAATAGTGTGCAGAGTAAACCCCCATGCTTTCATATACGGAATCAAATTAAATAAACAAAAGAGCGTTCGTTTAACATTTAGCGATGTGAAAGTAGGTTGTTTTTAAGCAAAATGGAAATCATAATATGTTCGTATTAATTATAATATTGTTCCTGTCAATGTTATTACAATCACAAATTAATAAGGGAGCTCCAGAATAATCGGTAGATTATTAGACCGGCGATGGACGTTTCGTCCCGGCGACGGCGGCCCGATAAACGTATGGACGTTTCGCCCCGGGTATGAAATATTTATATTAATCTCGCTGGATGTTTCGTCCCCGAGGATAGGTTACCTAGTATTTAAATAAAATAACTTGTATATATTTTCAAATATTTCTTTTTAAATTATGAACAAATCTTACAACCAGTAATAAAAAAAATATTGTTAATTAAATTTAAAAACATCCCCTGCTAATAAAATAAAATAAATTAAAAATTACCCGTTAAAGTAATGCAGACGTGAATTTTTTAAGGCTATATAGTTCCTTATTCGTTTATGTTATTCAACTTCCATTTAAAATTAAAATTATCACCGTTCCGGAGGTACCTCCTCTTATCATTCGGGACGAAACGTTCATACAGCTTCAGGGTCACTACTGTTGTATTAGAATTAAGAGTCCTTACGGCAATAAAACGCCCACTGCGCATTGGATCATCGCATTACCCTATATTAATTGTTACCCAGGTTTCCCTCCCATAGACAAAGTAAAGAAAAATTAGAAGTTGAATTTTTTTTTAATTGAAAGTGTTGATTTTCTTTATCGAATGATTCTTTACTACATAGTAACCTGTTTCTTAATCTATGAAAAGGCGCGGTAATAAAGTATTTTTTGTTAGATTGAGTTGTTACACAGGGTGTTCTGAAAAAAGTAGTCATAAATGATGTCATAGATTCTGGGCGTAAAAATATATTGGTTCAACTAAACTCGCCCATATACAAAAGTGCTGCGTTTCAGAGTTACGGCATCTAAAGTAGAAATGGATGAAATGGTTTTATTTAATATCTTTAAAATGGTTTTGCACTATACTTTTTAAATTGGGCACGGAAAAATGATTTTACACGAGACATAATACCATCAATTTAAAAAGCCCAGTTACGAATCAATGGCGTAGATAAATGGAAGGGTGCCATGTTTTTTCTTCATTTCTTTTTCATCTAAATTTTCCTAAAACTGGTTAAAAATTTAAATAGCTTAAACAAAAATAGCTGTAACATTTTGAGGTGAATTATCTCGGTAACAGTTGGTCTGACAAAAGAAATACCAAAGGCAGTTTTTGTGCATTTTTGCTCCACATATTTAAATCTTGGACTAGTTTTGGAAAAAAACTAACAAATTCAAAAGAAATGAAGAAAAAACAAGGCGCCCCTTCATATATCTACGCCACTGATCCCTAGCTGGACTTTTTAAAATAATGGTCCCGTTTCTTGTGTAAAACCATATTTCTATGCAAACTTTCAGTGCTATAGTTCAAACCGTTTCAAGATCCTGAATATTAACATAATATATTTTCACACCCATAATCTATGGTCAGTTATGACATGCAGTTGAACATCCCGTATACTATTGAAATAGTAGATTTGCAAGAATTTAAAGATTGCGAAATTCGCGTTCATCATTCATATTAAAAAATCGAATAGCGTCAGCGTGTGACTGTTTAGCTAGCTCTATAATATTGTCTTAAGCTGTAGTTTAAAGAAAAAGTATTAAATTACAGTTGATTAATCTAACACAGCACAGTGCCTTACGAGTTTTGCATTTCTGCATGATATTATTTTATAAATTCGTGTTATATGTATGTAAGTGTGTAATTTCAAGACTCGTTATCAGCAGTTGAAATCGTTTTATTTATTATTTACGTTATTATTATCATCGAAAGCGGTTTATTTACTTTATCGTTAAGAACGCATTAGTACGTTTTTAAATTATATCTTAATTATTACATATTTTAATTACTTCAAAAATATAAAATGATTGCGGTTTTTGTTTTATTTGCAAGAGACAAGATTGTGCAATTTGTCATATAGAAAGAAACTAGAAATCTTTTTACATATCTCAAACAATCTCTAAATTAAAATAAATACATCTAATATACAGGGTGTTTGGAAAATAATGAGACAACGGTTAGAAGGGCGTCCTTACTTTAAACTAAAGCGATTAAGCCAAATATTGTTTGCTTACGGAGTTACAGCCTCCCGAAGATGGAACAGCCTATTTATTAAAAATTGATATATTTAATTCAATTAATACCCGGATAAAATAATCTATTACCCGTTACCTGATAATTACCCGTTACCCGATTATAACCCGCTACCCGATAATTACCCGAAAACTACCGGTTACTTCATAAATACCCGTTACCTAATATTGTTAGATAATAATTAACATGACTTCATATTTGTTATATTCGTTAAAAGAGTGTTAATTATTAATGTTTGTTTTTAATTGATGCAGGTTGCTTTACTATGCTTTAAAGCAAAGGTCGGCAACCTTTTTCCTCCAAGAGCGTAACATAAAATTCGAGATAAAATTTAAACATACAGTTTGACTTGCCCTTAAAATCAATAAAACAATATTTTCTTCCCAATCGTCATTAAAATAATATGTTGTTGTTGTATTATCGGGTAACAGTGATTATCGGGTAAGGAGTTTTAATCGGGTAACGAGTTATTACCGACTAACGGGTAATTATCGGGAAATGGGTAATTCCCGGGTACCTATTAAAAGCGGGTACCTGGGTATTGTCGTCCCTAATATTTTCTTATAGATAATTTACATTTTCACTTATTTTTGTTCAAATCTATCAACCAGGGATGTAGATCATAGCGGGTGCTTGAAGCATCTCTTATCGTATTTATTTTAACAACTTGACGTTTTGTAACTTTTAACCTGAAAATCTTATTCTTCGTACAAAAATACACAAAAACAGTATTTTTTGTAAATTCTCTAAAGTGAACTGTTTTTTAATAAGTCAATTGTGTTGCCATGAAGATCTGGGTGTTTCCTTAATAATTTCAACGAACTTCAAGGGTAAGTTCTACTCACCAAAACAATAAAAAAAGCTCCTACAAGCATGGGTCCGGAAACGTTTTCTTCGAACTGTTCGCTCTTCTGGAGGAGATAAATCGATAAGGAGCGTTTTCAGAGCTTACACCCCAAAATGTGTACAACCATTTCCGCACCTTAAAGAACCACTAAACCTTCATGGCAACTCGACTTAAAAAAAAACGATTTTATTACTTTTATCAAGAGTACTTTTTTTTGGTATATTTTTTGAATGGAGAATAAGATTTTAAATATGTTAAGAGATACGTCGAGAACCCCCACATGTACGTTGCTGTGTACGTAAAAATGTAAATCATCAATATACTAAGATTTTCATACAAAATTGGGTATATTTGGCTTAATCGGTCTATTTTCAAGTAAAGAATCCCCTTCCAAGCGTCATCTCACGATTTTCCAAAGACCCTATATATAACTAGTCTGCTTTTGTCACCACAACGTTAATTATATTACAAGTTGATATTGGTAAGCGTCAATAACTTTCACCTATTAGAATGGCGCAACCGCGTGTTTAAAAAAAGCGTCAAAGCTTTATTTATGGGATTTGAGTACGGCTGCGACGGTAGGGAATTAATTACTCAAGAATAGGTACTTGAATTTTTACATTTTTACATATAAAGCACAAACATAAATATTTCTATTGCTGGATTAATGGAATAAAGCCAAAGATTAATGTTTTGAAATTGCAAGTAATATTCAAAGCTTAACAAACTTTGTGACTTTTTTAAATTTCTATGTCACACAACTTCGTTGATGTGTTTGTATATTAATCCATGTACTCGTGCTCGTCCAAACAGCAAGTGCGGATAGAAAAATAAACTGCACTACCATTGATGGTTTTGTTTACGTTCTTAATGCATTTGAGGATGACTCGTTGCATTAGTCCATCCTGCTTTCTTCTTTTTCGTAAACAACTATGACGTTACAGTTTCGTACAAAATGAAATTCATCAAATGTATGGGATTATTGGAAAAATAAAGCTACCTTGCTGTTTGCATAAATTTCTATATCCTTCGGCAGTACAAAAATTAAGTTGCCTAAAATTAATTAATGAAGACGATGTTGACATAATAATAAACGAGATCAGATTCGATTCGTACCAATATTCGATATTTTTAAAATATTTTTAGTTTAAAACTAAACATCAATTGTGATAATTTTTGGATAAGGTCTTAACGCAAATAAAAAGTTCTGTTTTTTCTCATAAGCTAGTATGGTATAGGAATGTGTACCGTGATCAGTATAAAAAATTGTTCTAAGATTTTGACGGAAATATGTTTTGGAGCTCAGGAACACAAAGAAAGTGGTTTTTAAAAGATGTCTATCTCTATACACAGGACCGGATTTTTCATTGGCGGACTGGAAACAAAACTTATAATTTCTTACATGCTATATGCCAATATAATTGCTGTATGCCTTAAGTTTAAGTTTTAACATTAGCTTTGTCTTCCATGGCCAACCTTTATTGAAAATTTTGTTGAATCATACTGTACAGGGTGGCGTAAATTTGTTGGTTTTGCAGCCTATCTCGGTTATTATTGCAGTTAGAAAAAAACCGATAGACATGTTATGGGCCAATATCTCATATTTCAGTTATTTCAAAAGATAGAAGGAGAGTGTAAAGATACTTTTATAAAAAATTTAAATACCTAAACAGATGTTGAAATTGTCCATTTTTTTTAGACATAACACAAACTTATGTTTTTTTAAAGCTAGATAATATTTCTTAAAATTGCTTAAAATGTATTTACTGACTTCGGTTGTCTCTGAAAAATGTATTAATCTATAGCCTACATTTTTATGTTTTACTAATAAGGCTATCGATTTAAACCATTTTTTTAAATTGGTAGAAACAACTCAAGTCAGTAAATATATTGTAAACAATTTTAATAAATATTAGCTAGTTTTAAAGTGAACAATGCAAAGCAACAAAAACTAAACTAGAGATAAAAAAAATATAACAAAGAAATACAGCAGTTTTATAACAAACGCATTGATATTAACTTCAAGGATGCTCAAACTGTTCCCCTCCACTTTCGATGCATCTTAGAATTGGTAAAAATGTATTTACTGGCTTCAATTAATTCTACTGGTTGTAAAATGTATTAAATCCGTAGCTTACTTATTAATAAAACATAAGAATTAAGAAACGTTGCTGGAAATCGATTGGTATTGGAAATAATACATACAAATAACAAAGTATATATTTTCTAAACCGCAAAACAAATACTTTTTTAATAAAGTCACAGCCAACTATTGTTTCTATTTAAAAAAAACATAAGTACGTTTGTGTTATAACTCAAAAATAAATTAATGTTTTTAGCATCTGTTTAGGTTTCTAAAGTCTTTATAAAAATATCTTTAAAAAATGTCTTTACACTTTCCTTCTATCTTTTGAAATAATTGAAGTATAAAAATATATAAAATTCAATTTTGGCGCCTTACTTGAAAACAAAAGAAGATAGCTCTAAAGTGCGTTTTTACTTTTTGCTGTCGAAATATATTGAAATAATTGACCCATAACATGTCTGTCAGTTTTTTTTTTCTAACTGCAATAATCACCCTCATATCCTGCAAACCAACACCCTGTACATTAAGTACTTGCTTATACCTACTGAAAACAAAATGTACATTTACAGCAAAATTCCGAGACTTAATTATTTATTATGTTTTTATTTACCGGAAGTTATTTAGTAGTTGTTTGTAATAAACACATGCCGCAGCTTCTATACAAAAATATTTTGTTAATCGTTTATAAACATTTCTCGACCAAGATATTTATGAGACGTAATTTGTATATTCTATCGGCTAACTGTTTAAGGAAGCAATATCAAATTACCTTATAGATATGTCTATCAAGATTTCTATAGAGTATTATTCTTCCATAATAAGAAAAAGGCTTTTACCACATATGAATGATTAAGTTTTTTTGTTAGGTTATTTAAAATTGTACATATGTACCTATGTACCTATGTATTTTGCTACAAGAGGCGGCAAAAACTGTAAAACCGGCCCTGTTTATAGAGGGTGTCATAGAAAGTGTGAAGGAAATTTTAAAGGCAGGCAGTATACAAGGTGCCCCAAGACTAGCCGAACATAGGCAGATAACGTGGGAAAACTGAAAATCTCTTATATCTCCCTGAAGTACTCCGTCAATTTTACACGTCATAACGATGAAGAACGCACATTTTTGTATTACTTGGTAGAAATATTGGTAAGCTTCCGGTTTAATCACAGCTTTTATTATTTATTTTACGATTGCAATAAACAAGTTCGGCTTATAACTCCAAAATTACGCTTCTCCGCATGCGTGTCTTCATAGCGCAGTTAGCAAACGGATGTTGCACGCTCGCGACACAACATCGGTACTGAAAGTGCAGCGGTTCAAATCGCGCTTGCCGCCAATATTTTTTCTTACTATTTTTTGAAATTTCAAATTATCTGTTTTATTTTATAAGAGCTAAATATTGTTTTAATAAAGAATTTAAAATAATAACTCAGCTATTTCACAACTGTTAAATCTGTTAGATCATGATGATCCACGATCTTAAACATGTCAATTGAATTATATCAGCTTATTTGAAAACTTTCAGGTTGATTCACAGTTCAATACATTTTTGGTTATACAGACACAAGTAGTTCAATTGGGAATGTTTACTAAATAGTTTTATAGTTTTCATTAAGCATTTGATTTTTAAAATATGTTTCAACAGTAATTTAACAATTTATTTTTAAAACAAAATAGTACAAAAACGATATTTAGCTGTTAGGAATAAAAAATAGTGAAAAAATTGGCGATAAACGGAATTTGAACCGCTGCACTTTCGGTAACGTTGTTGCGTTGCGAGCGTGCAACGCTGCAACTGCGTTATATATAGCAGTTTTAAGCGAATTTGTTTATTGCAATCGCAAATCAATTAATATCAGGGTCAATTAAACCGGATGCTTACCAAAATTTCTACCTAGTAATTATACAAAAATAGGCGTTCCTAATCTTTATGACGTCTAAAATTTACAGCAGATATTATAGGTCAGTTTCCCAAGTTATCTGCGTGTGTTCGGATACATTGTATATGAAAACACGACGAAAATGTAAATATTTTTTCCTATTATGCATAGTAATGGAACTAAAGAATCTACCTGCGATGTATGAGTACGACTAATTTTGATATCAGGGACAATAACACATGAAGCATGAAAATTTTAAAAATTTATTTGTTTTGCCTAATACTGATTTTAAATTTATTTCGCGCGAATATCGTTTATTAAGAAACTATTGATTTAACTGAACTATTATTAATAGTAATAATAATATTAATAATAATAAATGCAAAAACCAAAAGTTAATCTGTTTTTATTTATCAAAGTTATTAAAGCAACCTAGTTAAATTTAGTGAAGTAGGAATTATGATTACAAAACTAAATAATAAAAAAACTTAACAATTAATTTGCTTGTAGAAGGTGTCAAAAAACCAGATTTAAGGTCTCGAGGGCCCTGGAGCGCCTTTCTATTGAAGCCCTCTTCTATAAAAAAATATTCCTTAAAAAATATTCCTATAAAATAAGCAAAGATAAATAAAAATATATTTTATGAAAGTATAAAAAAATAAAATATAAAAACAAAAAATTCCGAAAAAGAACTATAAACAAAATTTAATTTAAGAAAATTTAATTATAATTAGAAAATCATCAGTAATCACAGCAACAGCAAAACTAAAAATCTGTAAATAGTTTGTCTGATAATCAACTGAGCCCTTCTTTTTCACTCTCAGCCGAATTTCTACCTTAATCATACTCGGTATTTGCATTGTCATATTTATTTGTCTGGCCAGGCATAATATTTCCGTAAAGGTAACATCGGAAAATTAACAAAGTTACGTTACTGCATAGGACACGCGGCCAAACCTAATAAAAGCCACGCAACCCCGTTCTGTCGCTCACGCTTCTTGTCGCTTCTTAAATCAACTTTAATTCGTAGTTCTGCAATCGGTTACAATCTAGTTAAGAAAGTTTTGGAGTGTACCGTTTGCTCCATACCTCCCTAAACTACTGCGCGAGGTTCGCCTTTTTTCTCATGTTTGGCCGCGCGCACTATAATTTTGATTACCTACCCAATATCATTTGAAGATTTTTCGCCTACCGGCTGCCACCTTTGAATTATTTATATTCATGTTTAATGACCTAGGGAATATTTTTCGTTATGTTACTGATCTGTAGGCAGGCTGGGGCTCTCCGTAAATCCGGCTTTAAAAATGACCCCCATGAACTTAAACATTGCCAAAGGTCATCGAATGTTGGCAGTTCTGTTTCTGTAGTATAAGTAACACTTTTTATATGCCCCCATAAGAGACGGTGCATAGGTTTACTTCAGGTGACCGTGGCGGCCAAACAACGGCACGATTTCGCCTAACCATATTTATTTGGTTATTTTTATATGGATTATTTTTATATGGATATTTAACCAAATTGGAGAAAGTATGGAAAATGTGTTGGTGCATTATCAAGCAAAAATCACATGTTTTGTCGGAAATCCAGTGGTAAATCATCTAATAATTCTGCAAGAGTATATCAAAATATTTAAATAAATGCGCTAGCTATACCGTTTTTCATGCAAAATTAAAATAAACTGACTTCTTTGTTGTTGTATGTAAGACCCGTGTTTAACGTATTTATGTTATTTGTATATCACCCTTAAATCCTAGCCGTCACCAAGTCGATAACACATAAGCATAATATAACTTTCAGCGTGTGCCGGCAACTGACGACAGTAGAAAATAGACGAGTGTTTGAAGCAATTGCTAAAGGATTTCACGTGGCAGTTTGAAAAAATTAAACGTTTGGACTAAAAACGGGAAGGTTTTCAAAATGCGAGACCTTTTCTGGAACAGAGTCCTAAAATCCGGGACTGTCCCGGAAAATCCGGACCTACTTGGGGGTATATAATGTTACTATAAATAAGGAATTTGAAACCATGGAAACATTATCAAATTTTTTTAGAATTTCGATTGCTCAAAAACTGCCCATATGGGTACATTGTGCTTGTGATGAGCTACAATTTGGTTAGTGCCTAATGCACTAATTTCTCTTTGAAGTTTTCTAAGAATTTTGGAAATTTAGAAAATAATGTACTTTTGTTTATTAAACGTAGGAAGTTGTTTAACGTTTAAGCTAAACAACTAAATATAACTTAGCAGCGTTGGTGAAATTATGATAAACATATGCGAAAACAGAAGATATGTAAAGAACCAACAGTAAATGTGAAAATGATTCTGTAAAATAAAATAAACTTGAGAAATAATCGTGATATGAACACGTGAACTCTCTAAATGAATATCAAAAATACAAATATTTTCTTTTCTACTTTACACAAATCAGTTTAGTTCTCCTTATCTTGCATGATACAATAGTTCAGTAAAATTGGCATTATTGTTATTATTATTATTATTAATATTATTATCCGACGCCCTAAAGGGCAAAAGGATGCACGAAGAAGAAGAAGATTAATATTATTATTATTATTATTATTATTATTATTATTATTAATATATAAGATCAGTTGCTAAAAACATACAAACATGAGTACACCGTAAACTGAAAAGGTTGATTACTCTACCTTTAAAGGTATTACCTATATCCAACCTTAAGGTGTAATATAAATACCTTGTAGTAAGGTATAATGCAGTCATTTTACCTTAACCGATATTATTGTACCTTAGTTAAAGGTATAAAATTCTACCTCAAAAGGTATATCGTTCTACCTGGAAGCCAAATTGGTGTTTAATGCGGAGGTATAAGAAAATACCATGGGGTACATTTTTTAACCTCAACCGACTTTAATTTATCTCACGTTGAGGTAGATAATTCCACGTCTAGGTATAAATTTATACCTCAACGCCTAAACCGTTACTAATCCAGAGGTAGAAGAAAAAACCTTGGAGCATTTTTTTAAACCTCTAGCGATTTTAATATACCTCATTATAAGGAATAAAATTCTACCTCCTTAGTATAACATTATTCGTTAAGTCAAAACTCTGACTAATACTAAGTGTATCCAATATAGTGCAAAAATAAATTTAATTTTTAATTGAATTTTAATCTTACAAAACTTTTAAAATCCTTACTTTTTCTACCGTATTTCAATTTTTATTAGCAGTGTAAAGATCTTCCAACACATTAAATTATTTTCGCTTCAGAAAGACAATGAAATAAATCAGATGTAAAAGTGAATACATAATTATATTTATTGATTTAGTTTAGTCGAAATATAATACTTAACATGAAAAATAAAATTAAACAAAAACAAAACGATATACAAAAATAATTATAAATAAACATTAGATAAAATAATTACAACATTTTATTAAGGACCAACGCAATCTGTGCCTTGTATTGACGTAGCAGCTCTTTAAGTTTTGGCTGCACTTTTTGGGTATGTTTAATAAAAAAATAATGGCTACAATAGCTTCTAGTGCCTCTCTGGACTTCACCTCGCATACTTTTGTATGATCCGCACACACATAGTATGTGGAATTATTTGGGCCGAACCACGATGCTTCCTCTGCCGCTACCGGCACAATACAAGGTAGTATTCCAGGCTCCTGCAATTGAAAGAAAATGTGCATTTAGAATAAACTCCTTTTTTGCATAATATTTTTATAAACTAACTTTTTTAATTAGTTGGAGAGGATTTTCCTTGAATAAGAGTGGCAATAGTATTAGAAATGATTTCCCTTCGGTATCTGAAAGTACACACAATAATAATTAGTTCAACACCTGTACTGTCGATATTTCGTATGCTTACCTGATAAATTTAAATTACAGCCTTTGTCGATGGTCTTAATTTTCGTCATAGTTCGGATGTTTTAATAAACTTAAGATTTTTGTTCTTTTTTCGTCGTTGAAAAACAATTCCATTCTATTGGAAATACTCTCTTTGAAAAACAGCTGGCAATTGTAATTTGAACATTAAAATTTGTTTTATAAACTTCTTTGCAAAGTTGTAGTTCATTTCATCTCCAACAATCTGAGCAGCATTATCGAAACTATCAATATTTGCATGTGAAGGATACTCATTGATACTAATGAAGGCTTCTGATTTAAATTTTATATTTATAATACAGTCACGTTTTCGGTAGCATTTAATAACATACTTGTGGTCCTTCCTACAATGGACAATATAAGAAGATACACGCTGGTATGCTTTTAAACAGCCATAAATGTAACATACTATAGTTCATTGCGTTAAATAATAATGGGCAAACTTCATATGTTGCAACATCAATTGCAAATGAAAAAAGTTTTACCACCGATACAACAATCGTACATATTTAGTTTGTAAAATAATATAAATAAGAAATTTAACTTACCACTGCAGGAAACAACGTCCATTTAAGTTTAACACTTTTAACGTTCTAAACACTTTGACTCGGCTCGTCAACTTTGATGCCAGTGCATAGATATAAATACAACCCAAAGTGCAATTGTTACCCACCCTCTTGCTATTTTACCGTACTTCCACTACCCTGATACAATAGCAGGTAAACCCAACGTTCCAAAGAACATACTTATCTATGCGTCATTCTTTCGTCCAGTTGCCAAACAAAAAGCCTTTAGAAAACGATGGCAACTTTTACTGTTAAGATAGAATAATTAATAAATAAATATTCTTACTCGACATATACAAAATAAAATTCTGATTAGATATGTTTGGTGTGTTTTTTTTAATACCCGATTGTTTTCAGCATAGCGAAAAAAAGTTCAAATAATAGCCGCTACGTCAATATACAAGGCACAGATTGCGTTGGTCCTTAATAAAATGTAATCATTTTATTTAATGTTTATTTATAATTCTTTTTGTATCTCTTTTTGTCTTTGTTTAATTTTATTGTTTATATTTTAAGTATTATATTTTGACTAAATTAAATAAACAAATATAATTATGTATAAACTTTTACATCTGATTTATTTCATTGTCTTTCTTAAGCGAAAATAAGTTAATGTGTTGGAAGGTCTTCACAATGCTAATAAAAATTAAAATACGGTAGAAACATGTCAGGATGGCAAAAGATTTAGAAGATTAAAATTCAAGTAAAAAGTATATATTATTTATGCACTATATTGGCCACACTTTTTAGCATCAAGTATCAAAATTTGTAGAATTAAAAAAAAACGCTTCCAGGTTTAAAGTTGTACGAGTACCTTAGAGGAAGAACATTATTCTTAAAAATAACGTATATAAAAATCAGTAGAAGTGTTACAAAATATCTTAACGTGTTTTTTTCTAGGTAGAATGATACACCTTTTGAGGTGGAATTTAAACCTTTTAGTTTACAGCTTACAGTGTATATATATACTGTATACAGTCCGGCTGGTGACGATAGAAAATTTCTCCTTAAAAGGTATTTTTTATTCCACAAAGGTAGAAAGTGCTAAGTATCGGTTAAGGTATTTTATTATCGTTGAAGACGTTTATTTTTCTACGTTTATTTGGATATTTGAGGTAGAATAAAGCACCTTAAGTTGTAAGGTTGAAATAAATCTCTTGGGGTATTTCTTTCATCCTTTAATTCCGTATTATACCTTTAAAGGTAGATGCAAATACCTCAATGTTTGAATTATACCTTTTCTCAACCTTAAAAAATAACAGTGTACCTGTCTCAATATGTACCAATACAGGATAAAAGCGTCAAAACTAAGACAATTGACATCTCTTGATCATGGAAAAATCCGTAAAATGGCCAAAGTGCGCTAATAAGATGATCTTATCTTGGAAGCAATTTTCAATATACTATAGAACTTAACAGTAATCACAAAAATAAAATCACAATTTCTGATAACTGATAAGTAAATATATCAACTTGCATGTTTTTAAGATATACCTATATTATTTTTTTTGTGTTGTGTATGAATCGATTATTTAATCAAAGAGTAATTAACTCGTAATCAATTATCTAATTTTCCATGGAACATCTAGGAAATATAATTGTAGTTTCTATTTTTAAATTAATGTTTAAAATTTTCATACATTTGTGGTTTAGGTTTTTATATTACTTTCAGTTTCCTACGATTTTAAAAAAAAATTGGAAGCTGTCTTAGCTTTGTGAATGTGATTTTTAGTGCAAAAGCAATGGTCTTTATGAGATACTTAAAAATTCCAGATCTTTAAAGGTATAGAAGATGTGTCCAAAATAACAAAAATTCGAACCAATAACAGACGATCCCAAGTAGAATCCAGTAGTATCATTTACTTTCCAAAAACGTTTTAAGAATTGTTTTTATTATAAAACAAAATAAAATAAAATTTTGTTTGAGAACTACTGAGAGTGATAGAAAATTTAACTCTACAAAGTTATTTCATAAATTGTAATTTAAATCCAAATAGGCCAATAACGCAAAATTATCTTACCTTGCCGGTGATAAGAAATTTTTTGCACATCATTTCTTGTTAATTTTGTTCTTCTACCGATAACATGTCTTATAGAGCTCAAAGTTGTATTACCCTGCAGTACTTAAACAATTTCGGGTTAAATTTTCAATAATTATTTTCTCGTGCCTTAAGGGTCATTTTAACAAACAAATTGTTTTGGCTGGTTTGTATCTACCAGTACCTTCCTAACCATTGGGCTAATTGGGCTGTAGCCCCAGGACCTCGGGTCTAAAAGGGCGGCGGGCGATGTTGTATTAAATATATTGTTTTAAAGAGGTATTCTTTACAAACGACATCAAATAAAAATATCTTTTTTAACTATATATTTGTTTTACAATTTTGTACAATAATCCGCCTAATGGATCATAAATATATTGGTGCGCCCACTAGTGGAAGCCAGAACTGCGCGTACTTGTACTTATGTACTTAATATTGTGAGTACATAAGTACTTTACATTTTAAGGTACTTGTTCTTGTACTTAAGTACTAATCTGATAGAAAATGACTTGTATTTATAAATAAATACAATTAGTTCCAATGTACTTGTACGCTCTGTATATTTTTGCACATTTGGGTGTCCGATGTTGAGGCGATTAGGGAAATATATGGTAATCGTAGTCGCAAGATCGCTATTTATAAAGAACTCGCTGTGTATTTGTACTTAGGTACTTGTACTTATGGTACTTGAGTACTTTTTTTTATAAAAACAGACGTGTATTTATAAATAAGTCTTCTGGAGAATACTTATGCTTGTACTTATATACGTTTGCCTTTAATGTACTTGTACTTGTACTTAAGTACAATTGAATTCCATGTTCTTAGAACAGCTCTGGTTGAAGCTGGTCAGATACCGTTAGTATCGCTATCAATCTACCAGATCATTAAACTAAACACATCTGGTCTGGTTATAAGACAGGGTAAGTGCGCCTGTGCGAAGTGCGCTTTTGTGAAACAAATGCTAAATACGTAATACTATCCATACTTATATAAAAGCTCAAAGGGTTTTTTTCTCCGGCTCCTCCGGCGGCTAACGCTTCACCAATTTGGACCATTTTTTTTAAATGAAAGGTCTCTATCCACAGATGGAACATGAAACATTTTTATATTTTTATTCTACGTCGATTTTTCAATAATAATTATTTTAATTTATAATATATATGAAAGTCTGCTAAACGCGCTTTACTTGGGGCGCCATTTACAAAACCGCCGCGTCTCATTATTGGAACTAATGCATCACCTGACGCATTTAGACGGGTCGGCCAACGCGAATCTGTCAGTGCATTGTGCGCTGGGGTCTGACTAGTAGAAATAAAAACAAAACACATTCTTACCTACTTTAACGATTAGATCTTCACTAAAAATTGTTTTCCATTTGCAAAGCGAAGAAAAGAAAGATTTATTAGAGATTTATTATCTTTCAAACATTTTGTAATTTAGGTGAAATAATATTTTTAACAATGTGTAGTAAGACGACAGCCAATCATATTTTTACGTTTCCTTAAAAATTTAGGTAAATACGAAAATTTTAAATAGCGCCGGTGAGTATATTAGATCTAAAATTTTCGATTAAACAAAAGTAGCCGGTCTAAAACTGGTAATTTTATTCACGTAACACATAAGGGAAGAAGATTGGTTTATACTATTTATACTTAAAATCATTGATTTAAAATTACGAAACGATTTTGTATAATTAATCATTAAAATCGACTTTTTAATAAATTAATACAGTTCCTTATTATGATCGATTCTTAGAATCGATTATTGAGATAGTTTTTTCTGTATCGATTTTTAAATTTCAAAAACTTCCAGCCCTAATGACCACAGTTGAAGAGCCCCTGGAGAGAGCTTTTGAAATAAACAAAATCAGTCTAAATAAAGAATGGATTGAAATGAAATAAGATTGATTTAAATCAATTACATCGAATATTTTAAATTTTTCAATAAACATCACGTATTTTTTGTCAGCTTTTTGTCATTAACTCGTTTTCAAGGGTTATGGTGACAGCAAGACGGTGCACCACCACAACCTCACAATGTACGGAAAGTTACCAACATTCTTAGTAAGTGTTTCCCAAAAACGTGGATGGGAAATAAAAGATTTTATTGATCGACCCCAAGATCTCGCAATTGGTACGACCCCGTTAGATTACTTCAATATCGACTTATATTTATTTATATGCTACGGTAAAAAATATTATCGGCGCTGTTCCTTTTCTAAATATTATACTGAATGTCGTGCCGCCAAAATTAAACATGTTTTAGTAAAGAAGTATCTTTCTCCAACATATCACCTTTTCCTTTGATTACAACTAACATCTTAGATTACTTCAATATCCACACAAATTTCTATGCTAAAGTAAAAAATGTTGCTGTTCCCTTTCTAAATATTATTCTAAAAATCGTGCCGCCAAAATTAATAAAAAATAATCTATTTCTAACATATGTCTTTTTTCTTCGCATACAACCGGCATTCTGACTTGGGTGGTAAAAAAAACGGTTGAGGACGGTGACTTAGAGTCTGCTCTTCCAAACATACTTGGTTCGATTCCCGGCAAAGGAGACATTGGATGTGTTTGTATGGTTGTACATGTTACATGAGAAACCATATGACCATAGCAAAACTCGACATCTTCATGCTAAAAAAACCTTAGTGATAATCTGATCTAATCGTCAAAGTAAAAATAGTGTTGTGTTTATATTTCATAGTTACGTTTCCTTCATGCCCCATCGAAATGTGTTAGTAGGTATACTTTAAATGACGTGGTTTTTTATGGCACTTTTATTTCTTTTTTCAAATCATATGCAAACAATTTTAATAAAACGCGAAGTGTAATACATCGTTGAACGCCCCAACATTGACTACGGCAACATTCCACCCCTCTTACCACCGTACCGAGAGTACAGCTGCACAATAGTAACATTATAAGAACATACTACATGATACTAAAGCTGTCATCTAAAAATATTGGTATCAACTATTTGAGAATCTTTATATTTATTCAACTACTGTCTACAAAGAGAGACAGTAGTGAAGCAAAGGTCGATTCGTTTTAACAGGTAGCAGTGTACTTCGGTCGACGTATGTTTCTCACAGTCTTCACAGAAAAGGGGAGATAGAAGTATACTGGTAGTACGCTAAAACTTTTTGTGAAAAAAATCGATGTTTTCATTTTTTGGAAAAAAATTCCTTGGGGTTAAAGAAAGCTAAACACAAAAAACAAATTCGTGAAGCAAAAGTTGGGTGGGAGTAGGAAAATTACCCCCTCCCTCAAATATTGCTTCAACTAAAAACTAAACAGATAACTTCGTTCTACTATCACTCATGAGCAATTTAGCCTAAACATAAATTTCTTATTGATCTCCTTTTATTAAACAAAGGGGTAGGAATTTTAGATTTTCAAAAATTCATATAGGTTGACACAGAGAAGTTGTAGCGGACTAAGACACGAACCAAATTGTATAATTTCATAATTTTTATCTTTTGGAACTTTTTTGTGCGCCGTATGTGGTTCTATAGAGCTATTACGATAAAAAAATTTGATCCCGATCTGTCAACTCGTTTTTGAGTAATAAGGCGCTCAAGTCAAAATAGAAAAAATCGTAACGGTCGCCATTTTTAAGTTAGAAAATTCGCAAAAAAATCATTTGATTTGCTCTAAGGTCTTCTATAAGATTCCGGTTTTAGGTTTAGAAAGTAGTTTCGAATAAATGTTAGCAAAAAAAAACATGTCTAATTTCGCTTCAGGTTTCGGATTTTTTAAAAGCTTATCTTGTCGGTGAATTTTTGATATACTCCCAGGTTTCAGAGCCCATTGAAATCGGACCATCCGTTTGGGAGTTATCGTAGCCAATAGTGCAAGTAATTAGACACACCCATGTGTAGTTAGAGTTTGGTTTTAGAATAGATATGATATGAGTGAAAAATAAAACGGTTCTTCATTTTATCGCGACTGAAAGGTCCTTGGTTGGCTGGCTTTCTTTTGATTTCGTTGAGTTTAAGCGTTAGCCTTCAATTACTTTTGGTTTCTCACGGTTATCTTTCTTCTGACATTTCCCTTTCAACTCGACTTCTTTACGACGAGTAACTGTCCAAACGACTGAGTGTACCTTACACATCTAAAAGTCCTATTTCTTTGAACTTAAGTCGGCTCGAAGTAACTCAGCCGTAAATAAAGTGTAAATAAAGCCCGTTTATCTGTAGTACGGTAATCTGGTTTCAAAAATACCAAATAATTCACGCAAACAAATTTCTAATAAGATTGTAGAGGGATGGAAATCATGTTCTGAAATTTGTATTTCTGTGTGGATTCTCAATTCTTTTAAAAATAATTTATAACGCTTTATTTTGGTAGGTACGCCATAATAAATAAGAAGAGAAAACAAATTAATCGTATAGCCTTAGAGATCGCAGTGTTTGTATATTTTATATATACCTATAAAATGTAGATATATTTGTTGCATTAGTTACCTATGTTAGATATCAGTTTCAAGGATGTATTTAATAAAGAGGGATGTTGTGAGTAGCCCCAAAAAGTCGGGTTAATAAGACTTACGAGTAGCAGTAGGAGAATTCCCCTACTGAATCCGCGTTACTCCGGGACTGAGGGACTTTTATTACTTGCGCCTCTAAAAACTAGGGCAGTAGAACCAAAATTTTAACAGCTTATACTGAGGTTGGTAAGTAAGTACGTATGCCTAGAAGAAACCAAAGCGCCCCTTAAATAGGTGACGGTGTTGAAGTTGGGGTGACTGCTGTCGCGAAAAGCACGTGTAGCGCTAGCGTGGGAAAACGTTTGTGCCCTTCGGCGGCGGCGGCGATCGCCGCGGCGGTATTATGTGTCGTCGACGTCGCCGCCGCCACCGCCGCCGTAGAAGTTGACCGCTACAGAGAGCGTGGGCGTGGTGGAAGATCGCGCAGTCGCCACTTGGTTGGCACGAGGAGCTAGTCGATCCATCCAATCACAAAATCCGACCCAAACGGGCGCATCCCACAAACGCTTTACACATTTAATTCCACTTCTTGTTGTCTGCAAAATAATAAAATAAAAGTCTCAGAATCTATGATGCTGCATCTGGGAGTATCGAGCGTGCGCCGGTGACGACCAAGAGGCCATCCTAGTTTGCAACAGCCAAGCCAATGCAGAAACATCGGCACGCATCGTCTCCTTCTCCTTCGTGCAGGTACCTATATCATAATACTGCGATGGCAACTAATACAAGTAGGTACCCACTGTGCAAAAAGGGCTTTATGATCTTGTTTAAGATGCTGCGTTGGGTATGCCATTCAGATCTTTCTACCAATGGACGTATGGGTGGAACATGACCTCTTAAATCTCGATATGGCAGCTTCTGTTGCAACTCCAATTAATCCAAGCATCTATTTGCAAGCAATTTGGTTCCGAATTTTAATTATTTTGCCTAAAATTTCAACTCATACGTTAATCCAATCCAAAATGTGTATACTTTACCTTCGCCCGCCATTTTAAGAGTTACCTGATGCACAGTCAGCATCTAACAATACAAGAAGATAAACATACTAAAGTGAAGTAATAAAAACTTGCATCGTAACTTCCAGTTCATCTCAGAAATGCAACTACGGATTTCCTTTTCCTACCCCGCTAGCTACGGAATATACGTTATTGCAGTAGGTAAACGAAACTTTTAGTGCTTATCTCGAAAAGCTACCCATCTCCGTCGAAATTTAAAACGGGATAGTTTGTTGTTGTTTTGTATGTAAGTTTAAGTAGGTATTTCACCTGCCGCAGTGATATAAATTTATCTCTAATTTTAAGATTTTTCAACCCACCACCACATCTTGAAAACGGGAGCTGTTTTAATCTTGTTTTCGCGTATTGGCAGGTGAACCCTCCGAAATAAATGCTTCTTGCATCTTAATGCGGAATTTCCGATTGTCGATGGGAATATCCTTAATGGCATGCGTGTCGTATTGGATACTGTCTTGAAGGGAAATTATTTTTCCTTTACTTTTTTATTTATTTTTGTTTGTCTTTTGAGACAGATCTCTTATTTCGTAAACATTCTTATGTTATATGTCATTCGATGTCTATAAATCGGCAACAAACGAAACAAGTTTCCGAAGAATAGGCTTCAGAAGCTCGGAATATAATTAGCACCCCGAACCGAGGCTGTAATTGCTTGCAACCCCCATCGAGGACTTACCATGAATGTAAATCGTTCTTCCGATCTTTTCATTGCTTTTTTCCTTTAATTTATGTTTCTCGACCTTAATCCGTTTGAAGTGTGGTTACTTTGAATACAATGAATAATCGTAGAACACATGAAGTATTTATCATTTAGAATTTATGAGAAAAATACCAGAGAATATGTCGCATGTGAAATGTTATGCTTTCTGACGTATATAGGTATATGTATTCAAATCACGCGGGCAATATTTTTAAAAGAAAGCGCGTTATTTTCATGTAAAAGATGCCGTAATCATACCATCATCCCCTAATTTAGATTTTCCCCCTTGCTTGTATAGGGTCAGGATGTTATGCACGCGGAGCGAAGTGTCAGTTTATTGTATAGATACAGATTTTCCCGACGTTCTAGCTGTATTGCAATTTATGGATTGTTTGACGTTTGTTATAAACTTTCAAGAATTCATTGAACAATTTAGTATGAAAAAATATGCAACCTATTCTTTTACTACTTTTTTTTATTAGTTTATTTGCAATTTTTCACTTCGGATTCGATCACCAAGGTCTCTGTATGGTGTAATTGAAAAAAGAGCTGCATAAAAAAGGCTTATTCAAATTCTAAACTAAATATTCGTAAATTGTGCTGTAAATCAAATATTCTGAAATAAAAACAGATTTTTTTGTATGCTGTATATGTAAATATTGTCTACGTTTGTTCAAATATTCACTTTCATTTTTTTGTTGGTATGTCCAAAGAGAATGATCAACGTCAGAAGTTAAATAAAGTTCTTACTAAAACTGTAACAGAAATGTCAGACGTGACATGTAAAAATATATAAAAATATTGTATCGTGTAATAAATTCAGGTTTATAGTAGTAGCAATTAAGAGTATATGCGGAGTACAAAAATACGAAGAAGAGAAGAAGTGCTTAATAAAAAATTGTGAAGGGATTTTTTGCGAAAAACATTAGGTAAAATGAACGGACTGAATAAAAAAGAAATTTTTCTTCGAGGAGAGAGATGAAATAAGAGAGGTTAAGGAGAATTATAGTAACTGAGAAAGTAAGAGACAAACGGCCAGACCCAAAGAATGAAAGAAAAGAGACAAGATTCTAATGTTTGTATGCTACACTATACCAGGGGATAAGGGTGAAGTAGCAAAGAACCAGAATAGCTAAAAAAATTGAGAACATGGAACTGACACGAATTAATTATTAATAGGGCAACCAAAACTATTTTTAATAAAACTAAAAATATGCTCTAAGAGATGTGCTATTAGAAAACTTAATTTTTTCCTCAATAATTTGCAAATATTCTATATTAGAATCGCTTAAAGAAACGAAGTAATATAATTAAACAGGATGAAAATTTGGACCTGTTTTTAATAAACGAATAAAAATTAGACTAATAAAACTAAAACTTCAGGTTTAAGTATGTCCTCGGACGTATACGCACAAATAATATTAATTAAAAACGAGAAAATTAATTTAAAATTTTAATTGTAAAACCAGTTGTGAATCTAAATAACGAAAAATATGCTAAATGTTGTCGAAAATAAGCAAAATTTGCAATAAAATTATGTTTTTATTCCGGAAAATGCACTATAAACCTGAGGATGCAAATATATGCGTTTATGTACGAAATATGCAAAAATATGCCCTAACAAATAGGGCTTAAAACGCATAGCTTCTCCTGAAACGGATTTAATATCTAGTCCATTACTTTATCAGCCCCAGGTCAAATATATGTCTTAGCATATTATTAATTGCCCTATATATTAATAATTTTCGTTTTTGTCGCCCAATATTTTTTCTCTACTCCAAAGGTTGTAGTTTAAAAAAATCCCATATAAGATGTTTGTAAATATTCATGTCGGACAGGAGTCGAACCTGGGGCGCCTTTATATTGCTGGTTTTAATATGTTTAGTGGTTTGGATATTTCACCAGCAATCTAAAGGCGCAGGTTCGATTCCTGCCCGGGTCAGAACCCGAGATGCGTTTTTACAAAAATCTTATTTTTTGAAACATACTATTTTCGTATAATTCGAAAGAAAAAAATAAATATTGGCAACAAAAGTGAAAATTTTAATTATGTTAATAAAATTAAAAGGAGTTTAGAAGATATAATAATATTAAAAAGATCTGAGGAAAAATTCTAGACTGGAGAAAAAAAAGTGTGGTGAAAATCTGAAATTACTAGAACGCTGAATTTCAAATTGCGAATGAACCACAGACGAAGAAAGAGGTTCGACCTTAAATAGTCTTTAGATTTAGTAAGCATCTGGTTTTATGAATTATACTATTTTCTATTGCTTGTAAACGCATTCCAGTCGGCAACGCAACATCAAGATGCGATATTCAACATTTCGATATTCTTTTACGATTGTTTCTTCTTGAAATTGAAGTTAGTACAGGAATCATTTAAATGATGTTACTTTTGTTAAATAAACTCACAAAAACTTTCGTTCTTATTTCTACTCTGGCTTCATAACAAGTCCGCAGTGTATTTTATTCAAACCCACTGAACCACCCTGAACCAACCAATATTGAACTTACATCATGCGTTTTATTACGAATTCTAATACAATATTTACCCAAACAAAATTTATATAAAAAAGTTAATATGAATTGGTAGCAAAGCAAATAAAAATTATAGCATTGAACAAGATTTTGTCTCGAAAATTGGAAAGTGCTATTCATAAAATTACTTCTCCAAAAGCGGTGGATTATATTATAACCGTTAAATAATAAGAAATATCAAATAATCATTATCCTCTCCTTTTCTCACTGATATTAAAATATGGACATCTTTGGAATATCTTTAGGTGTACGTCTAGTATAGTTATGAATAAGTTTATTTGCTGAAATTATATATTATAAATAAAACAAAAAATAACTTCAACCCGTTGAAGTGTCGTTGTATTTATAATATACTAATATGAACTTCAATTCAGTCAAGTTCAAACTTATTAATAAACTTAGAGGTAGTTTAGTTAACTTAGCATATTGACACGTAAGATTATAGGCACAAGTATAATTAATCCTAGCACGACCTGTGGGCTATGCCCCCGAGTTTTTGGGTAAGATTAGGTATACCCGGCGCTAGCCGCTCGTATGTTATCTCCGGTCTCGCCAATGCTGGTGGAAAGAAAATACCGCCTAAGAAACGAAAAAAGACCGGAAAAATAATCACGGATAAAACCGAAAAACAGCCGCGGATAAAACTGCAAAAAAGACTGGAAAAAACAACTCCCGTCAAATATCTAGGAAAAAATCCTATCACAGCCGGAATAAACCTGCAGATTTAAATAAAGTTTTTGAATATATACGCACTAAAAATAACTTGACATTTGCATATTAGTGTAACCGCATTTCGGAGAAGGTACGGTTTGGGTGGTCTGGTGGTGCTGACGCGATATCTGCGAGAGCCCGGGACCTTCAACGTGCCATAGGTTACTTGACCGATAACAGCTGACGGAGAGAGTATTTGGCGTTCTTCTGTGTTTAGCAGTGTTGTGTAATATAGTAAATCTGTGTTAATAAGACTGATGTTCTTGGATTACGTTTTAATTATTGCTTTTATCAATTAAAAATTTGATTATTATTTTCATTTCGCCGCTCGCGGCTTCGTATCTTAAACAACTCTGTTTCCATGCTTTATCCTCAGAATTTCTGTTCAAAACGACAGCAACAGAATATATTCCAATAATACAAACAAAAATGTGTATACATTTAATTTTGCATATCTCTATTAAATACTGTAGCGAACCGCTGTACACAGGAATTTACACCTTACGTAATAAACGCGCAAAACTGACTTCTAGCAACCGAGTCCCACTCGCCACTAAAAATTGAGACAGGTTTAATATATAGCTAGGGCTTAGGGCTTTTTTATTTATTATTTATTTATATTTTTTTTAATACCTAATATTTATTACGTCGCGGGCTCAAAGGTCGTAGCTTCCCATCCAAGAGAAACCGCTAAAAATATTCTGCAAATACATCGATTAAATATTTAACGGAGTAAAAAAATATTTATGTTCCCAGATTATACAACGACGGAGGCAAATATGTGATGAGTTTTGTTAGGTAAAATCTTCAAAACATTTTTTTTTAGCATCTCCTTACGTTTAAGGGTATCCCTAAAACACATTTTTGAATTTTGACTTAATTCACAATGCGCTGACAATGTTTATTTATGTCATTTTTCACGTTTAAAACAGCATAGAACGATGACGACTACCTCATTCTCATAACACATAAGGCCGATAAGAGTAGGGCTAGCGATAAGTAGTAATTGTATCATCAGCTTATGTTGCTATTTTTTAATTTAATGTAAACATTTCCAGAGACTCATAAAATGCGGTTAAATGAGTTTGTTTCATATAACTTTAATATTCCGTTTTAGAATAACGAAATGCATACTAGTTACTACATGCATAACGTGCAAAGCTGTGTTAAACATACAATTTAAAGAAGATATATGGAATGTCGACAAACTAAAAGAAGAGTACAGTATTAACGTATTTATATATTAAATCCGGAACTGTCTCAACTTTACACGACGACGGGCTTATATATTATTTTGTTGGCCGGTTCCGATGTTTATGTTATAGTCACGCAGGGCTACCCGGTATTTCAAAGCTCGCGTATTTTTAAAGATGTTATCATAAAAGCGTGGGGCGTACCTCACAGGTTCAGCTAGTTAGGTATTATGTTGCAACTTGAATTGTTTACCATCAATCTAGACACCTTTTAAGTTGTTGAATGTTTAATAAAAATAACACGTTCTTAGCATTCGTCTGTGAACACTAAATTGTCTTTACTGTTTTCTCATAATTAAAATGTTTAGAAATGCAAATTTAATTTATTTTTTCATGCAAATTCTTGTTTTGTGTTATAATATACGCAAGTATCAGCAGCCAAAAAGGTAAAAACAGACAAAGTATTTCAAGAAGTACGTAGATAGTACAGCATGCAAATTTCAGTTTCTGAAAGCTACAAACAACTTCGGACTCTTACTTAATTTCACTGACGATCAAAATGGTCGGAACAAACTTGCGTAGTCCTTTGTCGGAAATATTATTTGTAAACAGGAGTCTTCCCCTATCTGAGGCATCGGGCATCGATTAATACTGCAAACACTGCAAGAGCGTTCCGGGTTGCGGGTCCCGGGTCCCAAGAAGTGCATCGCGGTATACTTACAGGGTGTTTCCTTTATGATATTCGATAACGAGGGTTGCGAACACTGAAAATCTGGTACCTACAAATAAATATGTATGTATATAATATATAATTCAGGAGAAACGAACGAGTCGAGTCCGCTTAAGCAGTCGTAGATTGCTCACCTCGGGCGATGTGCTCCTTTACCCTTCGTGCCTAATCAATACGCACTGCTTTCTAATGTTATTACGGAAGCTGACAAACAGACTGATTCATAGTTGTGCTGAACAACAGACTATGTGCTTCTGTAGTCTCTTGTATTAATTTAAAATAGTGGAGGTATAACCCAGCTTCGTTTACATGCTGCTCTCTGTCTAAATGCGTGATAACAAGGGAACCCTTTTAAATTGAAAACTGTTTTTATTTTATTTATTTATCTTCGCAAGCAATAAAGGTTTACTTTCAATTCATTTGCATAATATTAGGCGAGCTATTCCTGAAACTTGTGCCCCTACTACTATTTTGATTTCTAAGAAAATATAGGTATGGGACGGAGTGTAGCGATATTATTAGGTAAAAATGTAACACGCAGAGCGGTCGAGCGTCGTATGGAGCAACGGCGTGTGGAAGATAACTCCGATGTATTATCCAGATTATCCTTTAAACGGAATAAATGACCACAGGGGACTGCGGCTGTGTCTGCACCTTATCTGTTTCCTTTAAATGTTTTATATACAGCATTTAGTAGTGGAGTTGGCTTCGTAACGATTATACAGACATTAATCCATAAATTACCCGTCAAGTCTTGCAGAGTTGTTTGTTGGGTATTCCGTTATTATCTACAATAAAATGTGCGAGAGTATTATCCGGCAGTTGCTATAATATCCAGTAGGTCCCGGTCGTAAAAAGAAGACATCGGGCTAAGGATTGTAAATGCCTTCGAGGGAGTTTATCCTAAATGGACGAGTGTCCGGAGACCGATAAAATCGAGCTAGGTGTTCTTGCCTGTTGGGATTCCGCAGCTTGTGCGTGTTTTTAGGCACCCATAAAGCTGTTTCAGATTTAGCAGAGTTTGCCTGTTTCAAAAGGGAGAATAATTGGCGTTATATAAATCTTACCGGTATTGGTTCTTTTGCAGGATGATGGTAGCATCATGGAACAGGACGTAGACGGAGATGTTGCTATCAACCTTTCCACTTCTCAACGGCCCTCTGCGGCAACAACACCAAACGGCAGCGTCGAACCGGAAGATGTTGAACTAGTAAGTATTATGCTTGTTTTAACCATCTTCAACAAGCTAAGGGTTTTTTTACAAGAATTTGTTTTGTTGTTTTTTTCTTGGTTTTTAATAATAATTACTAGGGTCATAGCAACAGGAACTACCGAACCGCCACGAACATTAACAAATCAGAACTGCTTAAGTGATGATTAGCGCTAGGATAGTTAGGCAAAATAAAACTCCAGAAAGGACAGTCAAACGGGCAAAATATATAGCACAAAATACTAAAAGTGTCGCTAAAACGCACTGAGAAAACAGTTAAAATATTAAATCTAAAAGAGGCACAAATACTGAAAATAAGGGCAAAACATAACAAGGGGGAAAACAAAATATCCTATAAAACATTGGCAAAGCACTTCCGTAAACTTTTCCATACTTTAAAAATAATTACCGTTTATCTTCCCAAAAATATTTTATATCAAATAACTATACCACAAGATGATGTCTAATGATTTAGCCGCTACATAAGTAATATTCTAACAAAACGCTTGCTATATGTACTTAGTATCAGTTTTTTGATTTTTTGGAAAAAGAATCAGAATACTCAAGACCAAAAACTAAATTTGTTTTCCAAAAAATTGTGGGAGGATATTAAAATATGTAAAATTTAAAATTTTAATGTACTGTGGCTTATAAATAGTTTAACTTAAATAGAAATGTTTCATCATCCCCCGTTCATTAAATAAAGGGGCTTGAATTTTAGATTTTCAAAAATTCATACAAACTGTCACAGAGAAATTACCGAACTAGCACCTCAACCAAGTTGTAATTTATTCCTACCACTAGGAGCCTACAAAATTTAAAAGAACAATCGTCAGTCCAGTTTTTGAGCAATATTTTTATTTGAAAATGTCCAAAATTTTAAAAATTCGCTTCACAGTTTGATTGTTTTAAATGTGTAGATAGTTATATTGTGTATCCTAGGAATACTTAAAAACGCAAAGTTTACGCCGATCTGACAACTGATTTTTGAGTAAACATGTGTTAAAGACAAAATTTCCAACAGATCGTTAACGCCGCCAATTTGAAGGGGGACGAAACATTCATAAGCGTAAGGATCATTACATTAGTATTGGTTTAGGATTAACTGTCTGACTGTTGGCCCGTGAAAGGTGGTTGATACAAAAATACTTTGGAAAATATTATAAGTAACAATTTCTAAAGTATGGGAAAGTCCAGGCGACGTTCTTTGTCCATTTTTGGCTTCGATGGCACATACAGAAAATTCAAGTGCATAATGGGGTCGCCTCGACGCCTTGAAATAATAAAACTCTCGCGCCTCATTTCTAAAACTTAATCGAAATATATGAGAATATTATATTTAGTTACTGACTTTATTCTATTCTAATTCTTTCCGTTCCCGCCGTGTTTGGTGTAGGGGTATTGGAGGCGATGGGGCCAAATCTGGACAAATCTTACATCACGCTCCTCCCGTTTATGTACTCACCATACTATTCTCACTTTTTGAGTCATATGTATGTAAATGTCGCGAACTGATGCCTTGCTGAATTTTCTCTATTTTGTGGGTGTTCCAATACCAAACGGTTGTTTTAAATTTATAATATTATCAGGGATTACATGCCCGCAAAACCATTTCTTTTGTCGTCTAAGAGCACAATCCTTCTAAAATTTGGAAATGACGATCGATATGCTGAAAGTATGTGATTCCCATACTGGAACTATGAGAAAGTAAAAATCGTCAAGATTGAGTTTTAGAATGAGAGGAATGGGAGGCAGGGGGAATCTATCGGGGCGCTGTCCTTTCTAATCAAGACCTGCGGGTTGTCCCCGCGGCCCCGGCATCGCGCTTAATGCGTTCGGATTTTTCATCTTAATTGAAAGAGTTCGGGCCCAGATGTCTCCAGTATAAAGTGAGACACTCCGTGTTTAGATGCGGTGTATGATTGCGGCAGACGCGGGCGGCTGCTCTTTCCGACTTTCTTCTTAGTATAATTTAGGCGAGAGATTTTCACTTGATAGATGTGTTCGATAAAGTTTTTCACAGTTCGAAATTAAGATATTTGCGCCGTATAATTAGAAATGAAGCTAATTTTGCATTCTTTGTTTTCCGTTCGTACTTTAATTAAGGACTTTAACAAATGCCAGGTGCCTTCTGTTCATTTCGCACCTCCGCTTTTTAATGTCGAAATTAAAAAGCGGTTTTAAATATAATTTAACGCGAATTCTGTGAACTTCCTTTGCCGTGTAACTGTTACCGGCTTTCATTTCACAGAAGAGTTTTGCTCACTAAAACTATGAAACCGTTTTCGGAAATAATGCAACGTTTAGAAGCGCACATTATTTATTTTAGGGATCTTAATATGCATATACAATTTTTTACAGAATCTTCCAACATATATAGCATTCGAACTTAACACGATCAACTTTCTATTAGAGGAGTAATTGTACAGTCATACCTAAATATGACTGTGCTTTAAGATACCGAAACAGTAAACATGATGTAGATAGAATTTGAAACATTTATTTGGAATTTTAAAAACTTCGCAGTAGTAATGATAAAGCTAGCTGAATGTTCTTTAAACACGTGTCGTGAATTGCTGTGAAGGAATTGAAGAACGAAGAGCAATATCAGAATAAGGCGACGTCAGGGATTGTGGGGGGATTGGGTACGAACAGTCCGAGGCATCGAGGCGTTCAGAAAAACTCGTCGCGGTCAAACCGCCATTTCTTTAAGGATGCTCTGCTATTACGTGAAGTCTTTGCAGCCCAAGTATTATTTTAAAGAATTTGCATGGCCAATTAGAAGGAGGAATCAAGTAAATCCCGTAATTACGCGATACATTTTATAGATGAAACGGGTCGTCAATAAATTCCCTTCAAACTTTTCTCCCCAGCTTTTATCCTCGGTAATCCACTTTGAATGGAAAGTAAGCAAATAATTTTGAACACGTTGCATTTTTGACCCTTTCTGTTTTCTTTTCGTATATTCCGTTTGACTTGAAGAAGTCATTTTGGTGTAAGTCTCGGCGGGTCGACGGTGCCTGCCGGGGGAGGGAGCAACGGCATCGGTAGGTAACAGATGCCGCGCACTCAGCAAGTGGTAATTACGTTAGGACGGATGGGTAGAGTAAGGCAGGTATTAGATAGGTATATGTAACTTACGTACATACATACGTACGTACGCATAAGGCGCACGTGGGGGTAGATACTAAGTACGAATCTACAACCCACGGAAAGTTAGGTCTGCGAAACGGCGCGGTGTTGACGTTTTGCGATATAGTCGCATGCAAAGACTAAATTGAATTTGGGACTGGCCGGCCTGTTTGGATTCCAGGATGGTTGTTTAGTTTGCCGGAACAAAGAAAACAGCCATGTGTTTATTCTGCTTGAAATAGCAAGCCACTCCCCAGCCGGGCTCTCTGCGGACGGTGTAAACACCTCGCCGAGGTACCGTCGATACATGAGGCGGCAGCGGCGGCGGCGGCGACGACGACGGCAGCGAGGTAACAACGGCGTTGCTTCGTTCTTCTTAAACGACAATCCGATCGCGAGCGCCCGGCTTAGGATTTCCAGATAGTGCACGAGCTCCCCCGTCTAAGTGAGATGTAATGCTGTTGCCAGATACCGGGACTATTAATGCGTGCACTGGATTCCCGTTATCTAGATAAATGGATGCACGAGTTAACTCTCGATTCCGAGGAATATTTATACATCGCGTTCGCAAATAGCCTTCCCGTAGCTGTGCTTTGTGCGAACCCCGCGTGGCTCGGTCTCTAGCAACCCTCTCCCTCGGAGGAAGGCTCCCATATCGAATCCGCCACACTTTTGGTAAACAATGGCCTATTTAATTGCTTTTACAGTCGTCTGCGCTCTTTTACCAAAACACACCCGAGTTGCTATGGTTATACATAAATTATATAAAGTAAAGCAAATCCGTATCCGCGCATCAAAGTATCATCCCACATCACGTACATGTACGTATCCGTGCATATGCAATTCGATAATTATACACAACTTAAATCTTAATCGAAACTTTTTAGATACCTTGTGATTTTTAAACGGAGAGTGTTTAAATAGTCGTCCCCGCTACGCGCCGCTAATTTTAATTCGGCATTTGCGCCTGTTGACCCCATATTCCGGGCGCTTCCATCGACGGCTCCCCTCCAAAGCAGCTGCGAAGTTTCTGCATGACCGACCCGAGTGTGTCACTTCTTAATGCTTGGAAAATATATGATCGACGCGTATCGACTGTATAGCGAGAAAAGCCATCATCGGATACCCAATGACAAGAGATATTCGCCGATAAGAAAAAATTGCTAATACCAATACGGATTTTATAGGCACCGCGTGCATTCTCTCGCTTAGTCATCGACGTAATTTGTCGAACCGTTAAGCGATTTGTTCTAAAAAATTGTAGCTAAACGTTAAACCCGAGAGGATGCGCTAAGTTGTGGAATTTCTCGACAATTTGAGATATGATCTGTTGGTCAGATAGCGCAACGCGACGTAGTGCCGTAGCGGTTATTTCTTGCGAACGGATTATCCGCATTTCCCTACCCGCGCCACTCCACTAGGCTTATTTGTGTTTGGGTTTCGAGATCCATCTGTAAAACAAATACTGCTGTCAGTCGACGCTCTTATTGTCTTTTTGTTATAGAAATAAACCGCTGTGGAGAAAGCTGCCATTTTAATTTGCTTCGTCTAAACAAAAGCTTAATTCGTTTATCGCTTCCTGAACCTGAACTGCAAAAAAGCCGATGAATCATCTCTTTTCTTCCGACCGGGGTTCCTGCTAGCACGCTTCTCTATCCGTTCCCGACTATAAGGGGCTCGATATCTATTCTTAATATCCATTCATTTAACTAACCATTATAGAGGTGCCTAACTACCTGCACCGCACTCGCAACGATTGTAATTTCGTTCCTGCCGCAAGCGGCCTGCTAGCGAACGGGACAGGCAGGCTCTACAAACAAGCGAAGAACCGAGGGCGATGGACCGCGTAAACAAATAAATATTAGGAAACTCGTCTCTGCGGTCGCCCATTGCAGGACGTCGTTCTCGTCCACGACGGCGGATTTCCTCTCGCATTAAATGCGTTGTGAAACCAAATATCGGTTTTTTCGAACGCTTATGCCGGCTGCCGGCTGCTGCAGTTCTACTACGATCGTGGAGGGAAGGCAAATCTTACACGAATTCGCGTCGTGCGGATTGATGAACGGCGTTTATTGACGTTTTCCGGCAGGTATTAATCAGATGAAAATCTCCGGACTTTTTGTGGGCTGCGGCGTCGGCCTTAACAGCTAACCCTCTTGTTTTATTGGCATACTTTTTCTTTATCTTTTTTCGCAGCCTAGACCCGTGTGTTATGGTTGGCGGAGGTAATCTTTAGGCGTGACGGGTGACGAAGGACGGCAATCAGTGCTAACGGCCCTTCGACTGACCACCGCCGAAGTTGCTGTTGTGAGAATTCTGCGATTACACCGTTATTAGATTTAAAATAATGTCTTTTACTTTCTTCAGATATAAGGCGACGTAGGGTAATAAAACGAATCGTCTAAAATTTTGTTGGCGAAATTCATGTATTTAAAAAAAATAACTACTTTTGGTAGTATGTGTTTGCGAAAATTACGATATTCAAAAGCAGAATCGAAGTGACTATGCTATAACATTTCCGATATATGTAATATCTATAAAGTAAGCTGAAACCTGAAAGAATTAATTACCAAGCACAAACGGTTATTCTCATCAAACACAGTGTGGAGCAAAAGTATGGAACAAATTTGCTAGTACATACTGTTAATTGAAGTTTGTCGCAAAAATCCTTGTAGGATATAACGATTAAAAAAATCCATATTTTGCTGCACGTCATTGATTTTTTTATTTTACCATACCTTCATTATAGCGAAGTATTGATTTCATGAAATTATCAACTTCGAAATTTTGACGAAAATACATGTTTTGAACCTCCAAAAACCCAAAAATGTAGTTTTTAAAAGGTGTGATGTGAAGGATGGTCTGTATTCCGATGAGTTGCGGAATATGGGGTCGTGGGAATATATCAAAAATTCACCGATGAAGTATATCAAATTTTTCGGTAGCATTTTTTCAGAAACTGAATTTTTTACATCTGAAAACGGAATCGGATCCAACGTTTCTTTCCGAACTTTCTAATTTCAAATTAGCGGCAGATACAATTTTTGGACAATGACCTTATTGCTCAAAAACGACTTGACAGATCAGGATTAAATTTCGTTTTGTAGAAGTTCTAGGGGACACAATATTACTGTGTAAAGAATTTTTGTACAAATGATTACTGTGAAGTAAATATTATTTTCAAAATCTTAGAAACTGGCCAAACGATTTTTCTTTAGCCGCATAAAACTATGAAGGAGGTACAGTTTGGTTTGTATCCCAGTTCGCTAATTTATCTGTGACGCCTTCTATGAATTTTTGAACATCGAAATTTTATGCCCCTTTACTTAATAAACGATGGTCTATACATTTTTATGTTTAAACCTCATCTTAGACCATGGTTAATATTTAGGGGGTTCAATTTTCCTTCTCCCACCCAATTTTGCTGGAGGAATTTGTCGTTCCGTTTTTGGTTTTCTTTAATCCTAAGGAATCTTCTTCAAAAAAATCGATTTTATTTTTTCTAAAAGATTTTCGATTCCTGAATACAATAAGACATGCCGATATAGTCTAATGGGTTACTATAGTAACCCATTAGACTATGCCTATCGTACTCTATCGCTAGTCGAGCCGGTGGCTTTCGGTGTCAATTAAATTATGTAATTGATCATATTCGTTCACTAGAAATTGTTTTAGAAAATCATTTAAAAGATGGAATTTTAACCAAATCAGCAGGAATTAAAAAAGAACAAACAATCTACAATAAATGCTCAAAACGGTGCCTATTTACTGCTTAACAACGTCCTAGAGGACAAAAAAATGTGTTCCAGACTTTTGTACCACGCAATTAAAAAAAAAACACTACTTTTTAATTTTTTCCAATGCACAATAAAACGTTAAATTTTGGATAATCAGTCTTTTTTTGTGAAATTGTGTATTTGTTACGTAGAGAATACTACCATTACGGTGTTCTTATATACAGGGTGCGGCAACTAAAGTGCGTTACAAGCTGATCTCCCCGAAACTATAAAAGATTCAACAACAAAATTTCGTATGGTTTTATGGAACGAAAGGGGCTATATATTAGGCTAATAGTGAGTTTTGAAAAGCCCCCCTTCCCTATTTCAAGGAATGGGGGATAACTTAAAAATTTTAAATGGGATGCTATATATTTTTCAATATTTTTTTTAACATTAGCATCAAAACAGGTATATTCCGTTTATTTTTTACAAGAGTTTTTGTAAGGTGTTTAGTAACCCAATAAATGAGGGAATGGAATTTTATAAATATTCAAAAGTGGAACGAGATTATTGTTGTTATTTCGGTAAATGTGCCTAGTAAAAATTGGATAAAGTAAAATTTAATTAGAGTGAAAAATGTACAAAATTTAGGTCTCCCATTGTCAACGTAGATTTTTCACTCTTATTGAATTTGGTAGACACATTTAAATTAAACAATAAAAAACGATCTCCTACCGGTTTTTAATATTTACAGAATTTCTTCCCCCCGTTTTTAGGCGTATCTACTAAAGTTTTCAAAAAATTTGGAAGAAAAAAACAGGTTGAACCTATTTTAATGCGGAGATAAAAAACATATTAAAAATGTTATATCATCTCATTTAACATTTTTAAGTTACCCCCATTCCTGTAACTTTGGAGGCATTTCAAAACCCATCGTTAGCCTAATATATGGCCCCTTCCGTCCTATAAAATCATGAAAAACGTTGTTGCTCAATCTGTTATAGTTTTGGAGATATCAGCTTGTATCACTTTAGTTGCCGCACCCTGTTTAGGTTTAACATACAAAACCATGCAATGACGAAACCTGCAGCTCATCACGCATTATTACCTTATAGGAATTATTTACAAACCTCAAAACAGTATACAAGTAACTAGTTCAGTATAAGACAAAAGTTTTCAATTTTGTTGAAAGGATCATATTTTCTTAAAAAGTGGGATGTGTAAAATATAATCAATAAGAACCAATTTATCACTTACATATTTTACAGTAGCTAATTACACACAAGGTTTCGTAGCAAAGTTGAACTAAGTATATGCGAAATACCTGGGAAATTTTATTTTTCCTGTTTTTATATCCCCAGGATTGGCTACGAATTCAAACTGTATTATTGTTATTAGAACCGTTGAGTCACAACGAAAATAAATAATTTTCACCTTCAAAATTAAGCCAAACATCTAAATAAATTCACGAAGTGACCTTTTAATACCAGAGGAACGACAACGTTTTCTATTGTTTTTGTGGCAAAGTAGGTGGCGGTACTATCTTGTAAGCAGAAGGCCCAGGTTCCTTTACTGGTGGGATAACTATTAAAAAAATTTTTTTTAGTTATTTTCACGCATTCTGCAATATAAACTGTTTTTATCTTCTCAGAGTTGAAGTTTTAGTGTTTGATTATGTTATTAAATGTACAATTTACTGTACAAATCGTGTTCTTATTACTATGTGATTGTAGAATATTGTGAAAATTGAATAACAAAAAAAAATTGTTCCACCCAGAATTGGAACCCTGGACTGTGCTTACAAGACAGTACCCCACCCAGTTCGCCACAGAAACATTAGAAAACGTTGTAGTTACCCTATTAAAAGGACGAGTTTCAAATTGATGAATATTTATTTTATTATATAAATTTTTTATTAATTATAAACATGAAAATTCTTTTCCTTTTGACTAAAAGGCATTAATAATATAATAATAAAAAATATATAATTTCCCATGTATTTTGCACATGGTTCAACTTAGCTGGAAAACCCTGTATATGTTTGCTGTTAATAATAAGCCTAAAGATGACTCTGAATTAAAAAAAAATATTCAAACCTATTTACGTTTGCAATACTAATAGTACACGCTTATTTTATTAAAAAAAACTATACATAAAAGTTGTCCATAACGAAAAAATATAGATATGTAAGTATTTAAAAAATTGCGAATGTATAATCACTCAAAATCAGTAAATCCTGGGATTTGGGGATTGAAGTTTTCCAAAACCAAAATCCCGGGATTGAATATTTAGGGTAAAAAATGGCGAAAAATATATAAGAAGAAAACTATATAAAATATTATGTATTATAAAAATAATAAAACAAGAGAAATTCCAATTAAGAAATTAAAAAAAAAACTATAAATCCTTGGCAAACTAACTATATTCTATAGACAGACACGTAGTAAAAATATTAATGAACATAATAATATGAGATTAAGAGAAACAGCTATGCAAATACAACTATGTATTTTGTCAGAAATAACCGCGAAGAACGGCTACTGCATTTATACTTTCATCCCCTAATCTTGGCCTGACTTAATTTCTAGTTCTTGTAACCTAGTCGTCAAATAACAGTAACGTTTTTCTTAATTTTTAGTAAATCAACAACGTTAAATAAAATCCCGCACATTTCGGGATTAACAGAACCCAATCTCGGGGCTAATACGTGCTTCAAAACAGCCCGGCATCTCGGGATTCGGGATCCCGGGATTGTCATCCCTATATTAATTACGTCAATATGTGGTATATTATTCCAAGGTTTGTTGTGAGTAAAAAAATCCTTAAAATAACACTATAGAATAACCATCGAAAAAAAATATTTTTCTAGATATTATCTGATTGTGAAAAGGGGAAAAATAAGTTTTTAGAAAAATCCCAAAAGTTAAAGCGGATGTTACACATGTTTTTGGTACCATTTGCTTCAAAAATAAAATTTTCTGTTTAATTCGTTTGAAAATAATTCTTTTAAAAATTGTTTCTTGTAGTTTTTTCCCGAGAGGTTTTGACTTCTGAGCTCCGAAGTAAAAAATCAAGTTCCTATAAGTCGTACCACTTCAATTTCTTAAGGAATTCCTTAGAAATTGCAAGTTTTAAACATTTCATTTTTTTTTGTTCTAGTACCTAGCGGTACGCTTCGCCGTAAATCCGAGTTCAAGTCTCGTACACGTACTGCTAGTAGTCGTGCGAAAACGTAGAAATGCGTTTTTTGGATTGTCAATGTCAAATTACCATAAATGAATACAGTTTGATATTGTTCAGTTATTATTATAAAATTTGTCAAGCTTGACTGTGGCAAGTTAGAGAAGTATCCGGGGAAGAATGGTTGAGAAAATATTTAAGTATAGGCTCTGAACGCTCCTGTGGGTCATGCGGGGGGTACCTTTAAACCCCGTAAGTTCGGAGGTTTCTAAAAGTACCTACTTTATTATTCTTTTGATCGAGCAAATGCTTGGTGTTCATACTATGGAAACCAGTTTACTTAAGTAAAGTATAAATCAGGATTCATGGGAAATAGTTGTCGAGTGTAAACAGTAGACTTCTTCGTAAAGCTGTAGTAAGTGTAGAAAGAAAGAGTATTTTACGGGAAATCAGCACCGAGGTTTAAAAGGTTTCTCGGTGAACACGCTCATATATACTTATCATCTATAGTTTGCTCGTAACTATTTGAAAGCGAATGCAAACGTTTGTATCTAGTTATCCTCATTGCGTGTGGTTTAATGACGCGTTGCGATGCGAAAAGATCGCCCCTTTCTGTGTCGGTCACTGTCTCCTATTATTTCGGTTAAACATTCCTCATTGCGCTCGCTAGCGCCCGCTCCACGAATACTAAATAAACATAAGTTTTAATTGAAGAATCTCGTTGTATCTCGGAGCGATGTGGACGGCGCTCGCCCGCTCCCCAGAGTTATTATTAGATCGCTACAAGCTGATGCAAATACAGATTATAAAGATCGGCCAGATGAAAAATGAGATACAGCATTCGCATTGTCTTATGTTATGACAATGGCGGTTCCCAACGCGACCGAGGCCAAATATTTGTCTTCCACCATAATGCTGCTGCCGCACCGCGCTCTGCCGTGCATATTTATCATAACTACTGTTTATATACCTTCACCCTCACATGCCGCACCCGCCGCTTAGTTACGTATGCAGTTGTAAGCACGAAACCGGGCGCCAATAATATTAAAATTTGATTCTCGCACTGCCAACGTCAGTCATTTCGTTGATCAATAAAAACTCGCAAGATAGGTTGATGAATTCTCGTGTGCGGGGTGCAAACGTAACAGTTCGAAGCGGATATGATAATGAAGGGCGGCGTAGCGACCGCAGCCGGCCCGTGTCCGCGGAGGGAGATAGGACGAAGGACTGCTGACGTGGCGCGGCTCGAGCCAAATGGACAGCGTTCTCAGCTAATGGCTCAGCGGGTGCCACTTATTCGACTCCGACTAAATTGTTAAGGACGGCAAAAAGCGTCGACCGACCGAACGCCGATGCTCTAAAGAAACGTCAGCGCCCTTTAACTGAAAATAATTTAAATGTCATCCTCCGTGTATTTAGACTCATCGACGGCCATTAGTAGAACCGAGGCTCATCGTATCGAATCTGTGACGATTTTCGACATAAGTACGTGGATAAGTTTCTTATTCGGCGCATATTATTTATGTCCCATCCGTTTGTCCCGCGATTTGACGGATTTATTTTTAAAACTCCACTCTTACCCGAATCGGCGAATATTTTTAATATTATTTGCGTTTACATCGACGAGGCGTGTATTTTAGTTCGTTTGCTAGGAAATTTCCGTAATAAAGAGCAAAGGGGTTATGTATAAGATTAATAGCCTTAAACAACTGTGAGCTAACCCGTTTTAGTCGCCAATGAGTAATTCGTAGCAGGATTCAATATGAGCGACCGACCGACTTGGTAAATACGTCCAACAACAACGAACCCACGGATATATCATCCCCTAATACATCGAAAACGTATAAAGGAACCTCTCCTGTAGGTGTACATATCTGATTAAATAGCAGTCGATGCGAACTTAGAAGAAAAATGAAAAGATTGTATCTGCGAAATTGCTTTTATTTCTTGGTTTGACACTCGTGTCGATTATTTGTTGGCCCAGTGGCTCGTGAATATTGCTACGACGTCTGCCTCGTTCGCATATGTTACCTCGCTGGACCCTTTTTGTGCCCTTCGAAATTGCATATGCTGCAGCGTGAGCATCGAGCTTTCGAAAGCTATCGTTTTTTCTAACGTAATACGTAATTTACAGTTTTCTATGTTGTATACGATACGATACGAATTGTGTACGTGTGTGCTGGCAACAACGGCCCTCCAAAACTGCAGCAGGGGGAAAGAGGGAAAATTTATGCGGTTTGACAGTATTCAATAACGTTTACAAGTTACGGCTCTAGCGCTCCATAGGCAATATTCAATAAAATAAAACGAAAGCCGGGGACCACCCTGTATATACGTGTAGCTTATACGATCGAAAACGATTGCAGCTTATAGTTTCTTACATATAGGTACTTATTTATAGGTAGATATACGTCGAAAGCCGGAGCCGGATCGCAGCGTAACAATCGGAAAGGGATGGCGCTCTCACGTGTTATAAGTTTGCGGGAAATGTCCTTTAGTGGCAGGTGGCTGGCCTGCTATATTTCCAATAACCAATATTCTTCGCGATCCCAAACGACATAAACTTCGTTATTCATCCGGTAGATTTGTTATAATACGTCGGCGCCGAACTGCGGGGACGCGATTTTTTAATATTAGACAAGTGATCGATGCAGTATTTTGTTTACGGTAAGACAAATTTTGGGAATTAGATTCCATTCCATTATGAAGTAGGTACTGAAATACTTCGACGCCTTTTTTTTAAGGAACCTAAAATGTTGGTTTCGTATTCGTTGAAGTTCCTCCAAACGCTTGTATGGTTAACGACATATAGAGAGGTAACAACCCTGCAATCGCGTATGCAATCTCTTTAGTTCGAGGGGGGCTATGTCTGTTGTTGCTTTTGAGAGAATATGTATGGGATTTGGTCCGGGAGTGTCACCACAAGCTGCAGGAGGCGGCGGGCTGGAGGTGTTGGTGTTGCGCGAGCGACTCGGCGTGTCCGCCCGCTGCCTTCGTTCGAGATATACACACATACAAACAACACAAACTGCAGCGCAGCGGCGCATCAAAGGCGCGCCGCCCGCCTACGACTCGTCCTAGCTTCTCGGCGACTTCGATGACCCTTTTTGCGCAACACAACTAACTCTTGTTCTTTCTAGCGAAAAAGAAATAATTAATAGGCGCTGTTACCATTTATGTGTTTAGTTGTGTTTAGGTGTTGTGCTGTGAGTGTTCGACTACAGTTAAGTGCACGAATGAAGTACTGCGAGACTCGTATGTTGACTCCTGTCGCCCAGGTATGATTGTTCAAGTAAAGGATGCTTTTTCCTACCTGAAAAACCGCCATGAGGAGCAAACATTTTTCTATCGTTTTTAGAGCACATTTCCTCCGTCCACCAATTAGTATAGAACATTGTTTCTGCCTTTTTCGTTGAGTGTTGTTTGTTTGTTTATTTGTTTGTTTATTTATTTATTTTTGTTTGTTTATTTATTTATTGTAAATAAATCGGTAACTAAATAACTTGGCCCAATAAAGTAGAACCTCGTACATCAAAGTAGAACAGGCTTATCCTGCCTAATGTTTACCTTTAATGCGAATGCTCAATGTTGACCTTTAGATCTGATAGTAAAACAAACCTGAAGTTCTGTAAAATTATTTTATTCGTAAATTCCCTTTTTGTTCCACACTTGCAATCGCAATAACCGCAGAAAAGTAGCAATCAACTATGTACCTATTTCAAAAGCACAGAAAATAAACCCGAGAAATTCAGCAAATGTGCGATGTCGGCGCCCCGACGGTCGGCGTATGCCGACGCTCCCTACTCGACAGTCAGCGCTCAACTGAATCCACGACCCACCCTCACTGTGAATGCTTGTACACGGTTGTATACTATATATAGCATCACAACAACATATAAACATCGCCCCAATTTCCCCAATTCCCGCGCGTACGGCTCAGACGGCCGGCGAGTGCGGAAGCGCGCCGTCACTTTCCGTTTTCCTCATTTCTCCTTCATCCCTTAGCTACTTTTCGAGGATTTTACGAGAAAAAAATGTCCCGGTATGAGTTTTTTTCTAAAAAAAATAGACGTCCGACACATTGGTTAGTTGGTTGAAGTTTTACAGATTGATCGTATGCAGAAAGTTCTACGGAGCGAATTCGTACCGAACATATGCCGTAATTAATCTGGCTAAAAACTACAAGGGCTCACTCACTAATAAATCGCCTAAATCCAGTAAGAGTAAGGTAATCGAGAGTTATTAATATTTAGTGGGTCGTTGTTTAGCTGAGCGCTCGAGGAGTTACAAATGATGGCTGTCGCTGGCAGGCCGCGGCATATGGTGCTTCGATAGATTTTGCCGGACATTCATAAATTAGAGGCGCTGTTAAGTACACTGCCGGCCTCATAAAGTATGAAATTCGGCAGTCATGGGCCTTATTGAGAGTGGACTGCTGTAAATTATGTCTCTTTCCCCGGCCTCCTTTAAAACTGTACATTTGTCAAGGGATATATACGCGCTAAGCATGCTTTATTGAATAATACCGCCGTCTACCCTTGCACGAAATACTCGCATCGCATCGCACCGCAACGCAACGCAACGTTCCACTCCGCTTCGTTTTCGCCACCTTCTTCCATTATTATTGCTCTGACAACGCGGCGGGAACTGATTCGCTTCAGTCTTTTATATTTAAATTGCTAACGGTGGCTCGCCGTGTAAATATCCCGACTCCTCGCTCATCACAGATACAGATATTTACTCAAGTGTATTTTTCTTCGGCGAATTATTCGGATGAAGTTTTTTTACTTTAGCTCCCGTCTCGTAATTTCATTGTTCTTTCACCCTTACAGTAGCTGGTTTATGTTCGAGGTTTGTTTCCGAAGAGTACGATTGTCTATGGTGCAAAATACGGCGGCTAATATGAAGACCCATCGTTTAGAATTTCCACTTTGCTAGCATAATGAAGGGTACCGAACGTAGCTGCGGAAATAACGACACGCCCTGCAATAGGTTCTTATTGAAAAAAACCGCGTCCCCGGTCATAACCTAACAAATATTTACCGCTGTCACCCCGGCATAAAGAGTTGCGAAGACGCCGCAATGAATGATAAGACGTTAAAATGCATTACCATGATGTCACATGAAATAAAACCCATATACAGAAGCGCATTATGTGAAAAATATGGAAATAATATTGCTCTAGCAAGCAAAACAGCCCTCTGCATATGAAATATGTGATCAGGGGCAAGGAGTTTTTTCCCAGTTTTTGCGTCAAGTTTCGTAGTGAATACCAATGGTTTTTAGGTGGGCGCGGGACGCAATTTTGCGAGAATTAACGAGAAAACAACCTGCGCCATCGAATTTTCATATCGTACAAAGACTTTTACTTTCGCCACAGAAACGAATACATATTTGTATTGTAAATCTATTTTACAAATCCTTAACCAAGATTCGGTTGATTTAGTTGACTAATGACCATTCATATATCATTTATTAATTTTAGCACGTGCTTAACTACTTTTATATCAAGTACCCTTTTATAAAACTGGTTTACTATTTGTTTTGAGTCATTCGGTTTCGATTCTTCTCACAAAAATGTCCGACGGTAATTTTATAAGAGGAATTCACTAATCCAAATTGCCAATTGGAGAAGAGAGCTTAGGTGTGTTTTGTGATCTTCATGACGTTATACTAAATTGATTTACTGTTAATGTATTTAAAATTTCTGACCGGTTTTGTAGCAACAATTGCTCTAATAGATTGTACACTTGTCGTTACAAAGCTATAGTTAGCATCTGAGTAATATTCTGTGAGCTGCAGTAAAGTATTTTGGTCTAATTTGAATTAGGTGTATTAAGATATTATACGTAAATGATAAAGTTGGTTTTATGTCCAAATTATCTTCTTGAAAATAGTATGTCCACGGATTGATTGATTTTGATTTCCCAAAAAATGTTTGCTTGTTTTTTTTTCAAACCCCTGAACATGCAAAAATATTTAAGGTTAGTTATCAATCCAAACTGTAATCACATTAGTTCTTTACATTTTGGACAGAAGAGAAAAGAAGAAAGAAGCTGAAGCGTTAACTTCGAGTGGACTTCCCCATGCTAGATATTAATACTTGTCGTATTTGCAAAAGTGTTTATATATAACGTTGTACAGTTCAGCGAGTATTAGATTTCTAAGAAAACGAGCAGCGAGAATTTGAATTTGCTATAGGCTGTACAATTGGTTTCCGTACCGTAACTGTGCGCATAGTAGCAGCTACTAAACTGCACGAAAGCAAGGTAAGCGCCGCACCCTACAAATTCCGCTTCTTGATTTAAAATATCATCAAAATCGGGCATCTAGAGGCGTCACACACCTACCCACACTTATACAGTGCGTTTTTTCAAAACTGGCCGTAGGATTTTACATGCTAATGTTTCGACCCCCTGTTAACTTTCGTTCTCATGAAAATATCCAAGTTATTTTTACACTAGAAGTAGAATTTTTTACTTTATTGAAATGATTTCAATTTAACATTAGCTTTGTTGCTTCTAATGTTAAATTGAAATCAATTTAATAAAGTACAACTTCCAGTGCATAAATAACTTGGATATTTTCATGAGAACGAAAGTTAAGCTACCAAAAACATTTTTTTAATTTTATTTTATACGACTTTTTAATTTCTAGTAGCCTGGATTTTTCGCTGACATTTGCAATTTTTGGTTGACAGGAATAAAAATTGAACACAATTTTATAAGAAAGATGCGTTTTCTTATAAAAATGTCGCCGAAGAACCTGTTCAAACATTACGGCATACATAAGAGGCGCTTCTAGTTGTGAAATTTCGGCAACATTTGCAGCGTTGCATCTCGATGTCGACAAAAAATTCAGCCTACTAAAAATTAAAGTCGCCTAAAATAAAATTAGATTGAATCTAAAACATGTTTTTGGTAGCTTCTTCGTTGCTTTTAGACATTAAATTTAACTCGTTTCAATACTATATTAAATTCTACAACTTTTAGTGCAAAACTGAGTTGGATATTTTCATCAAAATGAAAGTTAACAGGGGGTCGAAATATTAGCATGTAAAATCCTATGGACAGTCTTGAAAAAAACGCACTGTATATGTAATATGTGTATTAGGTTAGTTTACATCATTGTAACGTAACCTATTTGATTGCACCTATGCTACGTCCATGTTAATGATGAAATTGATGATAGTCGAGACTATAACATGTTAAACGAATCGATGTATTGCCGTTTTAGTTTTCTACATTTTTATTTTTAACCTGATATGTGAAACAATGCCCAGTCAAATTCTAACAGAAAGTTCTGCAGAACGCAAAACACTACTATCGTAATTTGTCGGTGGTTGATATGGAGAACGAGAATCTATCGATAAATAATGTGATCACAATTACTACGATTTTTTCAGATTAAAAATTTTAAGCTGTACGTGGCTGCACCATAGATCGGTTCTAATAATGAAACATAATCTGTATATAACGAGGAAGACAAAAGCAGCGTGTATTTTTGGCGTTTCTCATCGAAAATTGTTTTCAGTCTGCATCCATTATTCCTTATGTATAAAAATCATTCGATATTCAGTTCTTGACTTCGTTTCCTTTTAATTTGCGAACAAACAAATGCCTGCTGTTGAATAAACATATTTCTCAAACCCTTTTTTAACTTGATAAATATTCCCAAGAACACGCCGCGCCGTTCTGAAATTTGTACCAAAAATTTGAATTTACATTTTAAAAATTTCATTAGATTTTCCCTGGGGGTTGTTACAAATAAAGTGCAAACATTCGGAAAGTATGACGCTATAGTAGATGACGTGAAATGACATATCGGATTGAGTAATCGTTATTCTATGTTAGATATACAGGTGCGTTGGATATCTCTAAGGGACTTCTAAGCGCATTACGAAGGTGTCCGGTCCCAAATACCTCCGGCTACAACCCCTCCCTTGTTTACAATCATTTGTGCACTCTCTGTCGCCGCATTTTATTCAAATATTTATGTCAGTTTCAATTTTACCAGCCTTGCATTCAATTTTCGCGAGTTGCTTTTTTCTTTCAGCGCCAAGATTAAGTTTATATAATTCAGTGTACCGCTAATTGATATTGAATCATTAATATGGGGAAAACAGAATAGCGGACCCTCTTGTTTCTCGACGGTGTTTGTACTATGCGGCAGAGGGTTGGTTTATTATTGCAACCGGTCGAATCGCACTCTTAGACAATACCAAGAAATTCGCTCGAATTCGTAGTAATCTGTAGTTGCCGAAAATGCTGAACATGGGACTTGCAACTGTATCTACCCTAAGGATTGTAATTGAAGAGCGTTTTGTAGATTGACGTAACACTTTTGCATCTAATCGGTGTTTTACGCAGATATAAAAATCTCCTGTGGAATTGATTATTGTTTTTCATCTAACATCCGATGATAGCGAACGACTCTATAATTGACTAATAGTTAATGAATTATCAATTAATTGACAACACTGATGTAAGGTTGGTCTATTGGTATATTGTTCACATTATAACTACATCTCTATACTCTGTATAGCATCTACTGTGCTGAGCCAGCTATAACATTAAAAAAAAAGTACCCGGATGCTTAATTTAAAAGAGCATTTAGTTTCGGCTTCAGTTATAACAACTGCTTATTGGTTAGTTTTTAGCAAATAAATGCATTAGCAATAGCTGTTAATTTAATCTTTATTACTTTCAAGTTAAATTAATTTCGTTGTTTTCTAACGAGAGTCATGTTTCATACTACAAAATATGATAGTTTTACGAAATTGCAGCATCGTCAAAAACTGCAGATCTTAAATAACTAATTCAGAGAATGCAGCACCCTTGTCATCGCGCATCGGTATGAACTTCTTTAGAAATGTGACCGAAACTAGGTAGATCAATCTCTTTATACTACTTATATAGGATAGAGTGACGGAACTTCTGCGCTCACAGCTCCATTTGTTATATGCGCCTGTTAAAAAATAACATTCGTACCTATCTAAAGTGTATATGTGCACGCGTAATCCATCAAGTTAGCTTTAGCGAATTTAAGGAACTATAATATATCTGCAAAAGTGTACAGGTATTATGACCGGACCATTGCTCAGAGACACATAGCTTCCGAGGTCCTAATGCGGCCGTTCGCAGCCGTTCCACGCGCGGGAAATCAATCACATTTATCACATGCACGACTCGCTCCAGGCTTTACTACCGAAACATGCACCTTTAGTTTCTCTTATTCTACGTACGTACGAATACGAATGGAATAAGTTACTTTTTTGAAGAATTTCATGTACTGCGAGTGTATCTTTTAATGAACGCTGCTACTACTATTACTACTACTACTATCACTACTACTACTATCGCTGTTCAATGTACTTCTTCATTTAACGATAATTAACTATTGCAGCAGGCTGCTTCTCTGGAGAAGGTGTTAAAAGAACAGCAGCAACAGCAGCAGCTGGAGCTGGAGAGGGTTTGGGATCAGGAACGGGAAGTAAAAGGTAATGGTAGCACCAGCCCAAGTTTGGAACAGAGGGTGCAGCAGGAGCATTCGCCTCCACCTGCCTCCGATGCACAGAAGACACACAGCGCATCCGTACCCGTATCGCAGGTTCGTTTGTGTATATACCAGAAGTGAATTAGTATTAAATATTAAATATTTCAGACGCAAACAGCGTCTGCCTCTCAGATGATGGCGTCACCCGTTCCCGGACTTCACCACATGCAACAGCTGTTACAACAACACGTACTTAGTCCATCGCAGTTACAAACACTCATGAAACAGCATTCGTTACTTCAACAGCACCATCAGGTAGCTAGAGAGACAAATTAGTTGCTTAATAAATGTAGGCCTTCGTGCACCAACAGCGTATATAGGTTGAAATTTTCAGCAAAAACAGCTAGCAGAATTGGGAAAGAAGCAGATAGAGCAGACCATGCAACAATTACAGGAACAACTGCAACTGAATCTAATCCAGCAAACTCAAATATTGCAAAGCGGCGACAAGAAGAAAGCGTCATCTTCGTCCTTACAACAACTGGCCCTTCAACAACAACAACTCATTCAACAACTTCAAATAGTTCAGAGGCAATACGTGGTGCATCAGGGTATGGGAATGCAGCCGATGATGTTAGTTCAAGGAGCAGGTAGGAGCGACACCAAATGACCCTTGCTTCTCTGCGCACAACGGATCACCGATTGTTTGGAAAATGTTGTACCGAAATTATTTCCTAGTGCTTTTTCACTTTGCAAACGAATTTAACGTATCGTAGCATTAAGTACATAAATAGTTTTATTTTTTAAATGTTTGCGTAATACAAATAATTAATGAATCATGCATGCCTTCACGATTAACGTTAATTATTTATTGAAGTTGTTTTAAATGGGCATGTAAACTAAGCGAAAGCAAAACAAGTTACGTTTATTATTTATTCGACTATGAGAGAAAATCAGAAGCTTTATTAAATGAAGGTGGATTGTTTGCGTGTGGTCGAAGAGTAGGACGGTCGGCGAGTTCCAGCGAGGTACGTATTCCCCATTCCCGTCTGTCCATTTACCCTCGTTTAGCAATCGAACCTTTAAATTGGGCAATGCCACTTGAAATAATTAATTATCGGCATTGATGAAGGTTTCTTTAGCCATTATCGACCAGCGAAATGAATTTTCTAGAACTGAATCCACAGCCAAGCGCGCCACGGCTTCACGTGTGGTTAAAACTATTGGCACTTGCCCGTTCCTCTAATCCTCTGTTCCCTTGCCGTCCTCGTGCTGGAACCCGTACGACCACCAACGCCTTCGGTTTTAAACGCACGTGAAGCTGCCGCCGTCGCGGTTACGTTCGAAAGGAAATTTAAACTGACATTTATTGAACAGGGTTGACCTCGCGAGACGTGATGAGTCCGTGGAAAGAACCACCGAATGGCAACGACCAACAGCTTCACGCAGTTAATACTAAATGCGCGGTGTCCGACATGAACGGTAAACACAGTCGACATTTGTGAAAAATATAATACGCACTGATTTACCGATTTTACAGGTATCATGGGTGGCATGTCATCGAATCGCACAAGTAGAGAAGAGATGGGCCTCGAAGATAAATTGGATGGCGAAAGAACGGCCACTGATAAGGTTCAACATTTATACGGACACGGAGTCTGTAGATGGCCCAGTTGCGAAGTTATATGTGAAGATTTACAAGCTTTCATCAAGTAGGTGACTGAATATAAGGCGCCCGGCGCTTTTTACATCGGGTATAACGAGGGGGGAAATAGTAAAGTCACGCCGAGGGATTAACATTTAAATCTTGCGACGGTGTGATCAAACGCCTTGCATATTAATTAAACATGGCGTAATTAGAGTTTTTAAACCGCGATGCCGCTCCTAATTTATTCCAGGTCGCCTTTCTTTTACCGGGAAGACGACAAAATATTATAATTTGACAGTTTGCTGCGGCCCCTTCCTTTTACATATTAATCGCAACCTTATAATGATTAAATATCAAATTTTAAAGCTCGACATAAACTTGTCGCGTTATAACTCATTGTTAGTCGCTATTTGTAACTATTAAAATGATAAAATACACGATGAACATGATATCTGTTTTACCTTCAAGCGTTCAAGTGTCCATACTTTTTTTTATGTCTGTTATAGGCATCTAAATACTGAACATACATTAGACGATCGCTCAACGGCTCAGGCTCGCGTTCAAATGCAAGTCGTATCTCAATTAGAATTGCAATTGCAAAAAGAACGGGATCGGTTGCAAGCCATGATGCATCATTTGCATATGTCGAAACAGCTAGGTTCACCCGAACCATTAAAAGAAAGTCCATCGCCAACTAAAGTGACAGTCAATACAGTCGTACCACAGCCCGCCGTATCCATGGGTGCATTAGTTTCTGCTGTTCGGTCGCCGGTTCTCCAAGCTACGGCTCCGAATGTTCCTGGACCCATTCGAAGACGAATTAGCGACAAATCGGCGTTGTCACTAGCTGGAGGTAAGTTTCTTGATTTATTTTATTATGGACGTTACTAACACGATTTATATAACGTATTTGAGGATGTTTTCATAAATTTGAACAATCGAATTTTTTTATTATTATGCTGCACGATAGGGCTGCCGTATATGTTGGAAAGAGCAGGACTCGACGTTCAGCAAGGTAGTCCACGTTGTGCACGTGCAACTTTGTTTATTCTCAATGTCATTGAAATGATTTTTTTCTGCTTCTAGAAATACAAAGAAATCGAGAATTTTATAAAAACGCTGATGTACGACCACCCTTCACGTATGCTTCCTTAATTCGTCAGGTACCTACTTCATTTTGTCGTTTGCGTTTTCAATGAATATTTACCTTTGTATAATATTTTTTAGTCGATAATAGAATCTCCAGACAAACAGCTTACGCTGAATGAAATATACAATTGGTTCCAGAACACTTTTTGCTATTTCCGAAGAAACGCCGCTACTTGGAAGGTATTGTTACGTTCTGATATTTTTTATTTTAAATAGTTTTTAAAAACGTATACACAGAGTGGATGGACACAGATTCTTCAATATCAGTGTCTTCAGTAACTGTCATCAAAAAATACGCTTTAATTCGAAGAGCCGTATATGTATATCGTTTATCGTCAGTAGATGTTACCTAGTTTTGTTGGGAAAAATTAAAATAAAATAATTGGTTTCAAACAGATAAGAACAATACACAGTTAATCTGGTCGTAGTTTGCATAGAGCGGGTTTTTGAAACGTTATAATATTGAAGAAAAGAAGAAAGTAACAAAATTTCATTATGACAGCAATATCAACCCTATATAAACGTATAGGTAAATACTTGACAACTATGTAGTGACTAAATAATTGTGATACTGGAAAAGTCACATGACGATTAAGCTACATTGCAGTTTCGCTAACGGCAGTGTCTGATGCTGTTATGGAGAACAAGAAAATGGGCATCTGAGCGAAACATGTGTAGTATCAACATATTTCATAAGTAGTTGACGTCACGTAAATGCAAATATCTGGATGGTTTAATAATACTTTGCTAAAATTTTTTACCAAGGAATAGGGTTGTGACGAAATCAGTTTGACATGTTAATAGTGATTACTCGTTTTGGGATAACCAAAGCAAATTTAAACTCTCCATCGACTACTAGCACCGCTGTATTGCGTAGGTTTTGTTTGCAGTGAGAAATAACTTTAATATGGGTGTACACCGGTGCAATGTATTTGCAATTTACTAGTTGATGGTGAATTTACCGTAAATGCACACGAAAACACAACACACACATTTATCGTTTTAGATCATCTGCACAGTGAATCGACTAACTGTATTTAACTCCAGCTACCGGTATGTTGCATGCTACACGTAGCATTCGCTGTGAACTCGTATTTGATGTTGATGATTTTTTTTAATCTATAGTTACTTAGGTTTAGTCAATGTTACGTCTTATGTATAAACGACTTTAACTTATTTCCACATTACCGGAAAGTTGTGGATTCGCACTAGCCTCGTACTGATTATTTGGCGGTGTTTGGTCTGTTGTTAGAATGCAGTGCGCCACAACCTGTCTCTCCACAAATGTTTCATGCGTGTGGAAAACGTTAAGGGGGCCGTATGGACCGTCGATGAAGTGGAGTTCTACAAGCGGCGGCCGCAGCGTTGCACATCCGGCCCGTTAGTCCAACCAGTCGTCGGGTACGTCACCGAGGCCCGCCATAAGTCTTTTTTTCCATTTGTACATTGTGTGTTTTGTGATTTTACATCTTTTTCTAATCTCTTTTTACATGATCTTTTTATATATTCATATACATAATTCTTTTAATATTAACGCTGTGTGGCTTGTGTGGCGCGAGCACGTAAGGCTGCGTGCGTGCGCGTGTGAATGTGTGAGGGGCCGGTTCAGTATAACGCAGCATGCCGAGCCGCAGGCTTGGGCGACTAACAACTGCAGGAGTCCAGAAGGTACACTCCATACCAGGTTTTGCCAATGACTAACCTTGACCTCACTTGATTGTGATATTTCTCTTTCTTGGGTCTGGGTGTGTAGAATGCGATACGCACCAATCTGTCACTCCACAAGTGTTTTGTACGCTACGAGGACGACTTTGGGTCATTCTGGATGGTGGACGATGCCGAATTCGTGAAGCGCCGCCACTTGTCGCGTGGTCGGCCGCGGAAATATGACCCAACCCCATCACCCACTCCACCACCCCATTGCGCACAGTAAGCACTACTCTAAAGGCGCAGCGGCATTTTGCAGTGCCATTGCCGTGGGCTGTTGGCTGGCTCTGCCTGCTGCTGCTACTGCTGCTGTTCAAGCTGCTGCTGCTGCTGTTGCTTGTCGCATTCTACCCCGTTGTTGTTTGTACCACTGTCGAATGCACACTTTGGTTTTTTTTTTTCAATTTATTAAATATTTTTGCAAGCCGTTACTGCAGAGGAAGCGCATTCGACAGCTTGGTAGTAGCCCTTGTTATCGTCCTAGAATATCCTTTCGTCGTAAGCCTGCCTGAATAGTGAATAACAAAGTTGCGAGCGAAAATTGCCAGATGTGCTTGTCGATATTCTGTACCTTCTTTGTGCCTTTTTAAGTTGCTACAATAAATAAGTTTCACTTTAAAAACCCGTTACCGTTTTTGTTAATTTCATTACAACTGTTCGTACACTCCAGCTTGTGTGTTTGTTGCATGCTACTTCAACATATTTCCGACTCCTTTTTTTAAATATATACTCGCGCAACAATTAAAATGCTAGAAATTATTATCTCTTCGTTGATCGTAAAATTAAATTATTATTACAAGAAAAACACAAGGACCTCTTGAACGTCAAAATTAATGTACCTTATTCGCAGAAAATCCTTAGGTGCCTGCTGCTCCTGCATGTCGCTGCATTGCGGCTGCAAACGCTGTTAGATCGCAATATGTAGTAAGAACCGCGATAGATGGGCCGGCTTATAGAATGTTCGAATAGTGTATAATATTTGCAGCATCTTCGACCTGTGATTTTTGTTGATAAATGATGAAGAAGATGCTGCAGATATTGCAGTTATGCGTATAAATGCATTTTGATAAAGATGAAGAATGAATGACGCGAATTGTCTACTGCTGTACTCCAGAAATGCCCGACACATCCAACTACTATAATAAGGTAACACGTAAGGGAAATTTATTGTATTTCTTACAACTAATCATATTATATTCACAATTCGTAATTATCTAATTGTTTCTTTTTCATTTTGGCATGCTTTCAATTTTTCACTTTTTATAAATGAATTTTTATACTTGCACAAGTTCCTGTGTGAATTTTTCGAATTTATACATTACTTGTACATAGTTTTCCAGTTCAGTCAGTCAGACAGTCACTCGGAACTCTGGACGCCAAAGGAAAGGTAATTTTCACACAGGAACGAACGAACGCCACGCGAATTATGCACATTTTAGAAAAAGTAGTAAATAAATGTTGCGTCTATTTTCTCTTGCCGAAAACAAGATAGCACATTACATCGATAAAAAAAATTAAAACATTTTTAATACTTATGCTTATCAGCTGTTCTCACTCATATTGACCGTTGACGCAGATGATTTTTGACCTAGGGTACGTATTGTTTTCTTGTTTTTTTTTTAAATTCGTTCGCTTGTCTAGTTTTAATGTGTTTCGCCTTACTTCTCTTCTTGTGTGATAACATTTATCTTTGTCCTTTTATCAGTGCTTTTAAAGAGAATTTTATTTGTAAAATACTGAAAGTAATCCTTTACGTGTGCAGGGGTGGCGCTTCGAAGAGTCCAACGTTGAACCACAGTCCCACGATTTACGGTGATCATATTTCGGCCAATATACAGGTTAGTTGTTTTATTTGTTGGTGTAATTTTCGGTAATGTAACAATCGTGTTGTGATAGGCATCTCTACTAGAAGATAACATGCAATTTCTATCTGGCGCTGCTAGCGTGTGTAATCGCGATAACCGCCTCCGAGATAGCTCTCAATCACCATCTCACGATCACATCAGGTAAGTTATACGTTGAAAAGAAAGCTAACGACTGATGGACGTATCTCCTCGACTTACCCAGCGGTTACTTGCGTAGATCTTCTCTAAACGGCGGGTTGTTGATTAAACAAGAGCACGGGATAACAGGGGAACAACAACCGCACGTGATACGGGAAACGGATCATCAAGTTCATCACATTATTAAGCGGGAAGTACCTCTCGAATACGAAGACGTCGACCAGGAACCTCAGGTAGACGGCATTGCCGAAGATTTGACGATCACGGCGCAAGATCATCACCCTCATCATCATCATCACCATCACCAACACAGCGAATCGAATATGCTCGATGATGCATAGTGCGCGTTTTGTGATGTGCGTAAAGTAAGTAAGTAACAATTATTTTACGGTCGTCGTCGTCGAATTATGTATGCGTAGTGAAGTTTGCTTTCGACGTGGCGTTCGGTATAACAACAAAACATCGACACTGTAGTAAAACGTAGTGGCATATCTGAATCGAACCGTAGCTTGTGTATTATAATAAACTTCATTTAAATTTGTACAGCTAAGCTAAATGTACATATAGAGATGTTACTTACAAAAACTCATCGATGTAATGTAAATTCTTTAAACGTCTGAACTGTAAGAGGCTCTCAATTGTTGTTTAAGTAATCATTACGTTTATTATTACTTACAGTGGCGTATACAGAATTTTGCAAAGGGGGGTGTTTAATAATGTTATTTTCTAAATAGTATAAAAATTCAGAATCTAGTGACTAACATACTAGAAGGGAGTGTTTCGGCACTCGCATTGCCCCCATTGCGTAAGCTACTTATTACCTACCTATTATTAACAGGGTGATTTTAACACGCGATGTATCCCTTCGTTCGTAGTTTTTCGTAAAGCAGACAGTATCGTCTTTCAGGACATTAAACCATTGCATTTTTTATGTAACCATATCAGTGGCGCAGATCGAAAATATGACGCGATGTGATCTTGTCGCGGATTACCGTCGTCACGCATAGAAATTTTCAGACTCGACACGTATTTAGTCGACCTAAGTGTGGCATTTGTATCTATTAACAACTTGTCAACCAACAACCTTTGCGAATGTCGTTCGTTGCTCCAAACATGGTGTGATGTTATAGCAATACTACATACATATTGTGTTCACGAATTGTCATGTCATTAGAAGGACGTTAAAATTATCGTTTTATTGGCGAGGCTGATTTTTCATTCTTTTCTTAAAAATACACACCATTCATTATTTTAAACGTGCCGTGCAGGATACAAAAAGTTTGAAAGCGTGGAAGGACCACTTGAAAAAAAATAAAGGTTAGGTCAAGTTATTAAATTGAAATTTTAGTTTAGCTACTAAACCGGCTTAACCACCTTTCAAATTAATTAAGTTAAAATTTCAACATAATAAGTTGGAATTTTAACGTAACCAAGTTGAAATTTTAACAATGGATATTGTAATTTCAATATATTTTTTTTTCTGAGAGACTTCCAAGCTTCCGTAAAATAATTACAGATAACGAAGGAATCTGGTTGGATACGCAATTGAAAAGTTTTTTGGTTGCTTTCTGTATTCAAGTATAGTTTTATGCAATATTAATATTTATACGGAATATTAAAAATTGCTTTTACTGCTTTTATAGTTCTATTATAACTTCGTTAATATCGGGGTAAGTCTAAAACCATACATTTAAATTTCAAATGATGCAACATAATGTGTTGTTCATATCAAAGTTACCCAAGCAATCCAAACCTTTTGATTATGAAAGAATACATTTAAATTAAGTTAAATATCAAAAATTTTTTTACTAGCAAATCGTTGAAATTTCTTGTTCTGAAAAAATACTGATTTTCGAACATCGTTGCAATTAGCTCTGAACTTACCAAAATCTATGTTGCGAAACCTGACTTTACCATCCGCATTTTATGGAACGTAGTTTTGCTTTTTAATCTGAATTATGGAAAACAAAATTACTTTTCCCCAAGTCTGTAAATAATTTCAGACTTTTGGAAATTAATTTTTGACATCTACAAATCGTCTTAAAATTGGGATATCAATATTTATCTATTAAATTTGTAATCGATTTTTTGACGTCAAAAACTATTTTGTTGCCGTCAGAAATTCCTTTTCATGACGTCAAAAACTAATTTCTTGAGGTTTGCAAACCGTTCAGGCAACTTAATATAAAAAAATTAAACAACGAAAATATTATTCGTAAACGATAAATAAATTATTTTCATATGTCAATAAGTAATACTTTTTTACATCAATAATAAATGATTTTTTGAAGTCAATAAATTAATTTGTGACGTCAGAAAATACTGCCACCTAACGGGTAATTTATGGCAATAGTGTGGACTAGAACCACACTGTAATGTTGACTGGTAGGGGAGCTACTCGCTAAAAGATGGCACACGTACATGCACATCGGCTTGTCAAACAATCAATAATAATAATTCGGCATATGCACTAGGGTGACTGGGTGTTGCGTGAACTATAAAATCACAACGTAACATTCCTTGGTATAAACGTTGTACAAAGTAATCAAAAAACAGAACTCAAGATGGGCGTTGAAAAAACAATCGCGTGTCTTTGATTGTGTCTTAAATGCGATTATTCTTGAATTATTGACAAATAACGGAAATTCTGTATCAGACATACGGTTTTGTTTTTACCGCCTCTTGATAGCGTACTTGTAATTTGGTGTGAGGGCTGACTAAGAGTTCACTGCGCCGGTGCATGTCAAAAATTGATTTTTCAACGTCAATAAATATACATTTTTGACGTCATAAAGCATATATTGACATCTAATAATAAATTATGGTTTAAGAATAGCATTTATTTCGATTTATTAATTCTGAATTGTATAAGCAATTTTAAGACGTATACAAATGATTTTTTGACAAGAAGAAATCAATTTTTGACGCCAAAAAGGCATTTTTAACGTCAAAAAATTATTTTTTTTCTGTCAAAAAATCAGTTTTAGTTATTATTAATTTAAGGGTTTTTTTAATTCTAACATTAAAAAAAAATTTTGAGACCTCAAAAAAATCAATATTTGACGTCAAAAAAACCAATTATTGACGTCAAAAAATATTTTTTCATGTTAATACGTTTTTAACGTCAAACCCCATTTTATGAAGTCCAAAGAATATTTATTTGATGTCAAAAATCTATTTTTTATAATACTGTATTTAGGTTAATTGTTAAAAAGAAATCGGAAAAAAGTTACATCTTAAAATGTATCTTATGCAAAAATATTTTCAGCTTCTTCAATTTATTACTGTCGCTCTTTTAACACATATAGTGATTTATTGAATAATGTTGAAACAACACATACAAAAGTAAAGTAATCTTTATAGTGCTGCGGCTATATTACAAAAAAAATTGATTAAAGCGTAATTACAGTATTGCCTGCAAATTGCCGAGCCCAATAAAAATTTAAAATCTAGTTGACTTTCACTCGCAAATGTACCTGACGGTGCTTATAAATTCCAAGAGGAATATTACAGCGGAATGACAAAAAATAAATTTAAATTTGTTCGATGCATAAAACAGTAAACATCTAACCTTTACATAACACTTTGCTTGAACATTTCTTCATGACAGTTATTGTACTTACACATTCCTGTACTGTTCACATTCCAGATTTACGCGGATTTCACATCTCTGGGTTGTATTATTAAGCATTCAATTTTGGAAAATTGTATTTTTAGTGCTTGTCGAAATTGACGTCAATTCTCAAGAGAATATTAAATTTGAAAGCAGAAACTCTAGCTATCGTCTATCACCGGGTGTTAATGAAACATGGTGCACTCCCTTGTTTTTTTATTTATTAAGATAAACAAATGTAATTTTAGTATGTTTGATAGACCTTAAAAAGCTTGTTATATAACCCGAAAATCTAATTATTTTCGCTTCGTCTTTTACCGGAAGTGACATTAATTTTGTTTTATTTTAAACGGAACACCCTGTATATTTTTGCATATTCGGAATTGGGATGAAATTATGAGTATGTTTATGTCAATTAAGTGAAGTTTTGACACCCTAAAAATTTTTTTTGTAATTTTTGTCTACTATTAAGAGTGCCTTGACCCACCCAAATCGATTCTAATCAAGGTTCATACGCTAAAAAAATAAAATTTACAACTTAGAAAACATACCAGTTGAAATATTACCTTCGAAAATTTGACAAAAGGTATTTTTCAAAATTACTTAATTTTTTCAAGTGGAAAGTTTTTTTAAATAAAAAATATTTCAAGGATTTTACTGATACTCATAACTTGTGTTTTTTTGGAATGTTAACCATTTTAATATTATTTTCCAGCAAAAAATTATTTTAACACATTTGAATCTAGTAGTTCCCTTGAAAAAAATTGACAAGTGGCATTGCTAAAAATGTACAATCAATAACTATGTAAATTGATTAGACTCGATTTGGGTGGATCACGGCACTCTTAATAGTAGACAAAAAATACAAAAAAAAAGATTTTGGAACGTCAAAACTTTATTTGGGGGGCATAAACAGACTCAGAATTTTATCCTAATTTCAAGCAAGCAAAAATATACACGGTGTTTCATTAGAAATAAGAAAGTTGGTGTCATTTCCGGTGAAACAGGAAGCGAAAATAATTGGATTTTTGCGTCACATAATGAGTTTTTGCGACTTATAAAACATACCAAAATTTCACTTGGTTGTCTTTATAAATAAAGAAAAAAGAGGGTGTTCGCCACGTTTTATTAACAGCCGCATATTAAGTCCGGAATTGTCTTACCTTTACGCAGCACTACTAGAAGCAAACTGCTACTCTGATCACCTTCACTTCTCATTTGTAAATCCAACTTCGCGGGCTGCTGATGCAAGGGGCGCCCACGCGTTCAGCTGGTCTTGATTAATTTTTTTAACGTGTCGAAAACCACGTTGTAAACCAGCAGAAACGTAGTTGAAGAAGATTATTCCAACGCTTTTAATTTCTTCCTACAACAAAATATATAATATCAATAATTAATCACACGATTAGCTACGTTTTTGCACTACGAAAATAATTCTACAAAGAGCAACAAACTGTAAAATACAGTATGACCAACAAAATATTAGTTGGCCATTGAAAATGAAACTCATGTCGGAACTTAATTCACACTTAGTAATAAATTGTCATATGAAAAAGTGTTTTGTGGTTGTACGTATGAATTAAGTTCCGACACTTTCGTTTTTCATGGCCAAACCTTAATCTAAAATTTTGTTTATCATACTATATTAAAATTCATATTAGAAATTAGAAATGGAATATAATTTTAAAATTCTTGTTTAAAGCTGAGAAAGACTTGAATTCAGAAAATACCAAAACGTAATTGCCAGTATAAAAAATTCGTAAGCGTGTGGCAATTCGTGGACACACAGTATACGATTCTATATGTAATTCATATACACGGTTGAATTATCTTTAAGTAAGTGATTTTTGTCTATCACATTTGATTATTTATAGAAGAAGAGGAGTTTCATATCACTACTTTTAATCTCGGGTATATTATATTATGTTATTTATCGAGTATATATTATATATTATGCGGCTATCGATAGGTATTGTACATTAAATTATTATGTTTATCTATGTAAATTTGTAGTATATATTATATACTATGCATTATATAATATACCATTGTAAATTGTAACGGTACGTTTCCGTATCTTTTCATTAGTTAATTAGAAACCTCACAATGTCAAAAATTTCCAAACACGCTCTTCATAAGCTAACTTGTTTTTACTTGCGTTTTTTGAAGTTACAACAAGAAACCTTTTTTTTATTTTTTAATACCTATTTTAAGGCGACTGAATCTAACAGTTTTGTCACGCCATTAGCCAAATACACTTCGTGTTCTTGTGATAGTATTTTAGTTTTGAATTATGTAATTAGAAATTATAGATAGTATAAGCGCGGCGTTGCATGGCAGTGTTATAATTGTTTTGCTGCTTTGCCGTAGTAAGAAGTAAGTTTCGTCGTACTTACCGCTAGCCAACGTCGCCTGTACGGAAAAGTTACGTGCAGTCGCACTTACCTGTATGTATAGTCACGAATGCACCCAAACCGATAACTAGCACATATCATATTTTTTTTCTCGAAATTAAATCCGTTAGGCTACTTTGGTGTCGGTAGGTGCATCAAGTACTTACCTTCTGCGAATCATACGTCTTCATGTAAAATATACTGTACGACCCTTCGTATATCAATTGTTTAAAGAACAATTATTACAATAAATAGGGCAATAATTATTTCTGATTAGTTTTTCTTTTTTTTATTTCAATAACCCACGGTCCTTAGCAAAACCGCAGGTAGGTATACAATACCGTCTGTCTATAAAGTAACCCCCCCCCCCTAACTAACGACTTGATATTTTACCACAATATTTGGTGTGCTTTAATGGGAAATTAAATACTATTTTTTAGCCAACAATTAAATTTTGTATCATTCAAAATGGCGACTAGGCGCCATTTTGAAATTTTTTTTTAAATAGAAAGGGGGATCGAGTGACACCCCATTTTAAAGGTCTTTTAATTCTGCGTCTGATCCTAGAGTTTCAACGATAAATATTGACCCATAACAAAATGGCGGATTTTAAACAAATGGACTCCTCGATTCAAAATTGTTTTGATTTTTTTATCCAGGTCGAGTGACACCTCATTTGAAAGGTCTTTTAGTTCTGCGTCTGATCCTAGAGTTTCAATGAAAAATATTGAGCCATAACAAAATGGCGGATTGTAAATTAATGGACTCGCTCAGTTCAAAATTGTTTTGATTTTCTTATCCAGTAGTCCACTTATTCAATTGCAGGACTAAATCTTCCCAAAAATATCTCAAATGGCTTGAAATAATATTGAAAACGTTATGTTTCAACAAGGCGGTGCGCCGCCTCATTATTATAGGCCTGTTTCTGACTTTCTCAACGGACATTTTCTTGGAAGATGGATTGGTAGGCGGGGGCCTCACTCCCCAGATTTAACTTCCTTTTTTCTATGGGAATATCTAAAATCGAAAGTGTACAGAACCCGTCCAGAAACAATTGAAGAACTGGAGCAACGCATTACAGAAGTTTGCAGAAATATCACTCCAGACACTTATGAAAATGTAAGGCAGGAATTTCATAACCGACTTTTTATGTGCCAAGAAGTGAATGGTAAACATTTCGAACTCTGAATTTAATTTCTTTTTCCTTTAATTCTTTTTTTTAAATAGACTTGTTTATCTTTAAACATTGTAATTTTGTTATGGCTGAATATTTTTCTTTGAAACTCTAGGATCAGACGCAGAACTAAAAGACCTTTTCAATGAGGGGTCACTCGACACCCCTTTCCATTTAAAAAAAATCAAAATGGCGCCTAGTCGCCATTTTGAATGATACAAAATTTAATTATTGGCTAAAAAATAGTATTTAATTTCCCATTACAGAACACCAAATTTTGTAGAACAATATCAATTCGTTCAAAAGTTAGTTGGGGGGGGGGGTTACTTTATGGACACAGTGTATATTATTAATTACAGTTTGCAGTTTAGAAATGAAAGCAGAAGTAAGTATGTTACAAAATTTATTGTTTACGTCTGCTCATTTACTACCTATCCGTACAGGGTGTTTCAAAAATAGGTACACATATTTAAACCAATTAATTCAAGCAGATTCCAGTGTTGCCATTTGTTTTTTAAAAACCATTTAAATTGTTTTTATTTAACAAATCAAATACGTAAAAAAATTGTTTTGAACTGCTGAGATTGATAAAAAAAATGCATGTTTGTAATTGTAATTTAAATCCTCTGTGGCAAAAAACGTTAAAGCACACCTTTTAGTTATTGATGGTAAGAAAGCTTTTGTACATCTACATTTCTTATTTTCAGTTATGGGTTTTCTACCGATAACCTGTATTTGAACTCACAGTTTTTGGTTCTTTTGCAGCACTCAAACAATTTTGGGCCAAATTTTCAATAATTATTTTATCTTACCTTAAGCGTCCCTTAAAAATATAAACTGTAACGTACTATGGGTTTTAACATTAAATATATAACATATTAAATCTAAAACGGACTCGACTTTACGCGACAACTGACCCCACTACTAGAAGCCACATCTTTACCCGCTGCTACCTCACATCACAACTCATTACCAAACCAAATTCCACTGGTTGAGCTAGTTAATATTTAATGAAACATTCAAGTGGTTTCAACTATGATCAGTAAATATTTCTACTACATTCTACGTCTGTGATACATTTTTCGCAGTATTTACAGAAAGATTTCAGTGTAAACTTATCCAATTTGAGTTCTAAACTTGGAGATTTGCACAGTATAGGATAAATTAAAAGATTATGCTGGTGCTGTCCTGATTTGACATTTTGATGTCGGCTTCAGTCTTATAGACCGCTAAACATTATAATTACAAAAATATACAAGGTGTTCCATAACTCCCAAACGAATGGTGCGATTTCAGTGAATTTTAGAATGGGGGGCACATCAAAACTGCATCGGGAAAATAAGCTTTAAGAAAAATTGGAAATCGGAAGCGGAAGTTAGAAATGTTTCTTTTTGTAGCTATTTGTTCGGAAAAAAAATTTTCTACATCTGAAACAAGAATCTTCTAGAAGACTTTAGGGAAAATCCAACGCTTTTCTCCTATCTTACTATAGCTTCAAAATGGTGACCGCTACGATTTTTTGAAGATTTATAAGGAAAATATTTTTACAATGAAAAAATATAAATAAATACTCTCGTTTTAGAAAAATGTGCGTATTTAAATTTACTCATTCATTAATAGTTTAGGGTATTAAAAATATTTAATTATTCTAACGATATTTAGAAGTTTATAACTAACAACTTACAATTTTAAAGGGGCTGTTTTGCCGGCGATATTTCTGACCGGCGCTATTTTTGCTAGGGACATTATTTGCAGGCGACGTTATTGATTAGCGCTATGTTTGGCGGCGACATTTCTACCGGCTACATTTTTACAGGCGACAATTTTGCCTGGCACGATTTTTACTGGGAGCTATTATTGATAGCGCTATTTTTGGCGGCGCTATTATTAAGGCGCTATTTAAACCGACTAAAATTTGGAATATTAATAAAAAATAAATTTGTGTAGTTCACTGCATACTCCATCGGCTCACAAAGGTGAACAATATTTGTGTGGGCAGTTTTTGAGGAATAATTTTTTGAAAAATTTCAAAAGTTTGAGAACGTACCACTTTTATAATTTACATATTTTCAAAAATAGTTTTACATTACATGATTATACTTATAAATAATAGATTTAATAGATATGATATTTTTATCGATTGGGTTAATCGCGCATAAGTCGCCATTTTCAAAAATTAGTAACCGCCTTCGTTTTGAAGATACAGGATTGGAAAAAACATTAGATTTGCCTTTAGATGGGCTTCGCTATGTTTCAAAATTTCAAAAAAGTTTTTACAAAAAAATCGACACCAAAAAACATGTCTTATTTCCGGTTAAAAATCTTACAAAAAACTACCTACAACTAAAAAAACTGTTATTCAAAGTATCATATATAGCCTATCTAAAATGGCAGGAGAAAATGGTAGCAACATTCGTTTTTCTTTTTTTTTTGTGAAACTTTAAAGCAAGCAAGTTGAGGTTTAAGCTCAAGCTCAAAGAGAAATTGGTCATATTCGAGTCGTACTACTACACTTTTGAATACAGTCCTGTTTACCTAAAAGGCAAAAAATGCTGGGGGCCCAAAAATTAAAAAGGCATATAAGCATCAGAAATAATGATAACGTCTGTTTAAAATTAGACGAGCTCAGATCTAAATCTTCTCTGTCTAATATAATGCCTTGCATAGTATTAGTTTGGATCATTCATCAATTCTAATAGTTTTAATAATGTACTGTTTACAAAAACGGAATTTAATAATTAGTACGAATAGTATATGCGAAGAAGGCACACATTCTATTGTGTAGTTGTTTACAAATTGTTTCGTAGGGACATCTATCCAGTGGCTTATACATTACAATCAAAATCAATAATGTTTATGAAGGGAAACTGTAACTGCGACACCTTACAGACCAGTTTTTGATTTAATTCAAGAATTTTAGTAGAATCCCTAATAATATAGAAGAAAATTGTACATTAAAATCGGTAGAATAGTATTCATTTTATAGCAAATTGATTTCCTGATCGAATGCACCGTAAATTTTAAAAACAAGAATATTTTTTAATATGAAACTGATTTTTTATTAGATTGCTGCTAAAGTAAACTTTTGAAATAAGTTTTTATGTGGTATAAAAAAACAAAGTCTGTTATGCAAACTTTTAATCGAGATACTTAAGTAAAAATTGTAAATTTTCAAGGAAATTTGGAAACAAACTAAAACTTTAATAGTTGTTGATAATTAACTGCTGCATATCCTAAAATTATCAATTATACTGGGTGTTTAGTTATGCCCGTACAGCACATTGCTTTATTTTAAACGGTACACCCTGTATATTATTGCATTTTCAGATTCTAAATTTAATTGCAGGTATAAAAGTCTTAAGGTTTAATAATGTTCAAAGTAACGGTTTTGAGTTATTATAATTTTTACAAAAAAATTGACATTTGTTGGAGGTGCAGCATCTAGAGGTCTTGGTCTTCTTCGCTTTGATTTAATAACTAATTCTGCAACACGAATCATCTTACTCATATTGTTTGCATATTTATATAACGATATTGCATATAGCATCAAAGGATCCATTGGCTGGAGACTGAAAAAGTTCACTTAAATTTTATTGCAAACTATTACGACAAACAATTACACCCCAGGTTCCTCCATGTAAGAAGTTTCATCACAATCAGCATCAAATTCGGCTAAAAAGAACGCCGGAGACCAAACGTATTTTTAAAAACTATTTATTTTAAAAATTACATAAATGTCGGAGTTCAATCCGGCAGCCTAACTTGAAGGAAGCAATGCTAAAATAGAACTAACTCTAAAAGCAGGAGATTGCACATATGAATGAAATTATCAAAAGAAATACAATACCTATCTTTTATCTATGCTTCTTCATAGAATTGTTATCACATAACTGGCGTCAGGCGTGTGATCTAGCAATTTTCCAGCAATAAATCCACCTCAATAAAGTCGTGCTCATAAAATCCCTATTATATATTATATAGTCCCTATTATGTTTATTATTTAGAATATCCCGGCAATACTAGACATGCAGGTAGGTAAGAAGACAAAAAAACGTGTGGCATCGAGAAGTCCGTTTTTCCCTGACCCGGAGGCGGCGGGGCGAATTAAAACTGTAATTTTAATAACTTTATCCAAGCAATATTTTTTAATGTTATAATGTAATTGTAGTTTTAATGTGTAATATTGCTGGGATATTCCGAATAATTAAAAAAATTGATGGGACCAAGTTATTAAAATAACAATTTTAATTCGCTCCACCGCCTCCGAGCTACTCAAAAATGAATTTCTTCCTGCCAATCGTTTTCTCGTCTTGTTTAGCCACCTGCATGTGTATTATTGCTGGCATATTCATGTAACAAAAAAAATTGCTGCGACAAAGTTATAAAAATTACAGTTTTAATTCGGTTGCTGGGTTACGGAGAAACGAATTTGTCATAGCCAAAAGTTTTCTTGTCTTATTAGCCACCTGCATGTGTAATATTGCTGGGATATTCTAGATAATAAAAAAAATTGCTGCGACAAAGTCATAAAAATTACAGTTTTAATTCGTTACGCCGCCCCCGAGTTACGGAAAAACAAATTTCTCCCTGCCAATCGTTTACTTGTCTTGTTAGCCACCTGCATGTGTAAAATTGCTGGGATATTCCAAGTAATAAAAAAATGGCTACGACAAAGTTATAAAAATTACAGGTTTAATTCGCTCCACCGTCCCCGGATTACGGAAAAACGAATTTCTCGGTGCCACATGTTTTCTTGTTTTTGTTGCCATCGGTATGTCAAATATTGCAGGGATATTCTAATTAATAAACATAATAACAAATATATAATACATAATACGGAGTTTATGCCCACGACTTTATTGAGGTGAATTTATTGCTAGAAAATTGCTAGGGTAACTAGACTAAAAGGAACTTATTTATGGACTCTTCGAAAGAAATCATTAACTGTGGCATCAGAAACAACGGAATCTTCATCTCCATTTATTTCACCCTAATGCTTCCTTGATGATGATGCTAGTATATCATAACGAAAATATTAATTATGGCGGTTTTTGTTTCTAATATTTTTTAAATAATTGTTTATAAATTAATAACAAGGTTCGGTAATCAGGGAAAACTAAAAACATCGCCGTTGTGACTACGGGCACGGTAACGGGTCTGCAATTCAGTTCCCGGAATAGCGGCTAGGTTTATCGGGTCATCAATGTACTAGCGTCTAGCCCCTTGGTCTATCAGCCGATCCTATCTCAATAAGGCTAGAATGTGTGTAAACCTTAAGTTCGTAGTGGCACAGATGGATATGCGGGTGTGTTCGGGTGTACTAGTTTTTTACTACATAAGTAGTTGTTGGGTCGAATCTCGGTTGGGTACAAAATTTTTTTTTTATGTAATCGTATTTTTAAAACACTATTGTTGCGTTTTGCTGTTTACGCGAGGTTATTTGTTAAGAGCAGTTATATCTTTTTTGAAAAAATACGAAGACAACTATGCATTCACTCGCTGATTGACGGCATACTAACACGCAAGTCTGGTAATAAATTAAAAAAAAAAGGGATTTGTTGTTTTCTATAGAATGCAATTTATTAGCAATGAAAAAATCGGCTTTAACAATGCAAATCTCGATGTAAATATCACACTCGCACATATGCGAGCCAATATTAGATGATATTGCGCAATTCAGGATCGGCTGTAAGCCCAAGGGGCTAGACGCTAGTCATCAATGTTAATACGTGAAATCAGTTACTATTTACGGGTCCTTTCGGCACGTGAAATCATACAACGTTGTGCAAAACCCGCGGAACTCTATATTATCCGGCAAACGTCTCTTGTGCGGCCTGAGCAGTCTCTGTGTAATTCAAATATTTACCGCATGGCGGTGCACGACAAGAATTTTAAAAACTGCGAAACGGTTTTCAGAGAGAGGGACAATCTATCAATCCGCGAAAGAAAATTGGCGGATGGTATCTTAAGTATTTTTTTTTAATAAATCATATTATGTTATTTTATTTCTTGTTTCAATTTTTTGTTTGCGATTAAGAGATAAAGAATCATACAATTTTGAAGTAGAGCAGTGTTTTCAACTTTTTGGTGCTGCTAAATACTCAGGGCCCTAGACGCCTAGTGGTTGATGCCTAAACAAGCCACTGCTAATACGGCTACAACGATGTGCATAAATGCTTTTAGAAATATAAAAGATAATAGTTTTTAAAGTATAGTTTTAAAGTCTTGGCGAAGTGTTTAGCTTTTTTAGTTTTTTATTTTTCTACATAGTTTAGTTTTGTGGGGGAAAAGAGCCCATTGGTGCATTCATACATGAACCAGACTGATGAAATTTGGAACGCAGTTCTGGTGTTTGTTTTGTGTAGGTAGCAGTAGTGTGCGGTTTAGATTACAGTGGCGTTATACAGAGACAGTGAGGCCATACTCATGGCTTCGTCGCTATTGGTCAAAGCAATCACGTGGTAAATTTCTGCCACGATGTTGCCATTTTTTGTGTTGTTTACGTTTGATTTTATTAAGGACTGTTTTAAATTCGTGTTTTTACAAGTTTTCATTAATTTTTACCGTTTATTAGTGCTAGTTACTAAAAAACTGTATTTTTCAGAACTTTGTTTAGCTACATTAATCAAATTATGTAAGTATATGAAACTATTTAATTTTTTTTATACCTCGCGTTTTCTTGTTTTTAAATTAAAAAAAGCTTTCTTAAGTTATGTACCATAAACACAAACAAACAGGTAATAACACTTAGAAAGTACTTAATAAATACTTTCGGTTTTTCATGATCCGCTAAAACTGGTTTAGGTATTACTATTAATTTGATCTAATCTCATAAAGTACTGTTTAACGTAAACTGTTTCATGTTTTTTTATTATTTTCAGTTTCAGCGTGGAAAAAATTCCGAGTTGTATGTTCTAACAAAGCTGAAAAGGATTTTTTTATGAAGCCCTTATCCAAAGATTCTTCAGAAATCAATAGGAAATTAGGGTGCGAAAGGAAGTGCGAAAGCGATTTCAGACAATATTATGACGTAATTAGCGATCCGAATATTAATACAAAAGAATTTTTTGTTAATAGAACGAAGTAATTACCTGCAGAACATACTTTATGCCATAATTTAAATTAAAAGTTAGTTCAAGATTTTTAATCGACGGATTAAAAATTAGCGGAAAAAAATTAAAAATGATATGGATAATAATATGCAAGCAAATCAGTCTTTCACAAATAAATAACTTTTATATTACATGCTTGTCAAAGAATAATAATTTAATAAATAATAGCGTATAGATTTTTTGTCCTTATTTTATTCACTAAAAGTTCTTGCAAAAAGTGTTATTTCTAATAACAGATATAGGTAATTGTGTACAGAAACCATCACTGTAAAAGTAGGTATGTTTTTTGTTTAAACATCAACATATAAGAAGCTATCAAGAAGGAAACAGAGATGTGAAATTTTACATTAAATTTTCATCTAATTTTTGTTATTTTAATGGTAAACTTTAGTAATGTGTAAAACTAGAAAAAAACGCATTTATTCATAGGCGTCTGTATATCTCTATTTAAAATTGACAGCAACATGGCGGATTCCGGCACATTGTCCACACTGTCACCGATAAAGCCACTATAGTTTGTATTTTGTTTTTTGCCAAAACAATGTCGGTGTTTGTGTTTATTAGTTCGACGTGTAAAAAGGTGTAGTAAATAATGCCTGTGATGATATGTAATTTATGTGTATGTAAACGAATTTTGATAAAAGCGCTGTTTCTGTAACGAAATTGCGTATTTTTCGTTTGTAGTGGTAGTAAAATATATCATTGACAGTTAAGTTATTTCGAAAAGGCGTTTGTAAGGTTAATAAGGACATGCCATGTGTGATAATACGAATAATCAAAATACGGTAGCAATTACTCCCAAAGACATTAATGAACTTTTGGACCATTTTTCAAAAAATACGTATCGCGCCAAGGAAGTGGACCCTGTTGTAAGTAATGAACGTTGCGTGTGTGCATCGTACAACTGATTCTGTTTATTACATATTGCTGCTAATTCTAGGGCAATGAAATACTCCAGAAAAGCATAGAACTTATGAAAATTGACTACAACATCTCCCTTCTAAGTAACAACACTGGCGAATTGAGCACTCATTACCCGAATCAATTAATGGTCCTTGAATGTGAAAACGCTCATGTTCAGACAATCCCTGTTGGAAATCCTAACTCGCAAGCTGCTCAGCGTACAACAAATACCATATACGAATGTATATACGATGTTCAAAAGCTACGCGACCTAATAAGTAAAGCACGCTTGGCCAGGTAAGAATCTTTTATGCAAATTTGGCGTACCACAAACATCTGTTAGTTTTAATTAGCTGTTTTCATGCTTGTGCCCTTCACCATATATAAAGTGGATCCTTAACAGTTTCATAAATTAATTCCGACATTTTATGTTCCTTTTAAAATTTGTTTTGGTACAACTTTAATGTTTTGACCAATAACTTTTATAGATGCCGAGCAAGATTTCCTCTTCCAGTCATTTTGTACAAAGGCAAATACATTTGCCGTTCAGGGACCTTATCTGGGGGACCAGAAATTTATGGTCGATCCGGTTTAGATTATTTTTTTAATGGACCGGATAGTGTAACCGAGCCATGCGACAATATAGATTCTAATCAAGACACAGCAAATTCTCAATCAGACTGGCAGTTGTTCGATCGAGTACGTAGTCAAGATATAAAGCTGCTCAAGACTTTCAATGTGGGTACAATAATAGATTTTATGGTCGAAAAAAAGAAAGTGAAATTTGGAGTAAAGTAAGTGTGTACGTTTTAGATTTTTAGCTCTCATTAGTTAACGTCATTCAATTGTAGTGTCACATCCTCCGAAAAAGTTGATAAAGAAAATAGATACTCGGAGTTTACCATAATATCTTTGCCGTATCCAGGCTGTGAGTTCTTTAAGGAATTCAAAGACAGCAACTACACTGCCGAAGGTTTAGTATTTGATTGGACTCAAGGACACGTAGATGCCGGTATTTGCGTTCCCAACAATTCTATAACGGCCCAATTGCACATTGACTGGGATAAATACAAAGATTGGGATCTTATCCAAATAACCCAAAATTATTTGAGACTGATGTTAAAATATTTACAGGTATTTTAGGTGGAATATAGCACCTAAATTAATTTTTTTTAAATATCAAATTTTTCCAGGAAAATAACTCCGGAATTCTTATCCACTGTATCAGTGGCTGGGATCGAACACCACTCTTTATATCACTTCTGCGTTTAAGTTTATGGGCTGACGGTTTAGCTCACCAAGGGTTAGACGTTCATCAGATTCTCTATTTGACAATTTCCTACGATTGGATGTTGTTTGGACATCACCTCGTCGATCGTATTGGCAAGGGTGAAGAAATATTCTTCTTTTGCTTTTACGTTTTGAAAAACTTAGTTGATGATGATTACAGTATTTCTGGATCGCAAAGGTAAATGTGCACCATTTCAATATATTTATTACATTCTATGTCATTTTGTGTTTTTTAGACATAAAAGTAGTAAATTCAGTGATCGAGGTAGCGAAAGAGGTAGCGATCGTGGTAGCGAACGAGGTAGCGACCGTGGTAGCGATCGTGGTAGTGAACGAGGTAGCGATCGTGTTAGCGAACGAGGTAGCGATAAGTCAGTAATGCGAACTGACAGCGATTTGCAGCTGGACGGAATGCTTCTTGATCAGGATTCCCGAGGTTCCAACATCAGCCTTAATTCATCTTGCTCGTCTGTTAGCAGCAAATCCCAAGAGCAACCACCTGTTTGGTTTAACCTTCCAGAGGAAATTGCTAATGGGTAAATTTAATTTACCAACTGTTTGTTTTTATGACTAATTTGATGGAATTTATTGCAGCAATACGTTTCCAACGGAAATGGCTAACGCCTTGATTTGGTCACCACAGGGAAGACGTACTTCTCCTGTAACTGTTCCAATCGCTTCCAGATTTCGTCAGAGACAAGAATCGTCTTCTTCCTTGAGTGTAGGAAGTTGGCAAATGATTACAGGTACCGGCAGTCTGCGTAGTTCGGATTCCACTTCAACTATAGATTCGAATGGTACCAATTCCAATTCCAACAGGTAAGGGCCATTGTTTATTTTTAACAGCATTGCAGAGTACAAGGTAATAAATAGCCTTCTTTCAACATTTTGGTATTAGTAGTTTTAAAATTGCAAAAGATTGATTGAACTTTAAACATTGTGCTTGAATATCAATTCTTTGTAGTAGTTTTATGTGGTTTACAGTACAAAATGTAAACAAAAATTAAGTTCATCTATATACTGAAGTGAATAGTGTCAACGTACAAAACTGTTGGTGGAATTTTTGTTGTCTGATAATGGCTTGTTGCTACGAATTTATTTGTTTTAAATTTTTATTATAGTACATAGGTCAGAGTGGCAGCTCGCGGGTCTAGAAAGTTAGAAAATCATAGGTGTTTAAAAGTACGGTATGAGATATAATGAGCACCCTCCACATCTCAACCCCAGGTTGATGAATTTGAACGTAAACAAGTGGAATTGTAAATTATCACTAGTAAAATTGTAATTCTGGATTAAAAAAAGTTCCAATGAAATAGTAACCTAAAGTGGATAATAAAAAAATTATTGGTAAAATTCTTTTATGGCTAGCATCAAATTGCTTCATTGAAACACCATAAACAATCGTCAATAACTTTTTTGTTATTCACTTTAGGTTACTACTGCATTGAAACTTTTATATTCAGAATTTAATTTGCTTTCAGAATATTAAAAAATATACAGAGTGTTCCATTAAAAAAAATGTTGTTTTTTATGAATAACTCGTAAACACAACGTTCAATGTTTTTTTTGATTACAGCATCGTAATCAGCGCAAAAAACTGTAATACTTTGCTGATTTACCCGACTACGTAGCTCCTTTAATAACGAAGTTAGCAATGGTGCCCCGATAATTTTGAACACGATGTCATTTAAAGGAAGCATTGTGTATTTTAAAAGACTTGCTCACAATGACACACCGATACTTTGTTATCTGAGAAATACCCACAAAGGATTCTGAATATCGAGTCATAACCTGGATAACACAGGTAGTACATAGGGGGCGGGGAGGTGGAAGATAGGTTGTCAAGGTTAGTTAGGTGCATCGATAAAGGACCTTTTCATAAATCGCTTCACATCACTATGTGACTAGTTCTATTAGCTGACCGATAATGCATAGGTGTTGCAATTTTTACGATCGTGGTTTGTTGAAAAATTTTATTAGCAGTGAATTTATATAGTTTTATAGATATACAGGGTGAGTCGTTTAAGTGGCACCCCACTACTATTTCCTAAACTATTGAGATTATTAGTTTTTTTCTTAATAAAAATTGTTGATAATTAACTGCAGCATAACCTTAAATTATTATGATATGTACTGAGTGTTTAGCTATGCCTGTACAGCACATTACTTTGTTATATTTTAAATGGAACACCCTACATATTATTGCATTTTTAGATTCTACATTTAAGTCTAGATATAAAAGTATTAACGATTAATGATGTCTAAAATAGTTTTTGAGTTATTTGACTTCTTTATTCAAAAGTTTTGCCATTATTCGTTGACTAATATTACAAAATTAATATTTTAGATACCAGAAACATAGTTCATCGCTATTGTACACAGGCTATCAACACGTTAAAAGTATTCAGTAGTGTGTTAAAAACAGCAGATTATTATACAGGGTGATCTGAATTTACCTTTCGAACTTCGGGAATTTATAGAGCACGTGAAAACAATAGGAGTTTGTTGTATAAACTTATATCAAAATCCCAATTGTTTCCGAGATACAGAGTGTTGAAGTTATATAATTTTCATTTGCCTACTCCAACCAGAGGCGTAACTACTGAATAAATTTAAAACTTCTTGCGTTTTTTAAATCTACTAGTATTATGTAAGAAAAAGGTACTCTTGTAATTTCAAAATAAAACATCGTTTTTCTGTAAAATGATTTTTAAAATCGTACATCAACGGCTCCTACTTTATGTAAAAAGAATGAAAATTGTTATCACGTGGCCGTGGTTAACAATAAAACTTCAAATTCAGCTGTTTACTTTATCTGTCGGGTTGGTTTTGAAGTTTATTCGCGAAACTCAAGTTTTATTGTTAGCCACAGCCAACTGATAGCAATTTTCATTCTTTTATCATGAGGCGAGAGCCATGATGTACGATTTTAAAAATTGTTTTACAGAAGAAAGATCTTTTATGGGAAAATTACAAGAATACTTTTTTCTCACAAAAGAGTAGATTTTAAAAACGCAATAAGTTTTTAATTTATTCAGTGGCTACTTGCGCCTCTGGTTGAAGCAGAGAAATGGAAATTGTGTAACTTAAACACCCTGTATCTCGGAAACAATTGGGTTTTTGATATAAGTTTTATAACAAACTCCAATTATTTTCATGTGTTCTATAAATTCCCGAAGTTTGAAAGGTAAGCTTTGAACACTGTATAGGGTGTTTGTAATTTTATGTTTATTCTGTAAAACTCCCAATGTCAATAACTTTTATTTCTCAAAAGGGGTGAATACCCAGTACTTATTAACACTATCAAATGTAGAATTAAATCTTTCAATCTGATGTATTTTGTAGATCAAATATTAAACTTTCTATGATTTTTTTAAATTGTTTTTTTCTTAATAAAAGTTGAATGTTGCCTAACTTACTATTTAATGCCACTTTTCAAATAGTGTTAAAAACACTGGATGTTCAATTTGAAAAGCAAAAAGTATTGACGTTTCAATTTTGGCACAATGGACGTTGAATTATAAACACTCTATGCAATAATCGGCCGTTTTTTACATATCTCCAAATACTTTATAATGTGCTAATAGTCTGTGCAAAATGCCAATGGCTGAACGTTTTAGTATCTAAAATATTAATTTTGTAATATAAGTCCAAAAATTCCAAATATTTAAAAAAATTCAAAAAACTCCCAAACCAATAATTGTAGGATAATGCTTACATATCTAGAAATAAATGTAGAATCCAAAAATTCAATAATATACAGGTTGTTCCAAATAAAATAACAAGTCATAAGCATTAGTAAACACCCAGTATAATTGGTAATAATTTTAGGTTGTGCAGCAGTTAATTACCAACAACTTTCATTAAAACAATTTTGTGTGTGTCCCAGCCAAAACTCTCCAGCCTTATAACTTCCTAATTTGAAGAGATACGGTTTTAAAGGTTATTCCAAAATATTTTAAGAGTTCAACGCTTAATCCAAATCAACAAAAAAATTTTTAAATGTATTGCTATGTTTAATAAATAATAAAATTGCAAAAGAAAGCTCTGAGAATCATCTTTGGCATGGGCAGTAGAGATAGTTGTAGGCCTGTCTTTATAGCACAAAGCATCATGACAATATTTTATTTATTTATTTATGAAAGCACCTTTACACCTACGGTAGATAAGGTTTTGATTATATATATATATATATTTATGAAAGCTCTGTTCGTATTCAAAAATAAAAATAATTTTCAACAAAATTCAGATATTCACAATCATAACACAAGAAATAACTTATTACGAGTTAACACTGCTAAAAATGCAATTTATTTTAGTTCCTACATGTAGAACTCCTTCAAATTTTTCAATAAATTACCTCTTTCCATTAAAAGATTAGAAAATTAGAAAATTTAAAGCAGTTCAAAACTGTATTTAAATGAAAATGCTTTTTATACGTTTGACGAGTTCCTTAATATGTAATACAGTCATCTACGCTTCTGCGACCTATCTAGTGATATTACCTGTGATATTATATAAATTGTATTGTCATGTTTATCTAAGTTTGTATGTAATAATCAATTGTATGTAATCATCTGTACTGTAAATTTAATTATGTAATTATTGCTGTAGTACCGTTTCAACGCCACTGGCACTAGAAATAATGTATCTATCTATCTATCTTTAATTTACGCCATTGTGAAATGTTTCTTTAAATTTTTTCGTTTATTCAAATAGGACCGTACATTTTTAAACGAACCATTTTTTCTTTCACAAGTGATGTATCATTTTTATAGGCTTATTTTAAATTTAAATTTTTTTATTTTTAAAAGTTTTCACAAAAATCCTTTATTCCGCAAAATTTGTTATACAAGCCTAAGAAAATGATACATTATTTGAATGAGAAAAGAATCTCGAAACGAAAAAATTTGAAAACTAAATGTCAAAATGGCGTTACTTAAGAACGGCAATACATTTAAAAAAAATTTATTGTTGATTTAAATTAAGCATTGAACGCTTAAAAAAATTAAAATAACCTTTGAAACCGTAACTCTTCAAATAAAGAAGTTATAAGACTGGGGAGTTTTAGTTGGGCACCCCCCTATGATTCACCCTGTAGATACCTTTAATCAGGTGATTCAAGGCAAAGCCACTACTCACATAGGTAATGACACAGTTTTGCGAAATAATATTAGAAGTTTGTTTTTATGTCAACATTATTCCCAATGGTGCGAGAAAGTACCATTTTTAGATAATGTTATAGATTGAAGAAATCCTGCCGAACCATCTATCTATATGTTTTTTTCTATTCTGTCCGTAAGTATTGAGTGAACACAAAACACATTACACCAAGAGCTAGAATTTTGAATGATATTTGACATATTTTGTAATTTTATGCATTAGTACCCTAAAATTAACAAAGTTAAAATTCACATTTTCATTTCAATATAATTTGCTTGTACCATATAAACAATAAACCATTGGAGTTTAAAAAAATGTAATTTAATTTTAAATGCCAAGGGTGAGTACCAAGTTACCAACTGGAACGTTTGTTCTAGGTGTGATGGTCATAGTTCTCAAGATTCTAGCTGCACACTTATCGATGATCTTGACTTTTGCATAAATGGAAGTACCGATGGGTATTCTATGTAAGCTTAAGCTTTCATCTAGAATTTGTTTTTATTCACTAAACTGTTGTTAATTTCAGTCGTAAGGATCGGTTGCTGAAAGTAAGACAGCTTTTTTATAGTTGCTACTACTCTTCCGTGAACCCCAATTGCAAGAATGGCACTGATTCGTCAATTGGTTCTAGTGTTAGTAATATATTCGGCAACATTATATCCGGAAAATTAGGTTTATCGCAAAAGCCTGCAACATGAATGCTATAATGATAGCATTCTATAATACTGTTGCATTGTGATCTTTATAATTTAGCGATAGATTTATTTAAGGAAGCCAGTGTGTTCATCCTTAACAAAATTTTGAACATATTAATGTTGTGGTATATTTTTATGTAACGGTGAGACCTGCTGTTATTATTAAAAAAAAACTTAAAATGTTAAAAGAACAATTTGAACTTTCAAACTGTTTCTTATATTTTTTGTTTGTTTGTTTATTCGTTCATTTGTTTGTTTATTTGTTCGTTTATTTGTTTGTTTATTTGTTCATCTGTTTGTTCATTTCTTCGTTTATTTGTTCGTTTATTTGTTCATTTGTGCGTTTATTCTTGTTGCGTTTTTCATTTTTGTGTATTTTTTATCATGGTCTCCTGTTGTATGTAAAAATACTTGTTTGTTAAATACCATTTCATCAAGTTCCTGTTGTTTAATAATTTAAATTTGCCATTTGTTAAGTGTTTCGTACAAAAGTTTGAACGTACTAATGTTGTAATCTACAGGTGAGTCATTTAAGTGTCGCCCCACTATTATTTCCTAAGTTATTTATAACAAAATGTTCTTAATAAAAGTTTTTGATATTTAACTGCTGCATAACTTAAAATTATGACCAATTATACTAGGTGTTTAGTTATGCTTATGCAGCACATTACTTTGTTATTTTAAATAGAACATCCTGTATATTATTATATTTTTAGATTCTCCCTTTAATTCTGGATATAAACGTGTTAGGGTACTTACAATTAGTGGTTTTCAAGTTATTTGAAATTTTTAAAATGTTAAACATTTCTTGAAATAATTTTACAAAATTAATATTTTAGATGCCAAAAACGTTCACGCACCGCTATGTTGCACAGACTATTAACACAGTACAAAGTATGCAACGGTATGTTCAAAACAGCAGATTATTACACAGGGTATTTGTAATTTATTGTCTGTTTCGCAAAACTTTAAATGTCAATAACTTTTGTTTTTTAAATGAAACACCCAGTATTTTTTAACACTGTCAAATGTAGAATTAAATTTTCTATCAATTTGATGCAGGTTTTCGTATTATTAAAATTTTTATGGTTTTTCGTGTTTTTTGATTTATTTTTTAATAACTTGCAAATTAAAATAGCTTTTGTTATGACAACAAAACAAAAGCTACTTTATAACATTTAAAAAGTGCAACCCTCTCTACTAGTTTCTAAACCAATGCTAGTATCAGATTTTTTTCTTAATAAAAGTTGTTTGTCATTTGTAACCTTATGTACTACTTTGCCACTTCCAAAATTTTCTATACTCTCACGTGACTGAGCGGTGACGTTATCAAAAATTTTATATAATGGCAATATAAATATTTTCTTCGACATTTAGATAATGATTTTTTTCGTTTCATATATATTATTTTTATTAAGACAAAATGTAATATTCTTAATAGTTTAGAAAATAGTTGGGGTGGTGTCACTTTTTAAACGTTATAAAATTAGAATTAAAATTAGAAACTCTAAAACAAAGAAGACATAAATGGATTGGACACATGTATAGGAACAGCCCATATATGGTACACAAGATAGAAGGCTTCGTGATAGGAGAAAAAGTCAGAGGAAGGCCACGTCTAGAATTCATGAAGCAAGTCATGAAATACGCAGATGCGAGAAATTACGCAGACTTAAAGGAAACGACTTGCGACCGTCAGAAATGGAAAGCTGCCAATCAATCCAGGGATTGAAGCTTAGAGAGAGAGAGATAAAATTATAGTTTGTCTTTTGTTTTCATGGCACACAGATTTTAATTAGCAATTTCTAAAAATAATTTTAAAAAACCAGATAAATCATAGAAATTTTAATATTTGGCATACCAAACCTGATATCAAATTGAAAGAGAATATAATTGTACATTTGATGGTATTAAAATCTACTGGGTTTTTCATTTGAAAAACAAAAGTCATTGACATTTGAAGTTTTAGAAAATTAATATTAAATTATGAACGCCCTATGTAATAATCTGCTGTTTTTAACATACTGTTGAATACTTCATAATGTGGTAATCGTTTGTGCAAAATAGCAAAGGGTGATCGTATTTGGCATCTAAAATATTAATTTTGTAAAATTAGTTCATAAATGTCAAAATTTTTGGAAAACGTCAATTAACTCGAAAACCACTAATTTTAGCAGCATAGTACCTTTATATTTTTATATCAAGAATTAAATGTAGAATTTAAAAATGCAATAATATACAGGGGGCGTTTCATTTACGATAAAGTAATGTACTGTACAGGCATAATTAACCACCCAGTATAATTGGTAATAATTTTAGGCTATGCAGCAGTTAATTATCAACAACTTTTATTAAGAAAAAAGTTTGACATTCTTAATAGTTTACGAAATAATTATGGGGAGACACTTAAATGACTCAACTTGTATTTTTGTTACTGTGACACTTTAAAAAAACCTAAAAAAAAGAATTATAATTTAAACTGGGGCTTTACCGAATACAAAAAAAATTATCGGTGCATCCCTAATTTAAACTATTCATAATTTATTCGTTTGTTCGTTATTTGTTGTGTTAGTTTTCTTGTTATCATTGTTTATTATAATGGTCTCGTATTGTAGGTAAAAATATATTTAATTTTGCAGTATTAATGTACTCATATATTTTTATGTACGAAGTCTGAGACCTTATATTTAAAGAAAATGTGTTTCGCACATAAAAATATTTTGTTTCGAAAATACCATTTCAGAATAAAAGTTGATTTTGTTTCATAATTATTATTTTTGCCATTGCGATATTATGTTTCACATTTTAAAAAAGCATTCCTCGAAAATCATATTATAGGGCTCTGTAGCTGTGATGAAATTGTTCAAAATGTTAAGTTTGAAGTTGCACAAGATAGGTATTTTGGTATGCGTAATAATTTTGCTATAAGCATGCAAAGAAATCAAATGTGCGTATATACACCGTGTGCCATATACTTAATAGTATTTATTGGTAATGTATGTAAAAGAAATTTACAAATTTATTAATCTATTTAATAGCCAACAACGGTTAAAACAAATATTACATAAAACGGTCAGCAAGATTTCAATTTGTTCTAAGCAAAGTCCAAGTGTTAAGACGTTCTATTGTATGCTTAAATTAACATTGTTGGTTAATGCTACGCTAGCAAAAAGTGCAATGTTGGTCCTAAGGTAGAACATTGCCAATAAAAACAGAATGTATATTCTGTTTAACAGACTGTTATAATTTGTGTGCACCTACTGTTATTGTAAATATGTAATGTTGTTTCGAGACATCTATTTTTAATAAATTAGCAGTATTTACTATTACTGGAGTTTTCTTTTTGTATGAATGAATGACTGCATAACTGGTGTGTGTACGGTTGCCAGACGTTCCGATTCGCACAGGACAGTCACGATGTGACTTGCATCCTGCTTCACACATCATGAGTAAACTGTCCTGCTTTTAAGTTTACAAAAATTGTCTCGATGATGCACGATTGGCGTTTTGCGACACAAGGTCAATTAAATCATTTGTATTGCACAAAGCCAAAAAATCGTATTTATTTTGTTTATAGACCAAGCGAGGTTTTTGATTTTGCAATACACATGACCTGTAACCAAGTTCAATGTTTTTTGGTATTGCACAAAAGGATAAGCAGCAGGTTCGGGGTGGTAGCTTGCCCACAGCAGTGTGCATTCTAAGATTACTTCCTGGGACGATAAATGAAAGGCTTCTACATGCACTTGATTCAATAAAAATATCCGATTATGGGTATAGCAAAAATCGTAAAAGAGTGCTGTTTTTAAAGAACATAAATCTTTCCCTTAAAACAATCAATTTTTTTGCAAGAAAAACTGTTTTCACAAAATTGAACCGTGAAGCGCATGAAGCGTTTTAATTTTGATATTATTTTTTAAATTAATATTTTACTTTATTATAGGAATCATCTTATGTGAGTCTTGTTAATGAAAATAATATTGCCACAAAAATCATTTGGCATTTAAAAATATATTTAAGAGGTGCAATGATAAACTTTCAGAACAATTACAATTACCCCACTATTATTTCGTAAACTATTAGGAATATCAAAAACTTTTTTAAATAAATGTTTTTGGCAATTAACTGCTGCATTACCTAAAATTATTATCAATTATACTGGGGGTTTAGTTATATCTGTGCAGCACATTATTTTATTTTAAATAGAACATTGTGTATATTATTCCATTTTTAGATTCTAAATTTAGATATAAAAGTGTCAAGGTAATAACATCCTAAAATTAGTGGTTTTCGAGTTATGCGGCTTTATTTAAAAATCTTGACATTTGTGGACAGGGCATGTATAAATTGGCGAAAGAACTACAGGTGGCACAAAATTCTGAGTCGAAAATCTTAATACCAAAATATTGTACCATGCTTCCTGGGTATGCACGGGATCTTCAAAGTTAGAAAATGAAGTCTTTTAATAAGTGTTTTAATTCATTATCTGTTGACAGAAAGGGCTGCAAATTAGTAGAAATAAGAATTGTAATAAATATTTTTTCATAGATGTTGTTTTTCAGCCCCAAAAGCGTGTTTTAAACATTTCTTCGTTAACTTATTATTGTAAAAAATACATATGGCAGCACTGTAAAACATTCACGGAGTATTGCGATGTAACAGACATCCTTAGTTACCGTGCATTATAACAAAACACCCACAGATTAGAAATATATATACGTATATAGATATGCAACTGTTATACAAAATTTTAAAACAAATGTATACACTAGCGACAATGTACAACGGTGTAAGCACTAATGAAAAGAGGGGGAAATTTAAAATTATGGCGAATATTTTTAAAAGCTACAAGAAAAATCAAAAGGAAATGCGAAAACATGTATTTAAAAAAATACAGAACCTAACTTTTATTGTCTGGTGGTTCAAATTATAAAACGTAGTAATTTTTTTTAATTTTCTCGGAAAAACCCGTTGTTTTTAATGGTGTGTTTCATCTAATGAACGACTACACTGGTTTCCAAGACCGTTGTGCACTTGACTGATAGAAGCTGAGCATGTTGTTTATCTCAAAAAAATCTATTTTTATATGAACAACAGTAAACTAATAGATTACGCAGGGAATGCAGATTTAAAATTTTAAGTTCATAATTTGTAAAAAAATACTAACCTGCGCATTTAAAATAGGAAATCTGTGTTTTATTGCGTTTGTATTTAAACATTGCGGTACACAACAAGTATACATATTATATAGGTAGGTAGTCGGAAAATCTAAAACTATGACGCACATAAAAGTAAATTTGACAGATAGAAGCGAATTCAAATTTTCTGCAAATTTTTAACGGCGTATTATTCCGAACACATACGATTGATACCGAAGCAGCGCCCGCGGTAAACGGTGTTAGAACTAACATTTCTTGATTTTTGCCTGTGGAGTTGCACACGCATGAAAACACCTGTGGTGTGTGGATCCAATGTTGTCAAATGTACGTTCCTTTAAAATGGTTCCTGAGGACAGAGGAAGCATTGTCCAACATTTTGGTATTAAGATTTTCGACTCAGAATTTTTGACCAACATCACCACGTGTAGTTCTTTCGCCAATTTATCCACACCCTGTACAAATTAATTAATATTTTAGATACCAAAAATGTTTACTCATCACTATTTTGCACAGACTATTAACACATTATTAAGTATTCCGCGGTATATAACAGATTATTACATAGGGTGTTCATAATTTAATGTCCATTTAGTAAAAGTTCAAATGTCTAACTTTTGTTTTTCAAATAAAACACCCAGTATTTTTTAACACCATCAAATGTAGAATTAAATTATCTTTCAAATTGATGTAGGGTTTTGCATGCCAAATATTAAAATTTCTATGGTTTTTTGTATTTCTGTAGATTTGTTTTTATAAATTTAAAATTAAAATTGGCTTGCTATGAAAACAAAACAAAAACTCTATTTTATAATGTTACTATTTCCTAAACTATTAGATAAAATTGGGAAAAATAGTTGATTTTTGGCAGACACGGTTAGGCTTCTTGAACATATTAAAATCCTCAATGACCTGATGTAAGCTTCGGCCTTTTGACATTTCCTCTTGGGTGTTAACTTTTTTTTTCAAATATGTCCTCTAGTGACATTTTACTTTTTCCAAATATAATGGACGTTTTATCACAATCAAAAAAAATATTTTTTCTCGTGTTTTCTTATGGTTCTGACTGTGCGAATGAGTACAGGGTTGCTTGAACTTTGCCTCTACCAGATTTCACATACAATATTTCTTCCTCTGGAGGTGCTAAAGCAGAGAGCAGTACACATGCTCAAACATTTGCCTACATTGCAGTGGAGTGTCCTGTGAAAATTCCAGTCTTCCAAACTAAACAGAAGAGGATATCGATAAAGACTCAGAGATACTTTCGATTATCTGAATGAACTAACATCTACTAGATCTGTTAAAAGACTGAAATTAGGATGAGCTAAACGATGTTCTGTGGATTAGGCTTACTGGGGAAAGCACGTTAAAAAAAAAACGCACCATATATACTTTACCTCCAGGGTGGTGTGGAAATAAGTAGTTGGTGCTTTATTTACAAAATGCAACCTTTTTGTGTGGCTGCAACGGTGAATAAACCATTGGTCGGATTTACGTGATCTGATTCAAATATAAACATACAAAGTATCGTTTTGCTGTAACTTTCCAAGACAGTATTGGGAGGCCCTTCTTCCCCCCTCCCCGTGATTGACCATAGTCAGGAAAAATGACCTGTGATCCACCCTCCTTGCGCCACAACGCATACAACATAAAATAACGGTATGGAGACATTTGCAACACATATTCATGAAGCTTGTGCCACATTTTTCACAACTGTTAATAATATTAATTTTCTATTTCGCCTTTTTGACGGCGAAGGGTTGCCGCGACGACAACATTTAACAACTTTTTTTTTACAAAATTTGACGTTTACCGTTTTTCATGTGGGTGCAACCATATGCAAGATATTTGTGAAAAACTGATTTGGGCGCAATTTTTACAAAATGGCGGGCGTAGCTCAATCGAATCATTGATGGCTTTTAGTACGTTCAACAAGAAGCCTTAGTCTCTGCTAAAAATCAGCGTTTTTCAAATTTCTCCGCTATTTGAGAGAAAAAGTTCTAATTTTGTTGTACTATATTGACCAAATCAAACTTGTTTTTTAATAAAACTCGTTTGTTGCCTAATGTGCTACTTTATAGCACATTCAAAAATTTTCTTACACTGCTGACACATGACAGCAGTGACGTCATCGACAATTTTCCAATTGAATATTGAATATTGACCAAATCAAACTTGTTTTTTAATAAAACTCGTTTGTTGCCTAATGTGCTACTTTATAGCACATTCAAAAATTTTCTTACACTGCTGACACATGACAGCAGTGACGTCATCGACAATTTTCCAATTGAATATTGAATATTGACCAAATCAAACTTGTTTTTTAATAAAACTCGTTTGTTGCCTAATGTGCTACTTTATAGCACATCCAAAAATTGTTTTTTTTTCTCGTTTTAATGATGTAAAAATTTTCATAATTTTTGTAATGTAGAAGTATCAAAATTATATTATTGAAACAAGAAAAAATCTCTGATGACGTCACTGTTCAGTAAGGAAGCATTTTTTACTAAAGCATGTTTAATCAGTCTACTTTGACCTTAGGAAAATATACCTAAACGTCCCATTACTTACGGGACACCCTGTATACAAATATAGTATTAACCTACTTGTTTATAAATTTATTGGTTTTAGATTATTTAGGTTTCAGTCCACCTTCCAGTAAACTGTTAATTTTATAATATATAAATACCCAGTATAATTGGTAATAGTGGTAGGTTATGCAGCAGTTAATTTATCAATAATTTTTATTAGGAAAAAAAATTGATATTCCCAATAGTTTAGAAAATAATAGGCTGGCAAACACCGCTATTCCCACGCTCTCAGACACAGGTTAGAAACCAGAGCGGATATAGAATTAAAAAAAAATTCTGGGCCATCTAGGTTAAGAATGGGTTATGAATTGGGGTTTGGAGTAAGGGGGTAGACCTGACCTGTGCAAAGCCGAATAGGCTGATCCAGAGTAAGTAGAGTTGGGAAAGATCATAGCAGTGGCATAACGCAAACTGTAAGGGCCCTTTACAAACTTTTATAATAGGCCCCCACTTTCAGCTCTAGTTCTGTTAAACGCAAAATTTAAAAAAGCCATATCTGCGATTAACAGTCATACCAGAATTTGTATCAAAAGTGTTAAATTTTAAACATTATTAAAACTGTAACACTAACAGGTTAGCTTACTTTATTTTCGTTAATGATAATCAATCTTGTGTGGTAAAAACACAATTTTGTCTAATAACAACCTTAGTTTGTAGAAAACGACTTGCATGGTGCGAACTTTTTCCAATTTTTGATATAAGTTCAGCGCCAGTTACTGCATTTCAATAAACATACCCATGTATGTTTTCTGTTGCAGTTTGATGTAGTTAAGATGCATGGATAGCTAATATATATATCGCTGTGTATTTTAATCCTAATTTTTTATTTTTCTATTTAAAACTAAATTTTAAAACTAATTATTAATTTATATGAAAGGATATAGATTTTTTATAGTTGTATGTACGTGGTCATGTGGGATCCTTAATTTTCATTATCCTGGGTTATAATAATATGATAGCATTGTGGCATTGTTTTCTTCAATACAAAATGCTTATAAATGTCAGCATTTATACTTTTCAGAATATTATTCCTGAAATAAATATTTAATTATTAATTAAATCAAGTGACAAGATCGCATTTAATGTTAATTTAATATTTTTATTCAGTTACAAGTGTTTATGTTATGTAAAGTATGAAAAGAACATATTTGTTTATTTAATTGCGACACAAACTGTATATAAATTTTGATGGTACTTGTATAAGATCCGAATGTTTGGTAAAAGTATTGATTTTAGAATAAAATAGGTCAAGGTAGGAGAAACGTGTCGGACAAATTTTTCTTGTTCACTTCTGTACTGAATTAGGTCTTTGACCTTAATTTGAAGTATAAGTTCAATACCAGTGTTGTTTGATATTTTATAAAGTAATCTTAATTAATCTAAGTATTTAATAAGAAATGTAGAAAGTAATGTTTTCAGATTGCCATAGTAATTTTTTTAATTTGTTAATGTTTTGAACTTTAATTCAAATCGTACTTAAGTACCCTGTAAATTATTGATTTTCTTTTCTTCTCGCTTATTGGCGCATGTTCTGCTTCCAGTAATTTCATTGGAGGAAAATTTATATGAATTCTGGGGAAATTTTGTATTTTGGAGTTAATCTCTCTCTTGTTCGATATACATCTCTACACCCAGACGCGTCATTTCGCTGTTCCTAATTAAGTTAATTATTTGTTAAAGAAATTAAGTATTATTGAATTAAAAGTATAGAAGAGTGAAGAATAAAAAGTGTTCGATTGTTTTAAGTGTTATAAGAAAGTTTCTACGAGTATTTATGAAGTTACATGAAAAATTAGCGAGCAAGGTCACTCACCTTTGAAAATTATGACTTCGTGTATATGGCGTTTGAAAATTTGAAATTGACACAACTACGTATTTGGGGAGTTTTGTTGTAAAATCCTTTGGAATTAAATTTGAATCGACGTGCTAATGTAATCATTACTTCGTTTAATCGATAAATAAATCGATCCTTATTGGAAATCGTTGGATCTACGGAAAAATTAAATAAATTAAATGGTAATTATTTGCCAATATCAAAGTGATGAAAATATTTTTTGATTGAAATAAAATTACGTGTGAACAGTTAAAAAAGTATAATTAAATCTTAAGTGTTTTGATTATAAATTGAACTTACCTAATACGAAATAAGTAATTGAACAGTGCTGAGTAATTACACTTCGAACAACGTGGTTAAAAGAATCACAGAACGCTGTTCCCCGAGGGTTGCAGAATTGTGGAGTGCGCGCTAAAGAAGCTTTGTACGATAAATCTAGGACTGGACCGAAGAATTTTCATACGTCAAATTTAATAAAAGTAAGGTAAATTTTAGAAGTTAATTTATGAACCTTAGATAATTTTATTGCGTATTAAAATAAATTGATATTAAAAGTCATTTCATTTCGTTTATTTGAAAATTATAATTACAATTTATCAAGTTATAATTACAAAAATTAAAATTAAAACACACAACATATATTTATGAGCTTGTCAAAGTGGGGCTTATTAAAAATAAGATTATTTTATTAATTAAAATTCACGTACATAGATAGCATCTATTTATGTCAATTGCAGTGTGGGTATTTTGAATTATTTAAGAATAAATTAATTTTATTTAAAAATCTATATTCACAGCAATATATTGTGTGTGTTTCCACTTTTTAATATTTACATTGTTTTGGGAGGGACCCACAAATGTATTGCCGCGAGAGGGCAGCAGTGAAGATTTATCGCTTTGACAGTGACCGTGAATTTTAACCGAACCCCGCTGAAATGTTCTGACAGTTGACTAGACATTCGATTCGTTCAAAAAGTAAAATAATAACGAATAAGAGCATACTTCGGTGATTTATTAATTAACACATCAATGTAATTTGCAAAACTCAATTTATTAGAAACTTCAGCTTAGTAGAAAAGACAGACTACCAGCAGAAAATTAAAGACGAGTAAGTAGTAGTGTTTTAATTTTAATCAAATATGTATCTAGAATAACAATTAACTAGTAAAAACACAGTTAGAGCTTCATGGTAACTCGATTTTACAAAAACATTGAATTATCTTGATAACTGTTAGATATAGCGACTTTCAACAACAGCACCGTTTTTGTGCATTTTTGTATGGAGAATAAGATTTTCTATACAAAACTTGTAAAGATCTAAAATATTGGGAAGCAAATATTACGTGACACCCCATACGAGACACCTCTGGTGCACTTATTCAAACAAAAATAAGTAAAAATAGTAAACTAAATCAGTAGTGCTCACATATAAAATTTCAAAATTTTAGTGCACCAATTGTACAAGTTAGGACAAAAAGTGATTAGGCTGTTCTTTCTTCAGGAGCCTGTAACTCTAACGCATCAAAACAAATTTCAAAACTTGTACATTAAAATCTTCAGAATTTAAGTTTAAACTTAAATATGTTTGAGTTTTCTGTAGGACTCCTTTAGTGGTGTTTCAAATTGCAGTTCTGCTAAACGTCAGAATTCTTAGAAAACCCTCGCTGGCAAGTTCTTCTTAATTTAAATTAATTTCAACATTTGAATAAAATTTATTCTAGTAATAATAAACAACATGCCTCAAAGCTTCAATGCTATCTTTATCATTATCAGTTTCGTGTTTTGTTTTTATGTAACATCTGGCACCACATCATGACATCACATAACAAATCCAGTTTAAACATGTTTTACCTTGTAGATAATTTTAGTTTGCAGGTGCGCAGATTCGGTTATAACAAAGCTCTGTGATTGGTTCATTTTCCCTTCCCACTGCGTACTTTTATTAGTTTCTTTCTGGTGGCGATGTCTGCCGAATGTTCAATGTTGGTTATGTTATGTTTTAATTCTTTTAATTATATGTTAATTGTGCAAACTTCAAAATTGTAAGAAATTGTAGGCAGTTTTAAACGTGTGTGGTGTGTACGCGTCAGTAAACACATATTGCCTGATTAATTTAAGAGTTAGTGACTTTAGTATCAATTTTGTATGATCACGAAGATGATTGATATATTTGATTGGATTTTGCTAATTTGTATCTCTTTTACAGCTTGTGTTGGGGGGGAGACAGAATTTTTTCCTTTTCCAATGCATCAGGAACTCATATATATCTGATAAAAGTAGAAATGGATGCTTTTTCCTGCAAACGTGACTTCTTATAGGTAAGGTAAGATATTTAAATTATTTTGTAAGTTTTTATGTTGCAGGGGGTGGTGTTTGGGGGTATGGGAGCTAGGTATATGTTGGGACACTATGTTTCATTTAGGTCTACCTAGTTTTTTTTTATTTTTAGGTTATGTAGAATTTTAATTTATTGATTAAATGAGATTGCAATAAAGGTAATTAGCCAATTAAGTTTTAACAAACATGAACATTTCTTATGAGCAGCATACAATTTCATGATCCTAGTATACAGGGTGAGTCATTTAAGTGTCATTATTTCCTAAACCATTGAGAATATCAATTTTTTTTTATTAATGAAAGTTGTTTACAAATTATACTGGGCGTTTAATTATGCGTGTATTACCTTGTACAATATTTGATTGGATTTTGCTGATTTGTATCTCTTTTACAGCTTGTGTTGCGGGGAGACAGAATTTTTTCCTTTTCCAATGCATCAGGAACTCATATATATCTGATAAAAGTAGAAATGGATGCTTTTTCCTGCAAACATGACTTCTTATAGCTAAGGTAAGATATTTAAATTACTTTGGAAGTTTTTATGTTACAGGGGGTGGTGTTTACCCATGAGGTAAGGGAGCTAGGTATATGTTGGGACACTATGTTTCATTTAGGTCTACCTAGTTTGTCTTTTATGATTCGGTTATGTAGAATTTTAATTTATTGATTAATTAATGAGATTGCAATAAAGGTAATTAGCCAATTAAGTTTTAACGAACATGAACATTTCTTATGAGCAGCATACAATTTCATGATCCTAGTATACAGAGTGAGTCATTTAAGTGTCATTATTTCCTAAACCATTGAGAATATCAATTTTTTTTTTATTAATAAAAGTTGTTTACCATTAACTGCTGCATAACGTGAAATTATTACAAATTATACTGGGTGTTTAATTATGCTTGTACAGCACATTACATTGTAATGTATGGTATGTGGATGGATGTGTGACGCCTCTAAAAGCGAAAGTACTGGAACGATTTTGATGAAATTTTAAGTGAAGAGGTATGTCGAAAATTGTAGTTCTAGTTGAGCTTTTCAGAAAAAAACCTAAACCGGAAGCGGAAGTTAGACTTGTTTTTCACAACTCTATACTATGAGAAAACAGTTTTTTATTTACAACTCCGTTATTTGTAGAAATAAACTCATCAAACCTTATATCACAGAAAACAGGAAAAAGAGCTCTATTCAATGATATTTGACGCATATTTAAGAAAGCGAAGTTAATGTCAATATTTTGAAAATTTTACAACCTATAAAAATTTTAATTTGAGTGTCGAAATCTGTGTAAAAAAGTGTCTTAATGATATCAAAACCGCATTGCGATATCGTTGATAATAACCAAATTACACACAGAAAGCAAAAACTGAACATTTTAGTTTTTTTAGTTTGTACTGAAAATTAAGCAAAAATTGTAGGATTTGAATGTGGATCATAGCAGTACTTGAGATGCTGAATAATACTTTTCATTTAATCGAATATCTATCACTTACCGTTTAGGAATCATGTGTAACACCCAATAGAAATATTAAACATTTTGCTTTGAGATTGTATAGCCCAAAAACCAAAGATTTTATAATTTTGTTTCTACGATTCAATTTGTCTTAAACAATTGGCCCAGTAAGATGTAAATGGTGTTAGGTAACGTTAATATTAACTCTAGAACACTAAACATACTTAGGAGTTGCATGAATATTAAACACTCGTAAATTTTACTACTTTTTTTTTAATTAGAAACATTTTGAAAAAATAAACTATTATCACATGCTAAGTGTACAGTTGGTTTTTGTGTATATTAATGAATAAAAATTCTCAAAAAATAATTGAAAATGAAAAATTACTGTGCGCAGTTTTGGCAGCAACTGACTCGGTGTGCTCCACAAATACGGCAGTTGGAGCATTTGCAATGATTTGTTGTCATTCTTTGAAGACAAAATGGGCACAAATTGTGGTGTTAACTCGCATCTCTAACCACGGTTTCATCAGTTCTTCACTTAGATTCAGCATAAATGATAATCTAGGCTCCCATTTTACATTATTTCTATTTCTATTGGAATTATAGATCACAAAGGAATTTCCTGTGGCTATATTTATAATGTCATCAAAAACACACATGGGACATCTTCCTGTTTTTTGTCCACAATTCATACCTATAAACACTAGACACTCGTAAAATATACTACCTCGACATGTAACGTAAATACTAACCACTTGCCCAGAGAATATGGGAAGGGGTAATTATAACGACATGTACGTGCGTGGGTATCCAAACAACGCAGATATGAACAGCTACTGTGAATATGATAAGCGATGCATAAGCGGAAACCCTCGAAACTGTATATGCGAAACTGAGTCCTCGTAAATTTTACGACCGTTTAGTGCTCTAGGGTTAACAAAGTTACCCATGTAACTATATCAAAAATGAAACGCCCTGTAGAATGTTTTCTTCTGATTATTCCTCCAGTTTATTTACTATTTTTGCTTTCAGGGTTGCTGTTAACAATATATACAACAAGGCTTTGAAACTGTTGGGGAAAGATCATCAGCATTGGAGGGAAGACATTTTTTTTAGTGCGTAACAAAAGGTTTGTTTTGGCATTTATTTGTAAGAATTTTTTGACACTTAAAATTTTTGATACATATTTTACCGTTGAAATAATTTTTTTATTACTTTTTTTAACTTTTTGAAAAAATTTAATTTTGATTTCTGTGTTTACGTAAAAATTTTATTTAACACGTTCACTAACCTAATGTAAACTACACTCTATTACCCACACGGCCTTATTTAAAATTGTGATGTTCCTGTGGATACTTTGTAATATTTTCAAGTTCTTTAAAAGATCTACATAAACCTATTTTTTTTAATTGTCCGTTAGTGTAAATTCACAAGTTCACATTGAAATCGTCATAGAAGGAAGGCAGAGCATATATGAGCCATAATGTGGTTAATGAATATTTCCTAATTGACCCACATGTCGGTCACCGGACGGTGAACGTGTTAAACATAAAGTTAATTTTCTGATTGTGTTTCAAAAGACTGTTTTTGCAGATCATCGGAAGCAGGAGGGTTGGGTGAAATCTCAAAAATATATTGTCTTCAAAACAAATTAAAATTTAAACATTAAAATTTCCTTTATCTTATTTAAATTTTGGTCTTCTTTAATGCTGATGTAAGTGCGCTTCTTTTTAATGGTATTTGTTGAAATAATGTGGGTGTCAGGAAACGTGTATGTACGTATGTCGGAAAGTGTGAGTAACTAGAACAAATGCAAATATAGGTTATGTCTCTGCCACATCACTGTTAATTTACCCAACTTTGCTAATCTTAACAACGTAATAGTTTTATAACTATTTATAACAGAAATCGCGTTATGGGTTGGGTAGCATTTCCTTGTAGCTTGGTGTATTAGGCAGCCATTACTTACCCTTATAATTACTTGTCCATTGTTTCTAATGGGGTTATAACTGTAACTATTTCTTTTTGTATTTGTGACTCTTTTAATTCAAAATGGCTCCAAAATGGCTGATTCTTAATAAGGGTTCATCTTTATTTCTAGTACCATATTACGTGCTTGTCCTTTCTGTTCAAGGGTGCACCCATGCACTGCATCTTATTAATTTTCTTATGAGATGATGCCATAGTCGGCATGAGCCACCAATTTCCCCAATTTTTTTATCGAGTGTTTTGAATAGCATCACTTGGAAGTGGTTGTTGTCGCTGATCAAGTTTGCGACTCCTGCAGGCGGTAGTTGGCTATACACGAAGTGACTTCGAAGAGCCTAACATACTTGGTATGGAGCCCGAAAGGGGTGGCCAGCGGCGACCCGGCATGTTGGGGAAGCTTACTTGTTCACCGACCTCGATACTTCTAAGTTTTGCTGTTGCACTCGTTTTTTCTTTCTACGATTTGGTATAGTGGGTGGGACAGAATCGAATTAAGTCTTCTTTATGTGCCTACTTCTTGTAATCATTATTACAAAGCACAGAACTTACAAGTTTGCTTAGGAGAATATGCCATTGTCGGCATGATCCACCATTTTCCTCAATTTTTTTTTCGAGAGTTTTGAATAGTATCACTTGAAAGTGGTTGTTGTCGCTGATCAAGTTTGCGACTCCTGCAGGCGGTAGTTGGCTATACACTAAGTGACTTCGAAGAGCCTAACATACTTGGTATGGAGCCCGAAAGGGGTGGCCATCGGCGACCCGGCATGTTGGGGAAGCTTACTTGTTCACCGACCTTGATACTTCTAAGTTTTGCTATTGCACTCGTTTTTTCTCTCTACGATTTGGTATAGTGGGTGGGACAGTATCGAATTAGGTCTTCTTTATGTGCCTACTTCCTGTAATCATTATTACAAGGCACAAAGCTTATAAGTTTGCTTATGAGATTATGCCACGACCGGCATAAGCTCTCCCATTTCAATTTTCGCCCTGAGTTTGAACGGCATCACTTGTTGGTGGTCGTTGTCGCTGGTCGACAAGCGAGGGACTCCAGCTGACAGCAGTGAGCCATCACATTTTGCAATCCTTGTGAGCGCAGTGACCCCGGAGAGCCCAATACGTGGTATGGGGCCCATTACGACCACTGCCTATTCATTATCGACGTCAGAGACACCTTCTCTGTTCTCTGATGGGGCATGTCGACTAGTTGGGCGGCGGACGGCAACTGGCGTGTTGGGAAACTTTCTTGGTCCATCGACCTCGATACCAATAAGTTTTGCCGTTGCACTTGTTTTTTCTCTCCCTACATTATTTTCTGTGTTTATAATCTCAAACATCGCAATGTTAAAACTCCTTTTTTTGAACCAAGCGCCCATTACCGGCACAACCCTTCTCCGAACCCAAATTTTGCTGATAGGATTGCTACTAGCTATTTTGTCTCTTTATATTTTGTATATTATATTATATATGTTATAAAAGGGCCCCCCCTCAATTTTCAAGTTGTGACTCTATATTCTTCCAACAGATTTGTCAACATTTTCATTTCTTATGTACTTACGGTAAAACTAACACCTTCATATGAAAGTTAACTGCTATGCTAGTAGCACTGCCCCTAAACTTAACTTTGGCGGGGAGGATTTGCCAAAAATAATTGGGAAACTAGTGAAAATCAACAACATGTTGCGAGAGTGTAGTTGTAGAGAGTAACTTATGTTTTTTTCTTTTTGGGCGCCTAATATATCTGTGTACTGTTCTTTCTCTCTTTTTGGGAGTGTTTACATGGAATCGAATGATTGGGACGCATATAATATGTAACAATGTAAAAGGTATAAGGAAATTCAGAGTAAACTAAATTATACAAATTTTTTAAAGCAATTACAAAGTTTTTAGTGGGAAATATATTTAGGTAAAGGGTAGGAAGAAAAAGACGTTCTCAGACTACCACTGGAGGAGGCAAACAAATCACCATCTCCATACAGAAGAAGATGCAGCTGCTTTTTAAGATTACGAATAGAAAAAATATTGTATACTCATTTTTGTATTGTAAAGGTCTCCTAAAGGTAAAGTTCCTTGATTTTTTTGTTTTAATTTTATGTAATCAATCAATAATATGTAGTTTCAAAATGACGTGAATTATATTAACAACTGCATCCGCCGTAGTATGAACAGCTGCATATTACAAAGCCAGATTTATTGTTGTAAATACAATCCATGCCCTTTTGAATCTCGTTGCTCATCTCGAAATTAGCTCATGTTAAGGGACTTATCTATGACCTATTTTTTTTAACATGTCTTGTGCATATCATCCTGTCGTAATTGTATTACAAAAATAAAGAATTGTCGATTTTTATATTAGAACTGTAGTAAGATAAGGTTAAATTGCTGAAAAGTTAGGTTAGATTTGCGTTAAGATAGGTTATGTCCCTGCCAAGAGTTAGTAAGGCAACAGTTCCCTTGCTGCGTGTGTGAAGCACGTCCGCGAGAGGGCGGCAGCGTCCATGAATTTGGAAGGTTCCCTTTTTGCCCGTAGCAGGTTGGCACTGCGGTAACCTTTCTTCTGATACCAACCTTTAAAAATGGAAGAAGCTTTAACCTAAAAGTCTATATTTAATTTTTAATCGGTGTTTAAATTTTTGGTATGATTAAAAATTAGTGCTTAAATTAAGTTGTGACAATTTACGCGAGAGTGTGCCAAGAAAGTATTTTAAAAAAAGTGAAACTAGGTTAGAAACATAATTAGAAAATTGTTCTACACTTCTTTTTTTGAGCATATTGAATGATGAAGAAGCAGAATAAGGCAGAAACTCTATGGTTTACGTCGTTTTCATGTTGCTTCTTTTGGATCTGCTGCCTTTTACGATGATTCTGCCCCTATTGACATCATTGTTAGAACTCTACTGACAGCAGGACTGGACGCATATGATAAGGATAAGGAAATTAACCGAGTACAAGAGTGTGTTTTTAGTAATAAGCTTTGTACATATATTAGCTTCAAAACTTTTATTCTTCAAATGACACCCTGTGTATTTAAATGTGGTCTTGTTAATATGCTTGTATGTTGCATTATACAGAAATATACAATAAATGTGCATTTAACTGTGGTGTCTTTATTCTGTATCAATGTACATTAAAAAAGTCGTTAATAACTTAAAATTTCAATTGAAAATTTAAATGATTCAGATTCAAAAATATTGGCAACAATCTCCTTTATCTGCTGCCATCCTGGTATCTATTGCTCAAAAATTTGAAATTTTTAACTCCACAAATACCCAACAGCACCTTATTTATTCTGTGCTCCTGGTAGTACTTGGTTAGCATATTGTTTAAGGAAACTTACATTTTTCCTTAAATAATTTTGATGCAATACCTTTTTCCTCCTATGTAATCCTGATACCAACTGGGTAAATTTTGATCCCAACAGTTGAGGTAATTATTAAGAAAATTAATTATTGCAACACCTTATTGTCCTTCTGTAATCCTGATAGCAATTGTCTGGCATTTGATTATAAAATTGGGGTTTTCGAGCTTGAAATTTTTACTAGTTGCTACCTCTTTGCACTTCTGTGATCCTGATACCAATATATTCTGAATTAATTTTAAAATTAAGGTTCTCAAACTTGAACTTTTTCCGTTTACTATCGGGATCGGGCGTAGATGCGAACTGAGAGGCGGGCGATATAAAACTTGGCAATCGCTTGTTATGTTTGTGGGCGAATTCTAAACAATTCGCTGCATGCATAATTAAAAGCTCAATAGCTAATAAGCATTTTTCAATAAAAAAAATTGTTACGTATGTGAAAGTTGGGCAAATGTTTGTGAAATCATCCAACTGATCGACTTTTATATCGCCAGTAGTTTCGGTACAAATGCACTGTTGCCGTATGTACATTGGTTTTATGAAACGCACGTATTTACAAGTAACTTTTGAATTCATAAGTAAGAAGTCAAGTAATGCAACAGTTAACTTATATATCAAAAGTTACGTGTATAATAAAGTGTACTAATATTTTAAATTCCCGCCTTGGTTTATCAGGTGTACCATATAAGTGCCTCCAGTACCAACTTAACAATTTTAGTGTGGTTGGTATGAATTGAACAATACAATGTTACGAGAGCACGAATGTCATAAATAGGATGAGATAGATAGAGAATTCTACTATAACTTTGTTTTTTTCCGTGAAAAATATTTCGTAGCGAACGGTAGAATTAATTATATTTTACACGGATTCAACAAAAGGATGGTCTGACGTCACCCAACTTTCACACGCATAGTAGGCTACACGAAAAATTCCCACACATAGACATAATATTTTATTGGTTGGTCGTCAATCGCTATTCGAGGCTGCGGCCTTCGGAAAAAGCGTTTTAAGAGAAAATATCTGAAATTCTGTTATAGTAAACATGACTCGTAAGTACAAAACATAGGATTTAGATAAGCCTCTTCGGAAGTTTTTATTTTACAGGTGGAAATCAACGCGAAGTTGCAAGAACTAAAAACATCAGGAAGCAGCAAGAACAGTCCAAAAAGAAGGGTTCTGGTGGAGATGGCTTGAGGCTTGATCAACGAAAACATAGGTAAGTGATGTATTGTAGTTATTGCATTTATATTAATTGTTGTTTATGTTTACAAATTTTACTTTTATGACCCAGATACTGCATCTGGATCTTCCGTTCTAGAATACTCATTACATTAAAACAGTAAAATTAATTAATGTTTTGATAAAATTCTAAATTTTGACGGTTTTATATGAATAGTAAACTGCACAATAATTATACTAACTTCGTATCCCTTCCAACTGTCTTACCTCGCTGATCTGACTGTAACCGCTACTAGCTGTAGCTCCAGTACCAAAACCATCCCCGCGGTGAGATGTAGTTGAGATTATGCAAACCAAGCTGAAAAGCGTGTAGCCATGGGTTTTACTAGTTAGAGTCATTTCTAGATTGTTCAATTTAGTATTTTTTTTATGTTTACAGAGATGCTGAAGCGATGCGAGAGAAGCAAAAGAAAAATGAGGAACAGAAACCTACTACTGGGTCTAATAAATAGTTTGATCTATTGACTATCATGTAATTACATTTATACTTAACTTTAATTTAAATTTGTTGATCCTAAGAATGCATCAGTTAATTTGTTGTAATATATTAAAACTTTTGTACTATGCACTTTTGAAAGTTGTGATTACATGTGAGTTTTTACATTTCGTTTACTAATAAAGGTTTTGATGTACAACATTGACATAAACCAGAGTTTTCTTTGTCCGCACTTGCATTTTAGAAAATAGCCTTAACATGCTGAATGGTAAAAGTAACCTTTTTTTATTTTTAACAGGTTTGCTGAGTATACCATATGTAGATACTATTTTTATAAGCGATACCTACTAGATAAAATTTTCATAAATGTACAAACAATAGTTAAAATTAACGCCACATTTTCTGTTTCCCCAATTATTTCCTAACATTTTCTCTATACATCTTAAATACCTTAACGTTTTCTACATGTTTAACAGTAATAATATCGAACTCGCTTAATTTCATAAAACCGTTAACAAAAACTGTGTAGCCACCATCACTGCTACTTGAACCTTTAACATCAAAATTATTCCTATTTCTAGCATGATATTCATGGATATATCGGTACTTATTAAAATAAGCATATTACCCCTAACTATTTTGTAAAAAAGATTAATTCTTGATATTGTAATAAATCTCTTAACATTCAACAAGTATAAATATTGCAACATCTCATTTACTTGTGTATATGTTACAATGTAAGATCAGTTTCATTCCTCTATTTAGCAGGGTTTATAATCTATTTACACTTCCCTGATTTACTAAATATAATATTTTTCCACAATTATAGAAAAACTAGGATAATTGTATTATAAATTACTTATCAACGGAAAATTCGTGTTTCTTACTAATATACCTAATCCTTTACCGTTTGTATTACATATTATATTTACATTTACATAATAAGGGGTAGGCGGCGAACCGATTAGACCCCTATCAAACATATATCACACGATGAAAGTAATTCGTTAGTACCTACCTGAGTTAAACTACTCGTTAAAAATGTGTACATAATTGTTGTTGTAATTCAGATATGTTTAGCCAGACATGGAACCTGCACCTTCGTATGCTTGTCCACTTTATATTAAATTCAAGTTACTTACCAAGTCCTGTACTCTTGAGCCTAGCAAAGCATCAAACAATCAAAATCTTTCCCACACGTAACTGTAATTTCAACATGCCTAATTGATACCCAAAAGTTGATGTCATTTGTAGAATCCCCAATTATGGCAACAAAATCGATTCTTGAATTTCAATGGCAATAGTAGAGGATTCAAGAATTTGAATTTTTTCCAAGCCCCTTCTAAAGTTTCCCACTTCTTTATTGGGTCTATCAATCGCAATGGTGGCGAAGGCGTGAGGCACCGGGTTTGGATACCCAGTAAATCCCCTAATATACTCCACTGTTTAGTTAGAAAGTTGATAGTCTACAGTTAACAACAAATACTGTAACGAATTTTTCGCATTAAAAAATTGGTTTTCTTTGAGAACAAGGAAATTATTAAAATTTATATAACTTGTGCTTTTTAAAACGAGAATTCTGAGGCAGGATCTTTTTGATCATGAATCTCCATGGCCTCGGACCTAAGAACGTTTGTGGAGTATGTTAGGAACAGTGATGTGTCATTAGTAAACGAGTCATTCAACAACTCACTTTACTGTGCCGTGAACGGGTCCTTCAGTGTTGCCAAATGAGTCGTTCAGTCCGCCATTACACAATACACATTATATTTTCGTCCCTGTGGCATTTGAAATAATCCGACACAGGCAAATTCTGTACCTGAAGTTGTTCAATTTGAACAACTCGCTCACAGTGCCTCTAAACACCGCATACGGTAACACAACAGAGCCACGGGACTCGGCAGCAAAGGCGCCCATACCACACACGATGTTTGGAGTAAATCGGTTAAATGAACGACTCCTTTAAACTAAGCTGAACAATATGTGCTTGCTCACTTCAAGTGAACGGTTAGACCCATCATTACTTAGGATGAGTCTGCAAAGAAAGGAGAACTCACTCCTTTGGGAATGAAAGAGTGGAACTTAAAATTTAAATTTAATAACTATAACAGTTTCCTTTCTAATAATTCATTTTTATTAAACACATTAAAACTGAACCTGTAATCTAACTGCGTGTATCATCTAAAAGTAATAAGTAAGGCTAGTGTCATATTGGTCCTACACCAACATGTAACTAGTATAGTAAAATGAAGATCTGGTAGCTGCCTTCAATTTTCCAAAATATTTACACTTTACAACTAACATATAATTTTACATGTTAAGCTTGATACTGAAATTTACATACCTAACAAAAATTGTCAATGGTGTATGAGTATTTTACAGCATTTATACAAAGTACAGACACATTTTTATATTTCCAACACAAACGTCGAGTCATTTTTGACTTATATAAAAACGGTTTGCGATAGGTAATAAAAAATGAAAACTAGGTACTAAGTTTGCATTTAAAACATATTTTAATCATTCAAAACATGAATAAGTTAAAAGCTAAAGCTCTTTAATTACTCTAATCATATATTTATATAAACATGAAACGGCCCTAAATGTGATGCATTCGTTACTTTAAAAAGATGAGCAACCAATGTGATTTATTCGTTACTTAAAAATAGAACTAAAATTTAAGACATTATTACAAGCAAAAAAATCATACTTCACTTTAACAAGATACAGCAATTTACATATAAAAAAAAAGATGATTGCTTACAGTGAAAGTTGCACACAAAATTTTTACATACATCTTTGTATTTACACCAGTAAAATAAAAACTTATTTAAAACAAGTCTTTAAAATAATGAAAACGTTTTAAATAAATGAAACCAAAGAAATTTTAATTTCAATTTATAAACATGCAAAATGTCTATCTTATTCTTACAAATAGGGGTGGGCGATATATATATCGATATATTTTCAATATCGATATCACGAAATATCAATATCTGAAATCGCATAGGGGCAATACCGGAGGAGAACAAAGTTTATAGTGCCCTTTTGCCCAGTAAATTAGGGGCTGAAGATAGCATTCAAATGGCATAAATTAGAATATTAAATTTCAGTATAAATAAAATACATATTGTTATAAAGTATTTTATTTATATACATCATCATTATATTTAAATTTATCTGTAACAAAAAAATATGAAATCGTTTTATCTAACAGTGTAGTAAAAGAATAAAACAATTTGATTTATCGATCTAAAAAACTGTATCATCACACATTATCTTAACACACTTTTTCTTTAGCAAAATTGCAAAATGCATGAGAAAATATATTTTTAAAAATTTTATGTCCCCAGGATATTTTGGATGAGAATTTAAGCTGTAGTATTGATTTTTAGTACCTTTTAGTCAAAAATAAAATATTTACTTTTAAAATTAAGCAAGAATCTAAATAACTATTCATAAATTCAAGACGTGTCCTTTTAATACCAGAGTAATGACAATGTTTTTGTGGCGAAGTTGGTGAGGCTACTGTGTTGTAAGCAGAAGTCCCAATTCTGGGTACAACAAATATTTTTTTTATTACTTATTTTTATGTATTTAATTTTCACACCAGTTCTAAAATCAAAGTATAAATATTAAAAGCCAATTATTTTTAAGGATACTATTTATTACGTTCAATACCACTTAATAAATAGTACCCTAAGAGAACGCAGTTGGTATTTAAAAAATTTTAAGTAGACTTTGCTATAAAAAAAATAATTGTCCCAGCCAGCATTGGAACACGAGACTTCTGCTTACAAAGACAGCAACCGTCCCACTTCGCCACAGAAACATTAGAAAACTTTGTTATTAATCCAGTGCCGGATTTAGGGGAACACGTTTTGAATTTATAAATATTTGCTGCGAGTTTTGCTTAATTTTAAATATAAAAAGTATTTTCTTTTTGACTAAACGGCACTAATAAGAGCTAATAACAATAACAGTTTAAATTCTTAGCCAACGTATCCTGGGGACATACAATCTAAAAAAATATTTAAAAAAACAGTCCAAGGGACAATATTGCTAGTTCTATCAACTTTTCATAACATAGTATTCAATTAGTTTTATTTTTCCACTGCAGTTGTTTTGGGGATAGCTTTTTCCTACTGATTTTTAACAAGTGCTTTACCATATATGGATATTTCGTTATTGCCCACCCCTACTTACAAAATTATCATAGAAAAAAGACGATTAATTCCGAGCATTTGTGTTCGATTAGTACTAAACATATTTTTGTGATAACTTCCTGTTTTTCCTGTCTTATCTTAAATATCACTGGTTTATATTATCCAAATACCTCACACATCCAAATTTAAAAACTTATTTTAATATAGATATATTTCTCAAACCTTATTTCAGAATTATTTTCTTAATTTTATTTCTAGGAAAAAAGTACTGCATATGTATTTATGCTATTGAAACTAATTTTTAGTGCTGCCGAAAAATATAATTAAACCCGTTTCCAATTTTTGACCGGTTTTAAAAAAAATAGGTGTTTGAACCATTTCAAACCGGCACTATCCACCGGCCTGAAGAATCGGTGTAAAAAAAACCGATCTCAATGCGTTCACTAAACTAGTTTTAACATAATCAGTATTTAATTCAGTAATTATTCTTCATATTCCGATCTAGATAAGATGAATTAAGTAGAAAGTATATTGACATGACTCATCACCAAGTTGAATAGTGATTACGTCAAAACTAGTTTAACGAATGCATCGAGATCGGTTTTCATACCGGTTTTATAGACCGATTTTTAAATCCTTTTTCCAGACAGGATTTTCAGATCAGTTTCAAACCAGTTTTTTTTTAAAACCTGGTTTCAAACCGGATTTTACAAAATTTGTAACCAATGGTTTACATAAAAAAATTGACTGGTTAACCATAACCAGCACAGCACTAATAATTTTCTCATGCAAAAAAGGTATTTTACTGGTCTAAACGTCAAATTACCAAGACTGTGGATTATAAATGGTTCTCGGGGGAGAAATCAAATACCTACAATGTTAAGATAAAGATGACATGCAATTTTTTTTATAATTTTTGTCTTCTAACATTTTTAAGAAAAAAAAAGCCATATTAATTAGTGGATAACAAATATGTAAGTAGCTTATACTGTTAGATATACAGTAATTTATTAAAAACTTTTCAATTCTTTTAGCAAATAGGTACTTGATATTCTCTTGTTAATTTTAATTTTTTTAAACTGCTATTGTATCTCTAAGTAACTGGGTGGAACCGGACGTTTGGGCGCAAGCAAGTCTGGCACACAGACGTGTTATGGCACGAGCCATTTGGGCACAGAACCGTTTAGACACAAGCGTAATCTATTGTAGGTTATTTTATAGGAAATTCAATATTTTCATTAAAATCGTTGAATTATTCAATTTGAAAAACAAAGTGTTAAATGTCAGGTAGGACAGTAACCATTTTCATTTTTTTTGGGAATTAATAAAAAAATTTTGCAAATTATATTTATGTAAAATATGTCTCGTGTTAAATGTTAATAAACAATAAAGTGGCTATTAAAATTTTAATTGATTATGAAAAAGACAAAATGAAATAATTTCCGCTCAGCCGAAACGTCCCTGCTCCAAAACGGCCCGTGCAGAAACATGGCTGTGCCCAAACATTCTAGACCGGTAACTGGGTTTGACATAAACTTTACGACCTAAGCCAGCAATCCTAGCAGTAGCCGACAGCTAAACTACCAAATGAACTTCCTTGCAAAACTTGTTACCACCGATTCTATATCAAGCAGATTGACAAAGTCCATATTCAACATGGGTCTTCACTATTATCGAGCAACACATTCATAATCAAAAGTTGCAAAATCGCAATTTTCTGACAGTTAACGGCCTCTCTCTTTCATGTGGCTATTTAATATAAAGGACTTTGTCAGTCTATAAATATAACATCAATGATGTTGCTAAAGATAAGTATTAAAACTTCACACTTGTACAACTTTGTTTAAATGACAAAAAATAAAAATGAGATTCCAAAAAACAAACTTAAATATTTATAGTTATAATTACTTAAATAGTACGAGAGTCGTGGACAATCGTTTGGTATAGTCATTCTGTAGTAGTGACAGGTGGAGTGGTTCGTGAATCAGGTACAAACTCTGCAGCTAGAGGGTTTAAAGTGCTTTTAGCTACATCAACCAAGTCCAACTTGAAGTTGTTTACGAGATTTAAAATCTCACTGCCCCTGAAAAAAGGGATTTTTTTATTTTGGAAATCAAACTTACTGTTTTAAACATACTCTGATGTTTCTGAGCACTGCGAGTTTGTTCTGTTGGTTCGGTCTTCAGTTACATTATTATGCTCTTCTTCGAGCATGGCCTCTAAGCACTGTTCCATAAGTTCTTCCTCTTCCAACTGTTGCATTACTTGTTTATCAAACTCTTCTTCGTTTTCCATCCACAAGTACTCCGCAAAGTCATTTTCACCATTTGTGGAACTTTGGTCCTCTGGTGTGCCCGCACCAGTTCCAGCTGCGGCGTTTTCTAATGCGTTAGTAGGCAAATGGGAAACGTCCTCATAACCATAATATCCGTTTCCCACTGGCTTCTGGGGCGGCATCTTCATTTTTAATTACTCGAAAACAGCTACTTCACTAAACTTATCTACAAATAAGTAAATATTAGTAAACACTCTGTAACGAACTACTCGACGAATTTGACACGATTTGACAGATTTTCATTATCAGTCCACTCCAGTGCTGCCAACCTTCCAAAATGGAGTTACCGCACTAACAAACAAAATAGAGGCAGACTCATCGCTGGTACTTTCTCATACTTTTTACCTTTTTAATATTCTTGCGCTAGGAAATAACTGAACACAATTGTTTTACCAAAAATTTAAAAAAATAAAAATTAAAAGGAACGCTCCAGCGGGCATTTGTATTTGCGATAACTTATGCAGTAGAATGCCATACTAGCGCTCGCCAACACTGCTACTATTACAGAATACGACGGCTGACAACAAATACCAAAATGTAGAACGTAAATATAATAAGCGGCAACAACTTCAAACTATTAGATTTAATTACATATTGGGTTTCGGATCAAAAATCGTTGTGAATAGTTTAGTTATTAGAAATATGCTAAGAATGAAAAAAATATTTGTACCTAGTGAGCTAATTGATAGCCGTAGTTAAAATCACGTAACTTCCGGAAAAAGTAGTGAATTTTCTCTTAATTTTTTAAATTGTGTAAAATTTTCTTATATCCTTACAAACTACTTCAAATAGTCTATTGAATTGTTTAAAGTTTATAACGAATGGCGTTTGCGTTTTTGAATAAATCATTAACCGTTTCGCTGCTGAACTAGGAATGCGTAAACTTTCGCCATGTGCTGGGTTAGGAAAGGCCAAAAACGTATATTTGCGAACAATGAATAAAGACGGCGTTCTTCATAGAGCAAACATAGAGCACAATGGGATTGTAATGATTTGATTTGAACATTTGGAAATTACTGATATTAGGAATAGCAGACACAATAGTTAGCAGAAAATAGTTTATTTAATTTTTTTAACTCGAAATTAAAGAATTTCATTTAGAAATTCGAAAAATTGAACGACGTAGTCTCAGATATTGATTTCCGTTTGGGAAATGAGTTATCAGCATGGAAATTTAGATCTGCAAAAAGCTCTAAAATAGATTTAGGATTAAAATACCAAAAATATTTGAACGCTGCAGATATTTCAGCGTAAATCGCTCATTTTAGACACCAGGCGCTTTCAGTACTTTGCGATATCATGTAAAACGTCCTGCTCTAGAACTTTTATAAAAAATCCACCATTATAGTTAGCAGAATCTTACCGGAACTGCAAATTGGCTTTAGGAATTTTTTAACAGTGTTAAAGTGTAAGTAATGAAAGTTGTTTTAAAAGAGGCACCGGAAATTTAACTTACGTATGAAAAGTAACAAAATAATATGGTTAAGTTACTGAAGCATAAAGCCCGAGTGCACAGTAGCGGCTACTACGACAAATATTCGAATTTCCTACTATTCCAAGTCGAATGTTTACGCTGTTTTGCGGGGCGACAGTAATGAAACTGCTGCAAAATCACCCTACCCTTGATTCGATTATCTGTTTTACCGACTTAAGAAATATTTATAATATTTCATTCCTTCTACTAGATGGTAAAACACGTATAAGCAATGAAGGGTGGGAAACCGTGCTTTAAAAAAAAGCGGACAAATCAAATCAAAACACTTTATTGTTGTAGATCTACAAGATTCAACATCGTCAGACCATTGACTTATTACTATAAACGCAATAAACGCACAATTACACTCAAATTATTAACAATATTAATGAATTTCAAAGATATCATTTGAATATTCATCAATATCATAATAATGTTTCGTACTTGAATTTAATATAATCAACAGTTGTTCTATTCTTGGGAAGTTTATTATAATTTTTTTTGTCAGCATATGTAGGTGACTTCAAATTTACTTATTAGTATATAGACATTAACTGTAAGTAAATTTGAACTCTAGTATCGTAGGTATGCTAATCTGAATTTTTTTGTGCAGATTAATATTCAGTTATACAAATGGTAAGCACCTACAGATATAAATACAAAGTAACGGCCTACTACTGTTTCTAATAAAAACTGGTCTACGACCTTAGATTTTATAAATACTACGTCTACAACTCTCCCGACTATTAATATTAAAAATTAAACGTATTATTCTTTTTTGGAAAATAAAGATAATTGTTTACTTTGCCACCCCACAAAAGCATTGTTTGCCAGGTGACAGGTGAGTATTATAAATTAGTTAAAATTACTAAGGTCGTTATGATTAAGCATTCTTCTTCCTCTTGTTATAGGCCAATGGCAAATACCCGCGACTAGTGCGGGTTCTGTGAGCCCTCTTCGCACGTATGCCGGACAGGAGACTGGCCTTACCGGTCGTAAGAGGAAGAGGTTCCACTAAATGGTTTACGATTGCCAAAGATGTTGGTATGACAACCGGGGCCGACAGCTTAACGTTCCCTCCGAAGCACGGTTGGTTGCAGATGTGCCCCTATATTGGCCACCCATCCGAATGAGGACCAGCAGAGCGGACGGTGCTTAACTGGGAATACCATGTGACCGGCATCCACAGTTCTTCGCCATGCAACCAACTCATTAAGCATTGTTTTCAATTATTACATGATTTATTAAGATTTTTTGAGATGTAATAAAAATGACTGCGGTTGAACAATCTTATAGCCACTGCATTCAGTAGTTTTCAAAACAAAGTAAAAATAATCCCAGCTGGAAATGTTGACCCATCTTTATATGGAGGGATTCTAAACAGTTTTTTCTTACCAAGTTAAAATTCCCGAAAAAGGGTGGTTTTTAATAACCTTTTAACGAATATTTCAGACGTAACCTACAATGATTTATCCAAAATTTATACGTAGGAATTACTGCTGTACACTTACCATTTATTAAATAATTTTCGTTTTTTCATTGTAATTTCTAGCCGTATGTCAAGACGTTATTCGTAGTGAAAATACCGCAAAAAGGTACACTTGTTTTTGTCACTCAAGCCAACCGTTTCCGACATAAGTATATTTATATGCTTTGGCCTGCTGAAGATCTATGGGAAGCTAACACATTCTTATGGTAAACTCACAGTTTTGGGAGAAAACGGGTTATCATGATCACATACATTAGGCACCTAAATTCGAAATTAGTTATGTCGCAGAAGCCTAGACGCTTACGAATGGTAAATAGAAACAGATGACTTTTTAAAGATTTCATGAACCAGAAGAATAGCAAAAGCTGATGTTCTTTTCGAAGAAGTTTTGGATGCAACTAAAACAAGGAAAATAAAATATTTCCACCATATCGTAAAAAAACAGAAATGCTATTTACTGAAAAGGTAGAAAAGAAGAAAGGAGTCGGGAAACGAAGATATCATGCTTAAACATCAAGACAAGAACATATACACATCAACGGAAGAATACAAGAAATATTATATCGATCTGCAAGAGGTCATGAAGCATTTGTCAAATTTACTGCCAACCTCCGTTAGGAGACGACACCAGAAGAAGAAGAAGAACAGTAATATCTTTGCGTAGGTGTTTATTATCTACAATGGTATCTATCGTTAACGAATGCTACACAAAGAGTATACAGACATGCATCTTATTGTTGGTAAAACAAGTGAAAAATCAGCCGCAGCAGTGCGAATGCACGAGAAAAAGTATCCCAATCAAAGATTACCATCTCGTCCTACGTTTCTGGCAGTTGATCGTCGATTACGAGAAAGAGAAACGCGATTTATTAAACCAGCTGCAGAAGATTGAGAGCAACGACGAGACCATCGTAGAAGAGCAAATCCTAAACTCGGTGGAAAATGATCTTACTACCAGACCCAAATAATTGAATAATACCGAAGTGCTCGCTCAATGTCATACAAATTGGACGCTGGTATAATGTTTTAATTTATAATTTGATTATTTAGTCTCGTCCATTGTTCACAGGAGACTAATAGGCCTGTAGCTCGAGATATTATTTTACACCTTCCTGGTTTATGGAACATCAATACATGTGCATATTTCTACTTAACCTGAAAATAGTGTACTCTTAGCACGAATTAACAAAGCTAGCCATGTAAGCCAGGTAATTTCGTGGTAAGAGTTTGAGCATTGCAGGTGACTTATTTCAGATAGTTTTAGTTGGGACTGGTGAGTTTCATATCGTTATTTAGGATTGGTGTATGAGTTTTGGTAAAAGTAATTATATGGTTCCAAACGTAGGTTTAAGGTAGTAAAGGTGGATTGAATATGATTATAAAGGGATGCATCTTTTATCGGTTCCGAGTGTTGCGTCAGTGGTGATTGCAAGAAGTTTTTTGTAGTATTTTTTGGATCGTTTTCCACATACCTGGATCTCCTTGTTCGAGGGTACTAATGAATTACTTGTACGAATTCACTCAAATGGTATCAAGTTCCGTTTTGGTTTTTCGTGGCAGGTTGTTTACTGAAGTTTGCATTGCAGGATTCCGTGTGCGTTGCCACTCCCGGCGTGCCATACGTAAGTGGCGGCTTATTGGTCTTTTACCTTTTTTCTGTCTTTGTTGGTTGCTGTATGCTAGTTTCTATGAGTGTCGTTATTTCAAGTACCCAGTCATTTATGTGATCTATGGTGATATTTTTAGGATCACTATATCCAGTGTATCCGGTTAGCAGACACTTATCTATATCGGTGTACTCGGGGTGCTTGAATTTCAAGGCCGTGGTCTGCTGACAGTTTGAGTAGCTTTATCTCGGCTGGATTTGTTGCTCTGCAGCCTCGCGAGAACTGTTTGATCAGCTCTGCAACCCCCAAGATAAAAAAACTTCTGGTGTCGTCCCTATTGGGTCTCCAGAGTTTTGGCTATCGCGTGAAAGCGCCGCCACAGAGCTTCCACAAAAACTTGCGGGGTGCGAGGCCATGAAAACCACAACCACGCGGATTATACCCCAGTTAGAAGTCCAGAAGCAAGTCAAGAATTTCATTTCGCCCACTCATCTTTCTCACTCAGTCACGAGCTATAAATGGCGTGATATTAGATATTGGTGAAGCCCGATGGCCGTGATGCTACGGCCCGACAAATATCTTGCAGCTCGTGGCGCGTAGAGAGAGAAAGCGTTCGGCTAGAACGAGAAAGTTAGTATGCTCGGACGGTACCGTACCCTGTACAAGTTTTACTTGAAATTGCAGTTTTAGCGCAAGCACATATTAAAAATTCTTCTTTGTTAATTGGTTAATTTCATAAAATGGACGCAACCCAGAAGAATTATAGCAAAAGCTGGAGCCAACTGAGCCCCCGGAACCCCGGAGATGAGGTGTTAGAACTTATTAGAGACTGCGTGTGGTCACCCTAGTTAGCTAGGTTAACTCTTGACAACCAAGCGTAAAAATGTAGTGAAGTTTGAATTTGGGAGTTTGATTATTGTATGAGATTACAAATTATTCAATGTAACCAATCTCACTGGTGGTAATTTGTCACTGCGGCTAATTAACTTCACTTCACGGCTAATTGGCTAAACGATTGCGAGCAGATCTCGAGCGCCAGTAGCCAACCATGATAGTGTAGATAGAATTTGTATACCTACTACAATATTTATTTGTTTATCTTTTACTGTTGAACATATCTTATGAGAAGAAATATTTTTGATTTTGTTGTGTATGTAGCAATTGTATTTATTTTCAACTTCCGGTTTTTAAAAATTTGATTCACTTTTCTGACAAAACAAAATTAGTTGATAATATTAATAAGTTTTTATGTAAATATATTATTATTTTGTAAATTATATAGTACAATAATAATATCAGTTATTTACTAGCGATATATTTAAACATGAATTTTCAGATAACATGAAAAAGGGTATTTCATTTACAAGCATATAATGAGTAGTGACTTATATTGTTTACATATGAATAAATGTCAGAGACTGTTACAAATTTTGAACTTCACTGGCTACAAGACATGAGTATTTTTGCATCAATTCAATCAGGTGAAGCAGAATATATTGCTGCAGCGCACATAAAACAGAAGGTAATCATTATAGAAGTTTTATTTCTATTTTACTACATAAAAAATTATAGCACAGAAACAAGCTTTAATGAAGGCGATAGGCTATAAAATAAACCAAAACGGTTCTCGAGAAGTCCAGTTTTTGACCTTGAATTTTTGCAATGAATTTTATAGCCGATAGCATTTTGCCGAAAACAGTGGCGTAACAGTTATAATTTGTCATCACCAGAAAGCGATGGTCAAAGACGTAAACACGGTTGTTTTGAAAAGCAATATTAAAATTTCCCGCCGTCAATGTCCGAGGATTCGGAATGCCCTGAGTTGACCTTTGCGGTTTGTCGTTGCTTCGGTAATCAAAATACCGGTACATAAAAAACTCGTTTACAAATCAGATAAGGTATAGGAGAATTTGCACGAATTCAACGTTATCACCATCGAATTGCCTCAAAACATCTTTATCGCAATAGATGCGTACTATAGACAAGTTCATATATAAAGTATGCATATGAGAATCAACACAAGGTTTTGAAAAATGGTTATACTATTAGTTTTGCACAAATGCCCTGTATTGAATTGTCACAGTCAACTGCTATTCCAAAAATCGAGTAGGATTTTTTATTTCCAGATACCCATAGCAATTGGAGATGACTGTACAGGATTCTGTGGTAATTTTGGTACCTTGTTCTTTATATGGTGAAGATCTGCAGTAGGCAGTGTTTACAGTTTTACCTTCGCAGTTCAATATTCCCACCACATCACCACAACAGAACGGTTGATTAGTATTGTTAGCGGGTAGATGAAATTTGCAATATGGAGGTGTATTCAAACTTATAGCGAAAACAAGGTTTTCAAGTTGCAAAACCGGAAACCGAAATTATACTGGTCTTTTCGATATCTTCGTCTATAAAAAAGTATAGCAATGAAACATATTACTACAAAAATAGCACGGGTTTTATAACATAGCTGCTACAATTTTTAGAAGCAAAACGTCTTTTGACGTTATTTTTTAACTAAATGATTTTGTGATCACGTTAAGGTATTAAAATAGAGCGCATTAAGCAAACATAAGAAGTGTCTTCTATACAATGACCATTTTCAAAAAAGTAAAATAGTTTTAAAAACAATTTAAACGAAAAATTGCAGTCTTTAGAGAAACAGTTTTAGTACAAATGCATGCACGAAAATACCTTTGTTCAAGTTTCTCTTTTCTTTCACACAAAACAAGTAAATTTATCAAAATGGTCGCCAAAAGTATGGAAGTCGCTAAAAATTTGTGACGTTAATTGAATTTCAGACGTGGGAAATTATGATTTATAATGACAAAATTAATATTCTGTTATTTAAACATCATAAAATCTTGGATAACATTAAAAAATAATTTCCAAACGTCCGAAAACCCTTTAGGTAATTTAATTTTAATAATTTATTTAATAAAAATAAAATACAAAAAAGAACAAAAAAATTTATAACAAACTATAAACATATTATTTTTAGACTTCAGATGAATAAATTTATGAGTTCGGTTCAGTTCAGTTCAGCTTTTGACGTCAATAAATGAATGTTTCACTTCTGATTATGCTAATGGAATACTTATGGTAGCAGTGTGGACTAGAACCATACTGTAATATTAACTGAAAGGGCGCATTTATATCTGTGGTTTTTCAAAGCACGCTGAGCCAATCATTAGTAATAATCTGGTGTCAAGTATTTATTTTCTTAATACGTTCTAGCTCTACTTCGTTGAAATACATTACCTTAAAAATGACATGCAAACATGGCGAAATATCTATAAGGCTAAAATAAATAATTATTGTTGAAGTATTAAAGTATTTTACTCATACATCAATTTTTATTTTATGGCGTCAAAAAAATGTTAAATAAAAAGTAAAACGCCATTCCTTACAAAACTTGTCTCAGTAACTTCACGTCTGCTTTTAAAATAAGGAAATCTATTTACAATTGTGCTTAATTTATTGGCACATAATTACTGTTGATTTAAAATTTTGTGACAAAAATTTTTTATCTAGATCCATACGCGCCAAATGAAAACAATTTTATTTAATGTGCGCGTAGCTATTAAAGAAACATAAAACAAAGTACATTTGACCTTCACAACTAGGGCTAAAAATATTTATCGATATATGGATAATATCGATACTATCAATAATATCAAATAGCGATAATTTTAAACAATTATCGATAATATCGAAATAATATCGATAATATCGATTATTGATATTGTCGATAGTATCGATGTTATTGATATTATCGATATAAATTCATTGTCGATATTCGATATTAAATTTTCAATATCGCGCAGCCCTAATCACAACAATGGACAGGTTATTAAACATAAATTCAATAACAAAAATATATTACAGGACAATAATATTTATTTATTTATTACTATTATTATATTAATTTTATGGTAACCAAAAAATATTTCTATGCGTCTCGTTCCGTATTTGCATTAATTTTCAGTCTTTGTGCAAGTATGTAGTTTTATTATAAGTTCGAGGAAACCACAAAAATTTTATTCTAGGATCGAAAATTACCTAAACCCAGCGAGTCAGTGCCTATGCGATAGGTTAGCTAACGAGTATACTATATATAGTACGATTACCAATCGGTATTGAGTATTGAGCGGTTAGAGATTATGCTAAAAAGTGCTTCTTGTAAACTTTGCCAAAATATTTTTTGTCAGGAACAAAACCCCTTTCCTACCACTCTTCATCACCATCAACAACAGCATTTTTATAGGCAGCCAAATTTTTGACAATGAAAGTAAAATATTATTTATATAGAACTATATTGAGTATAAACGAAAATAAATATGACATGCTATAGTCGGGTACATAATTTCTAGACCGAATTACATGAAGCATACATAACTTGAGTACTTACTTGTTCAATCTCATGGAAGCTTTATAAAATTGCTTTATTAGCGCCATGTTCTGTTCCTAGCACTGTTTAAATTGTTGGCAGTTTCCTGAATCAGTGGAGCCACCATTTTCGAGGGAAACGATCCGTAATATTTTTTATACATTTTACAAGTTTGAAAGACGAAATGTTTTCAGATTTCCTTCACATCCTCGGCAGATCATATTCTAGAGTAGAATGAAAAAGGCCTGTTTCCTTACTTTTAGCAAAAATCTATTATTAACTCACTAAATACTGTTGGAATATGTGGGCTGCATGAATGGCTCTTGTACCGAATGAAACAACTTAATGCACTTGCAGGATTATTATATTTGTAGCTACATCTACATGATTTTACCAATTTCACCGAATGCAGAAAATAAAAAGAGTTTGTACTGGTAGGCTCCTACTAACTCGACAGAAAAATGTAATAAGATTTAAGTACTTCATAATTATCTTTAGAGTTGAAACCAATATGAGTTTTGATAGAGGTACCAGGTATGGGGTTTATTTTCAAATCTTATCAACAGTGGAATTGGTTGTTTCGGTATCTGGTATTGTTATGCTACGAATAAAACGGAAATCCGTTAAATTTAGTATTTGCTATTCAAAATTCAAACTGCTGTACTTCCATGGTTTAAGATAATAATAATTAAGCCAACCACCTTCACCTTGTAACACTAACAAACCATTTTCTGTACCCCTCGTGTAGTACGTCGCGTTTTCAGTAAGTAGGTATAGCAAATAAATTAAAGGGTTGGTTCTTTGAAATTTTAATTCTTGTAAATGCGATGTTAAGTATCAACATTTAGCAATTTTTTTTAAATAACACAAATGTAAACCACTACCAAAGTTGTTATTGTAAATTCCTTTTGCAGGCATGCTGTGGTTTAATTCTTCCAACTTGCAATATCCTGCGGTAGGTTCTTGCAAATTGGAATCGCAGGCGAAGCGTAGAGGGGGAAGATGCACGCGATGTGTTTTATAAGACGAACTTTATAAAATATCTGCATTGCGTGATCAACACGTTGGTGTCTCATTTCACCTCCCCCTTACATGATGGGGTTGTGTAGAAATTTTGGTTACTGGTGTTTTTTCGTCACGTTTTGTGGTGTTGCATTTAGTGAAACAACAGTATATTACGATGCCATCGTTACTGAAGGTAAATTGTTTAACATCGCTAATTGTTTTGTATACAACACTTTTTTTATAACTAATTTAAAAAAAAAACAGTATTTGAAGAACTTGCCAAAATTTTAATTTTTTGTTCACGTATACTAATCAATTTTGGTTTTAAGTTCATTAACTTTTGGAACTTTAAACGATCTTACAAATACAACATACGTATAGCATAATTATAAACCAGGTAACAAAATTTTGTTTTAATTAAAATTTGTTTTTTCCAAAAAAATATATTAACATTTGTTTTGCGTATTTATTTGTGTTAAATAACATTTGAACAGTTAGCGGTGATGGAGTAAATAGTAATACCGTTGGTGTTTAAATATTACAACCATTATACAGTTATGAGTATCAGGACCATCATGACTAAATAAAGCAATGCTAAAAATTCGCGACGGTGGCGGTGGTGGTCTACAATACATGTATTGACGAACGGTAGCGGTTTGCCACTGCCAAGGTCGTGCAGAACGTTCACCTGCTTGACCGGACCGCAGTATTGATAAATAGATACGCTACTTGTTGGCACTCTACCAAAACCACCACGTATAAATTAATAAACACAAAAAAAGACTTTTTCCAAATATTTCATTATTTTCCTAGCCGCAAGCGAGTCCTCGGCGCAACAAAGTCGACAAAGCAGACAATCTGGTATTTTTCTGCCCTCCAGAGAAGAGATTCTTGCTTCCCAAAATGAAGATTCAGCAAGCAGTCCGCTTCTAACCGGGCCTTGTTTTACAAGCAAGGGTTCGTTGGGTCGATGCATGTCGTTTAGACAATGTTACCCGTACTTTAAACTTCCCGATTTGAACAACTGGGATAGCTGGATTTTAGGAATGTACGACACTTGCAGCTATTACACTGTCCAGGGACGTCAGGTACAGTAATGAATTTTACCAGTCAAACATTCTTAATTCAAAGACTTGAACTACTTAGAAAAACGATTGCGCTGATATTTTTTGCTTTCTCTATGAACAAATACATCTGGCAGTTTGTTTAACTGTTTTGTGGTACTACTTCTCTCTCACCTTTAAAAAAATTATTATGAAAATATTTTACAATTTTGAATCATTTTTAAAACATAGACATAGATTCATAGATTTGATTTCTCCTGAAGCAACACAATTTGGACAACGAACATTTTACTAAATAGGTAGTTGTTATTAATTTTGGGTTAATTATATTTTGAAATTATGGTGTGTAAACAACTACCTCGACTTTTAGTAAAATATTTTTTGCAGACGTTTGGAGTGTGTTGCACGAGTCCAGTCACTTCGAACCCAGAAGAAGTAGTTTCAACGTCGACAGATATGTCCGAAGGAGATAATGATAATGCTACATCCGAAGATCCCATGGAACAGAATCCTGATAATATTAAAATACCTAATTATCCTGCTATACCTGCTGTTTGGCCGCCACCACTTCCGACGCATCCACCACATCATACTATTCCACCCCTGCCAACACATCCACCATCACCTGCATATCCATCATGGCCCGGTTATCCAACTCCTGCATACCCACTGCCAATACAAACTACATCTAAACCGCCACAGACTCCCGCAGCGGCACCAGCATGGCCACCAGCCCCTACTCCTGCAATTCCAATTCCACTCCCAGTCCCTGTTGCAGACAGTTCCTGTGGAGCCAAGAACGGATATCAAGATCAAGAGAGGATAGTCGGGGGACAAAACGCAGATTTGGGAGAGTGGCCTTGGATCGCCGGTCTGTTCAATGCAGGCCGCCAATTTTGTGGAGGCTCTCTCATTGATGATATTCACATTCTTTCGGCTGCACATTGCGTAGCACAGTAAGTTAAACTATGCAGTAGCGTTGGGATACTTTAGTTGGATTTATTGCAACCGGATCCTCTTCTTATTGGCGCAATACTCATCGGAGGAGATATTGAATAAACAATTAACAATAGTAGTGAACTCTTTAAGACTAGATTGAGAATGAAAGATGGTGTCGCAGTAACACTTTAGAATAATTTGAATGCTTTGCTTTTCTTTTCTACTAAATTCAGCTTCAAATGAATATTTCTAATTTGTCAAATATGGTTTAACAGATATATAAGTAGTCTTCTTCTTTTCGTGCTATATCCTATTCAAGGCGTCGGCGACCTCTCTCCTATGTCTGTGTTTTTTGGTGCGCGGAGATAGATATTTTGCACAGACAGACATAGGGGACCTACAGTTTAACGTGGGCTCCGAACCACAGGAAGTGCATGCGCTTCTTCTCCAGAGAGGTTTTCCTGGGAAAAAATTCACCTCGCTGGTTTCCCGTTGCCTTGCGCGGGATATAAGTAGTATTTGGGCTATAACGATTAATTTTACGAAGCTAACATAGAAACAAGTTTAACGTGTTTGGCACAGTTTTATATCTTTTGCAAAATTTACACTGTGTGTCCACGAAACTGCGGAACATAGAGAAAATGCTATGTTAAATTTTGCAAACTATTATAATACAGGTTAGTTATAAACAAATTTTAATACCAGTTGTGTTCTTTTCTAAGTAAATAATAAATGGCATAGGAAATTGCATTACAATATTTACTGATGATGTCACTTGTCAAAGTTTGTTTTTGTAGCGGTTATTGTTTAGAGATTTGATCACAGCAGAACAACGCGAGACGCACTTATATTTTTTTTGGGTAGAATGTAGACAACCCATCTAACGCATGTTGTGTAATAGTTACGTAAAACATTGAAAATTCTCGCGGTCTTTTCTTAAAACGAACATAGTCTGTTACCTATGTTCTGTAACTTCGTGAACACACGGTGTATAAATAAAAACGTCGAGCAAAATTTTCACCGAAGACACACGTACCGATTAAAAATTAAAAATGAACGCAATAAAGGCACACTAATTTAAAAATACGAATTTAATTCTAAGTTAGAAATCACTCAAGCTTTACTAGTCGATAATTTACTTGTTTTTAGTATGAGCTCCTGGGATGTAGCTAGATTAACTGTTCGATTAGGAGACCACAACATACGAACAAATTCTGAAGTTAAACATATAGAAAAGAAGGTGAAGCGGGTGGTTAGACATCGAGGATTTGATTCTAGAACACTGGTAAGCATGCAGTTAGTATTTTTGATTAGTAAACGTTAATTATTTTTTTACAGTATAATGATGTTGCCATTTTGACATTAGATACCCCTATAACATTTTCGCAACAAATCCGACCGATTTGTTTACCAGCTCAGACTGGAGAAAGTTATGCTGGTAAAACAGCAACAGTCATTGGATGGGGAAGTATACGAGAAAGTGAGTGTAACTGCAGTTTATTTGTTTATTGTTGATAAAAGCATTGCTACCTACCTATGGTATTTCATCGTGGACTGAAAATATTTACAAATTGTTTTAAAATGCTGTAAAACGAGCAGGAAATGTTTAGTATTGATTGACTATTTTAGGTGGACCCCAACCAGCAATTTTGCAGGAAGTGAGTATTCCAGTTTGGAGTAATTCCGAATGTCGATTAAAATACGGACCGGCCGCTCCTGGTGGTATTGTCGAACATATGTTGTGTGCTGGTCAAGCCAACAGAGATTCCTGTAGCGTGAGTTTTAATTAATAATATATTGCATACATAAAAATAGCACTTGGGATATTCCATTTTCGAATAACTTCGAAAAGTAGACGTGATAGTAGAATTTATGAATCTAATGTATTTTTTTTCATACAGGGAGATAGCGGTGGGCCTCTAATGGTAAATACGGGAAGATGGACCCAAGTAGGCATTGTTTCCTGGGGTATCGGTTGCGGCAAAGGACAATATCCAGGGGTATACAGCAGAGTACAAACATTCTTACCGTGGATACATAAAAATCTCAAATGATAATGAATATTATGTTTATAAAATATTAATAAGTGATCTGTGTTATCAAAATGGGTATAAACTCTAAAATGTAAACTTGCTCGCTTGTACACTGTGCACGATATTGTAATAGCAATATGTATTTATTTTTACAAAACTAATTTTTATTTTTATTAGTTATTACTCATATAATAAGTTCACCTCGATTTAAAGGAAAAAAAGCATGAGATGTACTTTACAGAAATGTTCATCAAATCAGATCTTTCATTTATTCAGTTAAAGACAATCGAGAAAACGTAATCTTGATTTATATACAGGGTGATTGCGAGAACCGGGTAACTATTGCCAACTTTTTTATTTTTGAAGATACAAAGTCGGTTGAATTAAAAAAGAAGTGTAACTTTTTCTTCTGGTTACGATGGTGAAAATTAAAAAACAATTACGCATCGACTTTTCAAGTTAATTGTTAAAATGACTTTTTTTAAACAGCACGCTCTGTCTTTTATATTTATGAATTGTCTTTAAAAAACTATAATATTAAAATATGATTAAATTTACAAATAACTCCATATTTTAACTTGTAATGCTTTAATAACATGATCGCAACAGCCAAACCTACTTGTTTTAAGGTATAGGTCAAAATATCATTAAGTTAATGTGTATAAGAGTAATTATTATAGTAATTGCTCTTATTGTGCACTACCATTACCTAGACAACAGTGCATTCTTCTAACTAAAGTATTCGAAAGTGGAGGTAGCATTCCGTGGTCAATGTTTACTAACGCATTTGTAATGGATTCGACTAAATCTTCTACGCTATTGCATTTACCTCGATAAATATTATCTTATAGATATCCCAAAAGAAAGAAAAATGCAGAATTATGTCAAGTGACCTTAAGGGCCAACGTACATGCCCATATGTTGCAATTCATTGGTTTTCAAACTGATTAGTTAAGTAGGTTATGTATACCAGTGTTACGTGGGGGTCCACCGTCTTGATTGTAGAATTACACCGAAGGAAAAATTAAGATCTACAACAGCATTGCGTATTGAGTAAAATTATTCATCTTAAATGTTTAATACAATTAAATGTCTAAATAGAAATGATGAAACAAGCAAATTCTACTTTTTGTTTCACGGCTGTTGCAATTATGCTATAAAAGTATTATTAGTTAAATTATGGCATTAGTTGTTAATTTAATTAAATTTTCATCTTACACTTTTTCAAAGAGAACATTTGCCTTGGCGCTTTTCAAAACTCCTACGCTTAAATAGAAAACAAATTAGGGTCGTCGTAGATTTTCTGACTGGCCATGGTCCTAGGAGTAGTAAACGACCCCATATGAGCAGGTTCTGTGGAGAAAAGGAAGAATATTCCCTCCATCTTCTCGCCCATTGCTCCAGACTAATGGTACTGAGGCACCGACACCTCGGCATCTTGTTTCCAGAGCCAGATAAACTACAGGATATCTCCATCAGCGGGGTACTAGCCTTTGGCTTAAGTACCGGTCTGTATGAGAAGAATCCCTGAACTAGCGGTGGATGTACAATGAGCCAATTAGGCATTAGTGTATTTTTGTATGTACAATAAGATTTAATAACCAAAACTTCAAAACAGTAAATATCTAACATATTTGCATACGAAACATCTCTGGTGCAGTTATTCAAAAAAAAATTAGTGGAACTGCTTAGAGCGCTGTGAAAAAGTACTGCCTCACCCAAGCCTACAACTCGTAATTTTTGAAAATTACCTTTAATTTGTTCTTTGCATGTCCTCAGAAGTTGCAAAATGTGATCGCAGAAAACACAAATCAAATTATCGCACGAAAAGCGGTATGCAATCATTTGTCGTAATAAAGAAGGCGCTTCCAGTGGTGAAATTACTTCTACAATTCATGTAATTATCCACAGTGTGAGTGATTAAGAAGTATATACCGATTTGGAAAACTTGAAGACAAGCCGCATAATGACCGGCCAAAGACAACCTCAGTTAGAGATGATACTATGTTGAGAAGAACAAGCCTTAAATCTATAGAACCAAGAAAATTATGGTTACAAGCTACTACTGCTGTAAGTGTGTGGAAAGAAAGCTTCTTAATTTCAGACTCATAGGATGCAGAGCACGAAACCACTGCTTTCAGGACAACAAAAAGTCAACCATCTGCGATGGGCAAAGGAACATCGGCATTAACACTTCGCTCAAAGACCACAACGCCCAACAGTTTAAAAAGCCCACAACACCCAAAGAATGTTCACAACGCCCAATGGCTGTAAAGTGACATATCGCCCGCGACGCCCACAAAGCCCAAAAATAGCTAGAGAAACAATGCTTACTGTGTCCATAACGCTCAATTATTTTATAAGACCACAACACCCAAAAAAAGTCCATTATGCCTACTTGCGTTCGCGTAATATTGGTCTTGTTAATCAGAACTCCGAGGGACACAACGCCAAACAAAACTTACAAAATAATTAATAGAAAGTTATTAACTAGTCGTAGAAATTGCTTACAGTCTTTTTTAAGCGCTAAAAAAGAAAACAGTTTATTAAATTTTATTTTAGGCTATTTAGGCGATAACAAATAGAGTTTAAACTGACCCGTTTTGTATGAAACCCATATATTTTGAATTTTAGAGGGTATGCCCCAAAAAAGAAAAGGAAAAGAGCTAACTTCTCTTATAGTATCGGGTCTGCTGAAACTGTTGTATGAATATCGCAAAAAAATACATTAAAGTACTGCACGATAGCGGGAAAGATCTGTTTGGCGACGATAACTTTATTTTTCAGGACGATAATGCTCTTTGCTATAGAGCAAAAGTTGTTTGATCTTGGTTGACGATCAATAAAGTCGACAGAATGGACTAGCCAGCACAATCCCCAGACTTGAATCCCATGGAAACTTATGGCAAAAAAATTCCAAAATTATTTCTAAAAGAAAACCCACGTATAATGTGAAATTATTTGAATCTCTCCTTCATGCCTGGTTACCTTGAATTTTCAAGGAGAAAATGGGAAAACTGGTGAATTTTACGCCACAAAAATACAAATTCGCCGTTAAGAGCAAGGGCTGGCCAATTAAGTTATAAAACTAATTTAATTTTAATTAATGTGAGTAATATTGCAGGTTTTGACTGAACCTACTTTATATAATTTTTGTTATTTTTAAAGAATTTTTCATTTTAAATTGCTTTTTCTTTATGGACCATAATTTACATTGTAATTTTCACTATGTTGTTGTGTTTGACTATTTACACGATATTTACAGTGATTGGATGAAAAATATTTGGAAAAGTGCGTTTAAGCGTCAGTTTTCCTCGATTTTTGAAGTGGTGCAGAATTCTTTCACACCACTATAGTTTAGTGAGTGATGCTGGCATATAAAATTTTAAAGTTGTGGTGAATTATTGCGGAAGTTATCGACAAAAAAGTTATTAGACGTGTGGGTGCATCTCCTCCGTAACGAAGCATTTTCGAATCCATGTTGGTACACTTACTTGATTCTTTTCAGAATCTGAAGCTATCCCCAAAGTGAGTCGCACTTGTTATGAACCGCTCTGTATAAAAGAAGATAGCATTTAACATGTGTTTGTCTTCGAGTAATTCCAGAGATTTTATTATATCTGTCTCGTCGATTCAATTTTTGCTACAATAAGACATTTTGATTGCCAAAAAAAAACTACAGAAAGAATAATGCTTTACCATACTTTACTGGGAGGAAAATTCAACACAATTCTTTAATTGTGCCTAATTATTTCATTAATTCAAAATTAAGTTTCAATAAAATTAGTTGTGAATTTTGAATGTTCAGTTTTATTCTTAAACCGATGGCATCGTAGCAGTGGGCGTTATTAGATATATTCTCTACCAAAGTATTGAATTTCGTGCATTTCGAACGTCTCGTTTATCTATTAGCTAAAAGTGCCTCTGAAAATTGGTGTGTAGGATGGAAAAATAATAATAATTCTTATCGTTAACAAATATTTCATTTTATTCGTTGAAAAATGAAACTAACATGAAAGTAACAATAATAATAATATAATAAGTTTAAATGATTATTATTTTCGTTATCATTAAAGAAGATTTTGTTGAACTGGATACTCATAACATAAAATTCATAGCGTAACGACAAATATCGACGATAATACAATCATACAAACAAACTATGGTGGAGTATATATACAGACCTAAGGTGAGGCGAACTGTATACATTACAGGGCCATGTGTTCAACATAAACTTAAAATAGATATATTATATACAATTTGAGGAAATATCTACAAATGAAATGCCTAGAAGGATCCTCTTCGAGGTTGTAAAGCAAATTTACATCCCGTTAGAGAGTTTGTTCCTGTTTCAGCTCCAAAGCCCACACGTGCTGTGGCCAACCTGTGCGTCCTTTGGCTCGTCGAGAATTGCTCACCGGATCTTCCTGTTTTAATAAAAACATACGGTAAACAACAGTGAAACTGTCGATAAACTTTACAGTTTATTAATCTTCGACCAATTACCCCAACAACATATGTCCTGTTACAATTTTTTTCATTCGTATTGTTCGCAAATAGCCTATTTTCCTTAATATCTGATAGCGAGTATATTACAACAATTGCTTAGTTTTTAAGCTTTTCTTTGCAAGAAAAACTGACATGAGTACGATGCTAACACTTTTTGTATTATCGTTTCAATAGGGAAAACTTGAAGATAGAAACACCAGCTTTAACTGTTTGGTACGACCGTTTCTTGATGGCCGGTTAGAAAATGCTTTCAGTTATTATAAATTTTCAACGGTATGCAATATAATGAAATAACTAATTTGTAAAATCAAAATGCAAAGTACGAAAGCGCCGAATGCATTAATAAATTAACTGACAATTGACAAGTTGTAAACAAGGAATTGCAACATTTAATGTTGCAATTGCAAGTTCTAAAGTTAAAATTCCATGTTTACAATAAGGGCGTGCATCAAAACGTAACCAAAAACCAGAAAAAACACAACTTTCTACATCGTAATCGAAACGAAAACCGAAATTTCGAACTGGTATTTTTTTATTATAGCAATAAGTAATTAACTCTTATATTCCACGTAGATAGCCCACAGGTTTGTTGCCAAAACAAATATTTATGTTGGTTTAAAAGTGCAAACGCAAACTGCGTAGACATTACGCAAAATGTTCTGTTCTGTACTGCGAACTTGTCTTCAGTGAGTGTGGCAGAATCAGCGACAGTAATTTGTGCTAATATGAGTTATGCTAAATAGGAACAAAATGGTGAAACCTTTTACATTATTTTACAATTATTAACATATGAAAACAATTTAGATACTAAATGTCTGCTTCCTTTTAAGAAGTTAGATAACGTGGGATAAAAATTTGCAAATGCCATTACACAAAAAAGTGCCGTCTTTATTTGACAGAATAATCAGTATTTGGAAAACACGCAGATGAGATGAACATCTTCAGGAAAAACACGAAAAATGTTTTTTAAAGAAAAGCATAGAGTTACATCAAGCAACTCTATGATCTTTCACTACCCCACGCACCCCAGATCAGCACATAACGACTATAGACGGGTCTGCCCACTTACCCCAACCCCATATCTTAACAGATTTTTCACCTTGACAGTCCAGAATTTTTGAAAAATTCTGTCACCGTCCACTCGTTTCGAATTCGTGTCCGAGAGCGTTGTATTAGCGGTAAAAAGATTATAGACCTACATCAAGCAACTCTATGGTCTTTCCCCGCCCACTTACTCCAGATCAGCGCATAACGGCTATACACGGGTCTACCAACTTTCTCCAACCCCAAATCCTTACCGTCACCAACTTGACAAACCAGAATTTTTGAAAAATGTTGTCACCGCCCCCCGGTTTTGAACCTGTGTCCGAGAGTGTAGTAGCAGCGGTGTTAACCTCATCGCCAATCTCCCTGTCTGAAAATTTGGTGGCAATGAGTAGAGATGAGCATTAAAAAACAATTTTGTTGCAAAAATGATTCTTAAAAAAGTTATGTGCATTTTAAAGTTCAGAAAAACATACACAAATGTTAAGCTTGATGTTCATGTTGGAAGGCAAACCGCTGAAATGTTGTGAAGCTGAATTTTCTCATTATTAGTGTACGTACATGGGTTTTATTATTCTTTTATAGTGTACGTTTGTGGAATGCTACTGAGTATGCTGTCTTAGATGTTTTTAATGAAATGGCCGTGCCAGAAGTGCAGCAGAAGGTGCAAGCTGTTGGTGCAACCATGTGTTCACAGAGTGATAACATGAAATTTTATTTTCGCAACAAAATTCTTTTTTTTGCGATCAACGCGTCATAGGTTCACCTCCCCGTACCCATCCCATCTGGGGTTTGATCCAGACTATCCATGATATTTACTCAGTATTTTAAAACATTTTTTTCACGAAATAGATCAAAAAGCTCTACGTATACGTATAGTCAAATTCCCAAAGTTCGTTAAAATGAGAACTTTCAAAGAAGTGCGTAACCCACCAGTTCCGTGAATGTTTTGAATTCAATGTATTCTTACCGGTAACAGTAATCGAAACCGAAATTTAAAGTAGCGTTAAACCGGAACTAAAAAAATATTACAATTCGAACTGTAACCGAAAAATTGAAACGTTTGTTTATTCCGGTGCACGTCCCTGGTTTGCAACTTGCACTTGCAAGTTTAAAAGTTGCAATTGCATGGTTACAACCTGCAACTGCCAGTTAAATTAGTATTAACGCTACATGACCCTTCAGCGCTTTCGTGCAATAGTGTATCAGGTGAAACACAAAAATTGGGAAAACTGCTGAACGACAACAGCAGTGTTTAACCTTCAAATCTCATTATCGTATTTCTTCTTCGTTTTAAAATTTGTAAAAAATTTTACAATTCTAATTATAGTAAGGGATGGGAAAATGCATCCCATTTATCATTCAAGTCACCCCCCTATACTTGTAATATAACCATCTATGAATCGAAGACACCCACTGTATTAGAGCATCTGACATTTACCATCACCACCCTCTGGCCGCAAAGCAATTTGAGGCGTTAAATAGATTATCTAATTCGATAAGTGGATATTAAGAAGGGAGCCACGTGGGCCATATCCGAATGGGGTCTTTATAGTCAGCAAATAAATAACAATTACGGTCTACTAGTACGGCTGTAGAGGTTTTATGATTTTCTGTTTATACTCACAGCAATATCGCAGTCAGAAGCACCTCCAGGGCAATCACTCGTTTGAATGGGGGTGGATGACGTCCTTCTACTGCTAGTATTTAATTCGACTTTAAAACTACCAGCAGGTTCACCTGTTTCTAGCACCGCCATTAAATGAGATATGTAGGAAGTGGCCAACCTTAAAGTTTTAATCTGTAAGTTTTTAGATTTTCTTTATTTTTTTAAAATGGAAGTTGAAAACTACATCTACCGTACTTTTGAGAGTTTCGTATCCGACGGCACGTTAGGTATGCGGTCTCTTAATTCTGCATAGGCATTGTTAATAGATTGAGTTCGGCGTCGCTCCTTTTTGTTAGCAGTAGTTCTACGTTTCACTACTCGAACGAACGGTACTCCTATCGGACGTCCAGAATCGGCTTCCGAGGACACAGGACCTAAATTGCACCCTGCGAAAATTTTGCAAAAATAATTCTTCAAGAGTAAGATAGTTTAAATTTTTGTTTTAATATACCTGTCCTATACGGTGATTGGCAAACATCGCCGGAAGTAAAAGATAAATTTGCATAGGTGTGATAAGGATTTCGTCCTACAACGCTAGGAGAAGGTGTGTCCGATCGGGGACTACCGTTTGTCCAAAAATTTGATTCTTCTCCGCTACAAAGACCATTTCCATCTGCAGAACAAAAGATTTTTTTGTGACTACTGCGGTTGCTTTACACCAAATGTGTTGTCAGTTTTAAAGGCGGACAAGCAATAAAGAGGAGGCAAATGAATATTCAGTCGTTCATATTAACATGTTTCGTTTACATTTTAAGAGCCGTGTTTATTTATAGTGTCATTCTGTTAAGAAAAATAACTCTCATCTATCTTCCACTTGATGCAGGGAGCTTATGGTGCGCTACATAACACCGAATAGCAGGCAGCTAGATATATATAGTAAACAATCACGTTCACAAACTTACAATGTTGCAAAAATTGAAGTTGAAAATGATTTTCTATTAATTATATTTAAGTAATTTTGACGTTGGAGAAATTGAAAAGATGCCCAGTATTAATTTTTCATGAATTACGCTTTTAAGCATGGTTGGCATATGCTAAAATACAAAAATTGCCGTATTTATATGATTGCAAAAAATATTATATCATTTTGCTATCTCTGCAGCAAATTCACATATGTATTTCACATTAGCGATAATATAAACATCTCTCTACTGAGCTCTGTCCCATTAAGACCAAAAGTGAGATTTTCCTTCCAGGATATTAAAATGTTTTGTTTTTCCAAACAATGAATAATGAAAACATTTTGGAACACCGTAATAGATATTCAAAGGATTGTCAAAAGGAACATTCATATCTAAAACAAATTTCGAAAGAGCAAGCTTAATTCGATTATTTTATAATCATATTATATCAAGGCCATATAGTTTCAAACTTTAGATGGGGTGTGCATTTGATTTTCCACGATTAAAATAAATTGCAAGCAGCTGCCAGAACACAGAGTTGTTGTTTTCGGAAAAAAATTGCGCTCATTTAATTATATCTGAAATTACATTATTACAAAGTTACAATTGTATTGTGTAATTTACTAAATGGTTTAATGCAATTTACAATTTAATGGGTAATTAAATATGCATAATTATGTTCAATTTTATTTAAATTGACTAGTGGAAAAATAATTCAGGATGATTGAATATTCGAATATAGTTGGAAAATCTATAAAAATTGCAAAATGTACGTTGTTTGTATTGCCACGCCTAATATTGTATCGCGTTTATAGAAAATTTGGAGAAAATTCTCATTACTTTAGAAAATAGCAACAGCCCTCTTTCAAGGCTGCACAAACTCCACATTTCCTTTCAAAATTATAACAGCACAACACTTTTGCTTTCAAAACATATCAAAATCCATCGACTTAACAGGTTTTAAAACATGAGCGAATCACTTTGCCTGGATTTTTGTATACCTTAGAAATTGTTATTTATCTTATAATGTCAAAAAGTATTTTTGCATTAACGTCTTACGCGTCAACATTGATGACAGTCACATTTTGCCATTCTTACTACTGTACCGAGAGCATAGCTACATTATAAGAACATACTACATATAGTGTTAATACTATAGAAAGCTACCACGTCTAAATAATAGTATACCTTCTGAAAATCTTTCATTTGATTCAACTGCTGGCTGATTGTACGCTTCGATATGCGCCGTTATACTATATAATAATATGCTTCGGTCTAAACCGTAAACAAAATATCGCTCACAGGTTTCAGACAGAGATATAAATAAAACCGTTAGTGCACTGAGCTTTATTCCCAGTCCTTTGTATAAAAAAAAATCTGTTATTTAATTTTTTTATAGTTCTTGAAAAAACAAATTAGTCCTCTCATAATTTGGTGGGAGGCAGAAAATTAACCCCCCTAAAAACAAAAACTTGTCAGTCTTATTCTACTATCACTTATGAACAATTCGGCTTAATTAGAAATGTTCTATCGTTCCGCGTTTATTAAATAAAAGAACATAAGTATTTTATTTTCAAAAATTCGTAGAATGTGTCACAGAGAAAATAGCGGAGTGGAACACGAACCGAATTGTAGCTCATCTCTAACTATATGACTTCAGAATTTAAGAAAAATGATGTTTGCTACATTTTACTTTATTATTTCAAATAAAAAAAAATTGAAAATTTTCGCATTACACAATTGTAGTAGTTCTAGTTCCAAAAATTCTGGTAGTTTGAAAGATTGCGTACTCTTGGCGCTTTACAATGCCAAATTTCATCCCGATCTGATAACTCGTTTATAAGTAAATAGAAGTTAAATCAAAATTGTTCAAAAGTTCATATTATGAGAATCAAATTGTATCTAATCCCTAGCCTACGAAATTAGAAAAGATCGTGTTGCCACTTTTAGAGCAATTTTTTTGAAAATATTATTCACTTCCTAGTTATCATTTTGCCAAAACAAATATTTTTTAGGCAATAAAATGAAAATTTTCAAAAAATCGTAGCGGAGCCTGTTTGAAACTGGAAAGTTCGAAAAACATTCATTGGATTTGCCTTAACGTCTTTTATTAAATTCTGTTTATAAAATTCATGTTCCCAAAAAAAAGCTACTTGAAAAAAGTCTAAGCTTCCACTTCCGGATTTGGATTTTTGTTTTAAAATTATTTTTCTGATGAATTTTTGATATAACTTCACATAACTAAGCTCATCGGAATTGGTCTATCCGTGCAGAAGGTATGAGGCGTACACAGACCAACCGACCCACCCACAGAGAAACATTTTTTAAATCATCAATAAAATCACCTTTTTGGAATCTTGGAGCTTCAACACATGTATTTCCGTCAAAATCTAGCATTCGAAAATTTTCATGACGTCAATACTTATGCTGAAAATACATGAAGTAAAAACTATTCATAATTACATTTACTTACATCAGAAATGGCCAAAAATTTTTTATATAGATTAATGTAATAAACTGTGAAATATGGAACATATTAATATACATTTTTAGAAGTCCGTTGTGTTAAAAAATTACCTACAATTATATCAATTTATTATTTCGTAACTTAACGAGTTTTGGGGAAAACTATTTTGGAGTCAAACCGCTACTGCACTTTTTTGCTTTGTTTATAGATTTCAGCTGTTCGGTCAAAAACAGTAGCTGACAAAGAAATCAATGAAATCCAAATACATGTTCTTTTAAATTTTCTTTTACTATACAGGGTGTAACGATTTTTTTCATAAAAACAGTGCGCTGCGATATTCTCTAGTAGAGAATGAATTAATAATTATTACTTTAATAACATTTGTGCGTTTTGTGCTTTGGAGTTCGGTTTTCAAAATATAAACAAAAACAAGATATTAAAAACTGGCAACGCAGCATTTTCCATTTTGTTTATAATTCAAGATATCATCTAATCGCTACTAGGGAATTGGTAATCTAATCATTTTTATTATTTTTGACAAACGTGCAGCTTTCTCCAGTCATTATAACAGGCTGTTATCAAAATGTAGTTATAGCTATTTATTATAATAAGATAGAACTTAAGAATTCTTTTCAAAAATCTAACAAGATTCTGTAATTCTGGAAATTTTTCTTAGCCTCAACATGAAAAAAAAATATTCAACTATTAAAATCGGATTACCATAGAATCAATGTTCCCATAGATTGATTTTGTTTAATTTATCATTATGAATTTATAAATAAAATAATTAATAACTTCAACGTGTATTTGTTTATCTTAACCGTATACGTATTTCAACGAATTGACACGTCATTGTCAAGGCAAATTAAAACAGTTTGTGTTGCTGTAAGAACAATTGAAGTTGATGACTTGATCATAGTTATCTATGACTGCAGATGACTTGATTTCTTATTCTAAGGCTTCCAATAATGGTGAACTTAAGAAATCAATTTGCTTATTTATGTTATGTGTAAAATTTAAATGTTTTCAGTATATCCAATTTCCTTTTTACTAAAAATAGGCATTTACAAATGAAATTGCTCTCATTGTAATTCGGTTTACACAGGCCAGACACTAAAAAATTTTGATATTAGATACAAAGAACACATACGTTGTTACAAATATAAACACTCGCAATATCACATACATCTATTTACGCCAAACATTATTAGAACGCAATCCATTTATGACACCATAACATTTTTACACTTTTGTGATGCTCCATGTCAGATTATGATGATGATAAACGTAAATTAGGCAAACTGGAAACATGTGATATTTACGAACATTTTAAAGTTGCATTTCCAATAAATAACAGTTTTGTAATAGAAATCAAATCATCTGCAGACATAGATAATCAAGATCAAGTCATCAAGTTCTAGTGTTGCTATGGCAACACCAACTGTTTTCATTTAATTTGGCTTTGATAAAGACGTGTAAACATGTTGAAATACGCATAAGGCTAACATAAATCAATATCTGCTGAAGTTATTAAATATTTTATTAATAAACTAATATGAACTTGAACAAAGTAAAGCTAGAACTGATTAATAAAATCTATATTAAAGCCGAACTATACTCTTGAAGATACCTTACTAAATTAGAATAGTTTATGTAGAATTGTTTAATATAAAAATTTGCAAACAATTTTATTTTGACAGACTTGAAAGGATCTTAGTTGTGTAACGCTATTTCGGAAATAAGTAAATAAGTCTCAATCAACCAAATTTGATCTTTAAAATTCACTTTACAATTCATAACATATCTTTTAGAAACAACCATGTCTTGGTTGAGGCCGCTGGTTTCGGTGCTGCTTTGCCAAACATGCCGGGTTCGAGTCCCGGCCTCGTCATGTGTGTTTGTCTTTGCCTATTAGATGGAAGCTAATAACCACAACAGTTGATGCTTCCGTAGTGCATGTTAAAAAAATCAACTGTGTCCTTATTTTGTGTGTATCGACATGATATGTAACGTACACGTTACCGAGGCATATTTATAAATTGTGATAATTTTGCCCGCTAAAATGCAGTTTCGTTAAATAATAATGTAAACCTCATAATTACAACATTAAATTTCGAGAACATAAGTATATGAAGTATGATCAACAACATTTTGGAATAAGGTTGGCCATGGGTGGAATACAAAACTTAGAAATAAATTCATGCAGTCACAAACTGTCATATGAAAAATAATTTTTCATATGACGGTTATGTACGAATGAAATTTCGACATAAGCTTTGTTTTCATAGCCCTTATCTGAAACTTTATTGTTCATATTGTATAAACCTTTCGGATTATACCACGACTTTGCCCGCAATTGAAATAAATGATCGGAACACGTCGCTGATACTTCTCCATACTGTTCACGTTTTAAATATTCTGGCGCCAATAACTGATTGAATTTTACATCTACATCCGGTACAAGCTGCCCGTTGCAACCTCAAGGCGTTGACACGGCATTGGCAATTACGTATTCACAGATACTAAGCTCTTGACTTCGGATCAAAAATGGCTATAACTACTTCATTTGAAGAGTTATCAAAAATATTTAATAATAAAATATGTATTTTTTTAATTAAAGCTAATTTATAGGCGTAGTTAAAATTACGTAACTTTTCGAAAACGCATTGTTGATATTAAAAGGTATTGCTATAATTTTTAAAATGGTTAAAAATTAATTATTATCCTAATAAACTACTTCAAATGGTTTGTTGAGTTGTTTTAAGTTTATAGCGGTTGGCGTTTGCGTTTTTGAATAAATAATTAATAAATTTTAAATTTTTCGAAAATGCCTGGTGGCGTCAGAGCGAAGTTTGGGAAATTCGTAAAAAAGAAATTTCTAGATCACTTCAAGCTTCATCGGTTTACATAGTTTTAAAAAAATTATGTCGGCAGTTTTTGAGGAATAATTTTTTGGAAATTTTCAAAAATTTTGAAAATCTGTCATTTTCACAATTTCCATATTTCCAAAAATATTTTTTTACCACATGATTATACTTATTGTCAAAAACCCATAGCGGCCTTCGATGTTACAGCGTTCGGCAAAAAAACATTTGATTTGTCTTTGGAAGCACTACAACCCTTACTTTCAAAATTTCAAAATATTTTACAAAAAAGTCCATACCCAAAAGACATACACAATTTCAGTTTCCGGTTCGAGGTAGAAACCTTATACACCACACCAAATTTGATAAAAATCGGTAAAGGTGTTCCGGAGATATAGGGCAACCAACGCACCAACCCACAGACAGACCGTTTTTAGGCCGTTCCGTGAACCCTAAAACGAGTATTTCCGTTGAAATCTACAATGGCATGAAATCGTAACTTCAGTTTCTTCAGTGGAAGTATGGGAAAGTTAAAATAAGAATGCCTTTTGTTGCCTTCCTTAGCAGTTATTGTCCAAATTGCTGCACTGAAATTTTTCCAGCTTATGAGTTAAAAATTGAAATATTTTTCTATTGACGAGCGCCACAAAAAAACAATTTTATGCAATAAATGTTACAATTTCTGCATAGATTGTCAGTACATGTTAGTTTTTGTATATAAAGTGTTTCCATTTTTAGGTGCTTGTGGTTTTGTTTGGCTTTTTCATTTTTAATTTTTTATATTATCAATTAAGAACAAAAAGTGGGCAGAGGTTTACTGCCTTATCTATTTATGAGAACAAATACCTTTCCAATAGCGGTACGAAATAAACTTAGGTGTACTAATTTCCTAAAATTTCCAGATTAAATATTAAGCAACAAAGTAGATGCGGTATGTTTCAAGATTAATTTTTCATAAATTTTCATCTTTCATGGTGGTTATTAGTTGGTACTATTATTACGCCTGGTAAAAATTTTAATTGAAAGCAAATATTTTTTTCTAAGCAACAATTGCGAGTATTACAATATGTGGCCAAATTTAACTTGACTGGTTGGTGGTTATTCATGAAAGTGCTTAATTTTTGTCTCCAAATAGATACAATTTTAAGAGAAAAGGGGAACCCAAAATGAGATTATGGGATAACAGTGCGTTATTTCCTTGAGTGAAACTCCTTTAACATTTTTGGTTTTTGTATTTAAATTGAAGTTTACATGACAGTATCTTTCGGTTTTTGTACTCATAATGATATCGTATGGAATACTAAAAATAATGTTTTTATTTCTTACATTGATCAGACAAGAAACAAATGGGGGAAATAATATATTTGTTGGCAAATCAAATAATTTATTACTTACCAGCTAAATATGAATGATGACCATATGACGATTGGGAATTAAAAGAATACTGATACACTTCTTGGGAATTGTTTTGTCTAAACGACATAATTCCCAGATTTTAAACAAACCGTATCGAACTTATGCCAAAACGAATTTCAAAGATATACGTATAATAGCCCCGGGCTGTCTGCTGCACTATTACTGCTAAACTAAGTTAGCCTTATTTACGGCTGAAAGAAGAAAATAGAGGCGTGGTATTCTGCTGAACTGCTAGCGTTCCTCCATTCGAAAGTTTTGGGTGGATCTTCTCCGAGATCCTCCTACGCAGTTGATATAAAAAATACGACAAAATCAATGTTAGCGCAACTTCCTATCACCCCAGCTTCATAAAGCGTAATAAGCAATGCAATTCCCTGCCCACCTTATTGGGGTTTCTGTCGATTCTTCGACTTTTAGCAGTTTTTTTGTTCGTATATTTTAATTTTAGAATTTTTTTTATTAATAGATGCTAAAGCTAATAAAGTTTTTGTGTCAAGATAAACTAGTGAATTTCCTCTTGCTTCCGTCTTTAGAAAAAAAAATGTTAAAAAAAACATCCGTATATAAATATTTAAGAAATCAACGAATTTTTTTTAAGTTGCTTTAGTCTTAATAATAATTAGAGTTAATTTCATCGTCTTTAAGTGCTGACTAAAATTTAAAAGTTTATCAGAAAGCTAATAATTGTTAATATTAAAAATATAAGAAAAAATCACTAATATCGAGGAAAGTCTACCTTAAAAAAATTCTTTTAATTTGTTTCTTTTTTAATTAAGTGCATTTTTTATTAAAAAATACGAAAAAGAGATGCTCGCTACCATTATAACGTAGATATCACGTCTGTTTTCATAAAGTCTAATTTTTTTGATTGGTTTCTAAAATACTTTTCTCTAATGAGAGGTTAACTATTTCTTATGGAATTATTACAAAATCCAACTGAACAATTGGAAAAAAGACGTCGCAATTAACTTCTAACTTAAATCCTTGAAATGATTACTAATTTTGAACCAAATGTTTTTATATCTCTAACACATACGCTGTGTTTAACTGTTACTGTCACAGAAGATCGTTTTCGTGACTTTCTCGAAAATGCGTTTTTGTTTTTCAAAAGTGCTTGAGGGTGGGTGTTTTTACTTTCCCATACCTTCGGTATAGGGAAGTATTGATTTCATGAAAATATTCGAAATCTAGATTTTAAGGGAAATACACGTTTTGGAACTCAAGAAAGCCAAAAAGTTGGTTTTAAAAAATGTCTGTCTGTGAGTGTGTCTGGGTGTGTGACGCCTCTAAATGCGAAAGTACTGGACCAATTTTGATGAAATTTTAAATCAAGAGGTATATGCAAATATGTAGTTCTAGTTAAGCTTTAAAAAATTCCGAAACCTGAAACGGAAGTTAAACATGTTTTATTGGTAGCGTTTTTTCCCAAAACTAAATTTTGAAAATTTGAGCAGAAGATCTGAGATAAAAACTTAGGGCAAATCAATAACTTTTTTACCGAACTTTCTAGCTTTAAAATGGCGGTCGCTACAATTTTTTGAAAATCTAGAGTTAAACGCTCATTTACTTAAAAAGTAATTGTTTGATCGAGATTAGCTACAACTTGTTTGAGAGCCCTTGGTGGGTAGTATACGATGAAATGAAATTAATTTCAAAAATCCAAAAACGATCACAATGCCGCTGCTTCAGAGTTTTGAAAATTTTCAAAAAAATATTTTTCCAAAACTGCTCACACAACTTTTTTTTTATTTTTTGAGACGATAGAGCTTGCAGTAAACTACAAGTTTATTTATTCAAAAACACGACGCCGATCGTTATAAACATTTATCAGTTTGATAAACTATTTGAAGTAGTTTATTATTATTAGGATCAGCAAGAGTTTTAATTCAATTTATTTTAAAAATTAAGAAATAAACGATACTTTTTAATATCAATAATGCGTTTTCCGACACTTACGTGATTTTAACTACGCCTATCAATTAGTTAAAAAATATATTTTTTATTCTCTGCATATTTTTGATAACTCTTCAAATAAACTATTTATATCGATTTTTAGTCCGAAACCCGAAGCGCATCTAATCAGCTATAGGGCGCGCGGTTCCGTTCTTACTATTCTTATACAGTATGTGACATCGTAGGGTTGCTTATGTAAGTTGTTTTCTTAGAAATCTTTATACGGTGAAATAGGAGAAAAGAAATCTAATAGTTGGCGAACTGTACAGCGTTATAATTATTTGTAAATATGGCAAGTATTAACATCTAGTATGGGAAAGTCCACTCAAAGTTAACACTTCAGCTTTTTACATTTTGGGACGTGTAATAAATACGTGAAATTTATTTTGCATAGGGTGTCTCGATGGTCAGACAGAGTTGGCGCCACACGTGTAGGTACAACACATGGCACCAGAAGCGTTCTCACAACCATACACTCAAGAGCTTATAGATAAAATTATTTCTCAAATAAAAACTCTCATACGTTAACAATCTCCTTCTCCTTCTTTTATACTATTTTCCGCAAGCGTCTAACGCTAAAAAATAATTTATTTACAATTCAAGTCGATTTACGGTATCTGCATATCTTAATAGTCTTTTACGTAGTTACTTAGTCGAGTTCTATGGATGAATTAGATATTTTAATGTGACATTTCAAGTTTTTTAAAAACGCTCAAACAATTTTCTACAAAAAAGATTGTTGTTGTAAGTAAGGGGTACTTTTAAATCGAATATAAGGCTAAACACATACGTTACTCTGAAATTGAGATTATGTATCCTGAATAGTCTGAATAGAAGCGCTTACTTTGTTGATTACGGGACGCCTGGTTTCTGTCTAGATATAAAATGTGACGTGGTACGGAGAGAAAGAAAAAAATTCATTTCGCTTCGCTCTAATTCAATGTTATTGAAACAATTGCACAAAGAGAAAAGAAAATATTGTCCTTATTTTGTGATCCTAAAGAAACGTCTATTCTATACTATGGGTTGGTGAAAAGCTAGACAAAGCTATTCTAAGATATTGAAATAAGAATAATAAATAATTTCATCCTGTTTCATAATGTTATCTTATCAGCTGATATGGAAATTTAAACAACCTGTTTTTCACAATTTTTGTTTTGCAGATTAAAAACACTTTTATGTAAATAATCAGTAATCACATACACACACACACACCTTTTAGAGCCATTTTTATTTGAAAGATTTTATATAAATATCAATCACGTTTTGTTATGAAAAAAATTTTGTAATTACGGAAGCCTTTTAGAACATACCTTAAGACGTATTTTTGCTTTTGTGACTGTCTTTTTCACTTCCTATAGTCTCAGTATAGGAAAGTATTGATTTCATGAAAATTTGAGGCTCATAGAACTGGGTAGCCCCCTCAATTCGACTATGTCATACTCATAACAGATAGGGCTGATAATGGTAGGGGTAACTGTAATTAGTACAACAACAAAAAATATAATCCTAAAACGGTTTTAAGCGTCTAAAATATTATATATAAAAATAAAATGTTGCTCTATAAAATTAAAATATGTTCTAGAAACCTTAATTATTTCTCAAAAAATTTGCTATATTTCCTAAGATGTGCATTGCAATTAAATTTATTGATTAGTACAATGACAGTTGACAATTTCGCTTTGTCTAGGAGAAAAAAATACACCCTTAGGTTTATGTAGCTAACTGCTAACACATGTTTAAATTCTGACTGAATTTAAAACGCAGTTATAATGTGAACCGTGAAAAATGTGACTTGAATAGTCACATTTTTTTGGTTCAAACTCCAAAAAAAAAATGCCAATAATTAAAGCCCACTTAGGCCTTCTCTCCCAATATTGTCAATTCGACTATGTCATGCTCATAACAGATAAGGCTGATAAGAGTGGGGGTAGCTGTAATTAGTACAACAACCAAAACTATAATCCTAAAACGATTATAAGCGCCTTAAAGCATGTATATAAAAACCTTCATTAGTTCTCCAAAAATTTGCAATATTCTCTAAGATTTGCATTGCAATTATATATTGATTGATTTATTGGTTAGTTTAATGATAGTTGACAATTTTGTTTTTCCTACGAGAAAAAAATTATTTAAACCATAAAAAACTAAAATTAAACAGTTCAAGTAAATATGTGTTTTCGAAAACACACAAACGCATAATTTAAAAATTAAACAAAAATTAAATTTAAGTTTTGATTGCCAAAAAGATTTGTTAGCCGAGATAAATTTAAAAAATGCAATAAAAATGTGTTTTCCTGAAACGGATTTATATCTAGTTTATTACTTCCTTAGTCGTACAAATAAACCTTAGCATATTTTTGGTTGTCCTAGTAATTAGTAATTCCTGTGGGCTGTCCATTCTGCTTGGTTCCTGCTTCATATTGTGTCAGCATGATTAATTATTTACAGCGTAAACTTTGTTTTGAGATTTTTTTTGTTGAACAGTAAAATTGGCAGTGTTCAATTTGACCACGCCCGCTTTGGAAAGAATTTCGCCTACGGCGCTATTTCTTACTCATTTTTGTGAATTATAGTATCGAGTCCTGAAACCGCCGCACTGTTGCATACCACTATTTAAAAAATCAAAATCATTTCCGGAAAAACTGGAAGTGTAAAAACAGTGTAATATTTTCATATATTTTCATATAAGATAAATTATTGTTGTTATCTTTATTTGATTGGTGCAACGGTTCCAAATCAAGCGCAATGGTTGCTATGGTGACATATAAACCGAATAATCAATTAAACATGCTTTAATTATTTAGTTAATGATGTTTTCTTAAAGGTATTCTTTGATGTTACTATAAAATATAACTTTTTTATTGTCCGTCTTGAAAAACGACATAGAAATCAACAAAACACATCAAAGAGTGTATGTGCATGTACCCTACCACAATATTTATTTAGAAAAATTATGTAACAAGTGAAAAATTTTCAAATTAATCTAAAAAAATATTTGTCAAAGATAAAAGCTTTAAAATAAGGTGAATATAATTTATGCTTCTACATTTTAAAATTGAAATATTTAAAGCTGTCAGCTGTCATGTACTTTCATGGAAGAACAACGTCCAAGCGTCTTTGAAATGGGCCCATTGGCGTCTGCTTTTCAGATATCGATTACACCCTTAGAATCTCAAAAGTGACCGACTCTATTACATCTAAACAATATTATGCCTGTTTCCACTTTTGTTTCTCCTGAATTTTATTATACAACTACACTTTTTACTTTCGTATACTTTCAGTGAAGAGAAGTATTGATTTTATGGAAATTTTCGATTTCGAAATTTTGAGGAAAATACATGTTTTTGGTTTGGTTTTTAAAAATTGCCTGTCTCCGTGTGGGTGGGTGTGTTTGTACACCTCACATCTTCTGAGCGGATGAGCCGAATTCGATAAGCTTTGGATTACACTTTACAGGGACGGTACTAGAGCGATGCGAGCGAGGCACCTGCCTCGGGTGAAAAGTTTAAGGGGGCGCAGAAAATAGCTTATTCGATTTTTTAACTCGAAATTAAAAGTCGCCATTTGTAAATTCGAAAAATTAAACAAAGTAGTCTCACATGTTGACTTCCTGTTAGGAAATAAATTATCAACATGGAATTTTGGATCTGCAAGTAGCCAAAGTAGATTTAGCATTAAAATACGAAAAACATTTGAACGCTGCAGATATTCCTGTCAAAATCGCTCGGTTTAAGTACCAGGCGGTTTCAATAATTTAAGATCACCAGTATAATATGAACATTTCTGTCCATTGAACGGGACGCAGCTAAAAATATTAACTTTGAACAAACTGTAAATGGTTTTACTGCAATTTAGGAGGGTACAAATCTAATAATTATTTTATGATTTTTTTTATTATTGGTTTTTATTTAATTCAATAATATCTTAAACAATAATTTGAATTTTTTTATATTCTGAAATCAAACCTGTGATCTATTATATTTTACGATTGATTATATTCCAATAATACAAACAAATAGTGTAAACCCAACTTTTTTATTTGCAACAAAAACTGCACTAGGCCGATACATATTAGTTCATACAAATATGCGCCTTATATAATGGACTTGTAAAGCTCTGGCTTCGCGAAGAGAGCTCGTCGTCGCGAAAAGATAAGACAGATGGAAGGAATTTAATATACAGATCTTTAACGTGTATTTTAAACCGTAATTAAATTAAAAAGTTGAATTTAGCCTTATATACAGGTCGTCTATTTTAATCGGGACACTATAGAAATCTCGGAAACTATGGGAGATACTCAATCGGTTAAAGTAGATAAAATTTGTCTAATTAGAAAAATAATGTAATGGTAATTTTGTTTTTCTCGAAATACCTGTAGCTTACTAGATACGAAACTGAAATGTATAATTTCGTTAACGTAAAATATCTCTAGTACTCTAGTTGCAGTGGAAAAAAAGTTACAGTGGAAGATCAATTGTAGCAACTGAAACAGTTGAACTGCAACCTTGTGATTTTCATGTTTCATTTGCATGTTTTTATTGTTATTATTATTATAATTAATTTTTTTTGTAATTTGATCGTTTTGTTTTTGAATGTGCGAAATAAAAATATTATTATTTAAAAAATACTAATAAACAGAGATAATTTACCTAAAAAAAATTATTTTTTTTAGGTTTCCTGCTCGTTATCCAAGTTAACCGACTTGTATTATAGTTTCCGAAATCCTTATAGACGACCCGACGTTAAATGATGGGGGCGCAATTTTGTTATTTTGTTTCAGGTGCCGAATCACCTAGTCACGGCCCTGCTTCGGAAGGGACGGTTTATCAAAAAATCACCAGGAAAATACATTTTTAAAAAATTCCAAAACGGGAAGCAAAGGTTAGACATGTCTTTTTACGTATCGAATTTTCTAAATCTGAAAACAGAACCTGAGAATCTGAGAAATGGCAGCCATTACGATTTTTTTAAATGTTTTTACCTAGCGCCTTATGGCTCAAAAACAAGTAGACAAATCTGGATTAAATTTACTATCATAATAGCTCTATAGAGACACAATGTTATTATGCGCTTAAATTAAAAACATTAAAAACTATGAAGTCCAAAACACATTATTAAAATTTTAAAAATTTTCAAAAAAGCTAAAAAACTGGCTACGCAATTTTTTAAAATTTCGTGTGTTAATAGAGCTAGGTATGACCTTCAATTTGGTTTGTGTCCCAGCCCTTCAATTCCTCTGTGACGCATTCTATGAATTTTTGAAGATTTTGGTTTTAACGCTTATTTACTGGAAGCGTTATCAGATCGAGATGAAATTTGGTACATACTGTGAATGCCCCCAGGCAATGGCGTAAATAAATAGCGTAGAGATGCCCCATTTAAAAGCAAATAAAATGAGAACAAAAAAATCAAAAAAATTAATAATTAAAAAAATTTAGAATCACAAAAAATAAGTTCATAAAAAACAATCACATAAAATAACAGTATATTATTAATTCTTAACTAACACAGGTTACACGGATATCGGACGAACTTTTATACTTTTAGATTCTGCTTACAAAAAATTGCAAGTCTCCCTAAAATTTTAAATTGTTAAGGGAGTATTTAAGATTATTTTTGAAAATAAAAAAAATTAAAGTAAAAAGACGATTTGATATCCGACGAAGATTTGATAAACATATTGCAATGAAAGACGGAAAAACTTAATTTTCGAACAACGGCTTTTTATTTAATATTAGGTGTGGTAACTACTAAAATGTATGACATAGCATGTTAATGCAATAATCTTAGAAACTCATGCTACAACGGCGTTTATCAAATCTGGCAATATTATCAATTGAAAATAGAATGGTCAGAGAAACTTTGATTTGGCAAAAATTATTAAACAATTTGCTTATGCTATTTAGTTTTGTTTTTTAACAGCAGATATCCTATAAAAATGTTCCTAAATTCCATTTTCTTATTCTTAGTTACGCCACTACCCTCAGGGGTACACAATGTTTCAAACTACAAACATTTTTAAAACTACTAAAACAAACAGTCAAAGTTTTACAATTTAAAAAAAATTAGCTTAAAAACTGCCACGTTACTGTTTATAATTCTTTCGTCTCAAAGCTAAGGGTGAGCTGCAATTTAGTTCGTGTTCGCTCCGCTAATTTTTCTGGCACCTATGAATTTTTGAAAATCAAAAATGTTTGCCTTTTTATTTAATAAACGAGAGGCGATCAAATATGTCTGATCAAGCTAAATGGATCATGAGTGATAGTAGAATAAGATTCACAACTTATTGTTTAGGTGCAGAAATAATTTGCAGGGTAAATTTGTCCGCTCCCACCTTATATTTACTGTATCGCCTGTGGTGTTCCCTGAGGAATTTTTTTTCTTATAATAAAAAAAGCCATTTTAATCCAGAAAAAAATTAATAATGCTTCGTATGAACGGAGCCTAGTTTAGCACTAACGTAAAGAGCATAGATAACAACTTAAGAGTGCGCGAGGTAGATTGCGAAACACGTAGTGCGTAAGAGATGAACATAGTATAATCACGTGACACAAAGTCGAAAAATGTCAGCACATGTTAAGGGTGTTTGACTTGGAAGGCCAACCGCAAGCTATTTAAACGAGACGACAACTGCTAGAGCACTTTCTGTTAATAACACTGCTGTGTTGAGGGGAAAGGTCTTAATACGCATTTCTTGAAATATGCAGAAAAACATAATATTTTGTTTGATTTACACCATCACCATTTTATTCATTAAAACTTTTGTCTTTACTACCTGATCTTACGTAGTACCTAATCAACAGTTAACTCTTAGACTGCATCTGATGCTTCCACTTATACGTTACAACATATTTTTGGAAACAAAAACGTAATTGAAGTATGGAAAAGTTCAGACAAAGTGCTCCACCCATTTTTATTTTCCTATGCTCTCAGTATGGGGAAGTATTGATTTCATAAAAATTTTCGAAATTGGGATTTTGACGAAAATACACATTTTAAACCTCCAGGAACCCAAAAAAATTATTTAAAAAAATGTCTGTCTGTGAGTGGGTGGATATGTATATATGCATGCAAGTGGTGCATCATAACCGTCGAATGGATGGTCGGATTTCGATGAGCTTCGGAATCTGGGAATATATCAAAAAATCACCGACAAAATAAGCTTTTACCTTACAATATCATTTGTTTTCGTGAGGGATTGGATCTGTTTGATTAAATAAAAGGTTCGACGTTAGATGTGTTGTAATTATTGTGATTCCATATATTAAAGTATTTATTTTGTATACATATAAGTATGGGAAACTAGAGGCGAAGTGCTTCGACCATTTTGATGTATCAAGAGAATTCCTTATTGCTTCTCAGAGAGGTGTCTGGTAATCCCTGGTTGAAGCCAAGAAAGGTGTTCAACGCAAATAAAATGAAAAACCAGGTTTTACAAATTTCGTGTAAAATAAATATTTTCGGTTCAAAATAACTTGCACAAGCTAACACTTAAAAGATACATATTTTTCTTATCAAGGATTTCAATTGATCAACATGAATCTAGTCTGTACTTTTAAGCCGATTTATGCAGGTTGTGAGAATATGTTTTGCAATTACTTTTTGAAAGCGGATAATCGTTACGCCAACTATAGCATATCAGCTGCCGCCTCCGCTAGAGTGGTAGGCGTAGTGCGGTCTACAGTCACTATTGGTGCGTATCATGGTTACACAAACATGCTTTTGAAAATAATAGAAGCAACAATTTTTAAAGTGTAGAAAATCCAGGCGATGTGCTTAGCTTATTTTTGTCATATATTTTCACAGCATTTACCCTTGCAAAATATCACCATTCTGTTTATCAAAAACATTTTATCGGACGAGCAATCTCTAACTGGACTTAATGAAATTACAGTCACACTGCAAGTCCCAAATTAGAATGTGGAGGACGTTTATACGTGATGGATTAATCCTGGATTTACAGCAGCAGCAGGGGTTGTTATCGTTAAGACCTCCTGGTGATGAGGACGTGTTCTGGACCCTATAAAACCGTTCCCGGCTACCGAAGAACACATCAGAGCTATGGGACGGTCTGGATTGGAGTGTTGTGCAGTGTTCTTCCTTTTAAGCTTTTTATTTGCCATAATAATTGCAGAAGAACACAATGGGGTAAGTTTGAAAAAATAATACTAAGTTTTAAATATATAAAAGACACCGGAACAAGATCAGGGGAATTGGTTTTTCAAAAATTGGATGTTTGTAATTTTGTTGGAAAACTTGTGCTGAATTGTGATAATAAGTTCGAAAATTATAAAGTGATAATGCTATTTAACAATATTATTTAAATCCAACTGATTGTACAGAACAGAATATTATAGACGCAAAATAGTTTTCCCAAAACAAGTTTTGATTTTTAAATTTGCTTGATTTCATGCTTTCATATAGGATGGCTCCTAAATAACGAATTATACGTATTTCAAAGAAAGTAGTAGGCTTTGTATTTATAACAAATAATTTGTTGTAATATTTTTATAAAATTTGTTAATTTAATATACGTAGGGAACATGCTTTCTTCAAAAGTATAGACGAATGATGTTGGTAGCGTAATTATTGATTTTTAAGAAAAGTACTTTATGTAAAAGTGTTTTTGTAACATTTTGGTCTATAGATTTCTGCATACTTTGAATTTTTTTGGTTATTGCTGATCGCGCGCCGTGACGCTAGCGTCATTTTTTTGAATAGCATCATAGGCATTTCATGCATTCATTCGATAGAAAATTGTTTTTTATTTTCAATGGTAAATAAAATTTTCGAAAACGCGAAAAAATTCTTCATATCAGCAACACCACCAAAGCCTACCGCAATCGCAGTAGTGTGTTTTGAAATTCATTTGATGTCTCTTAATAACTCAACAACAGGAGCAAAATGTCGGTCGCCCTATCCAACCATGAGAATAATTATATTTTTTAAGTTTATAGTAAACTTGTACTAATAGACTTTATCTACAGCACTAGCATTTTATTGTGATTGTTACAAGATAACAATTAAAGTTCAAAGCATACTACCGCGATTATGATAGGCTGTTGTTTGAATTCAGGGCTTGATATTATTAAGAACTTTTTCGCATTTTTTGTTCAAAACTTTTGTCAAGTAAAGATATACTAGTTTTATACCATTGAGAGGGGAAAACAATCTCTATCAAATAAAAGCATTAAATAGGTACGGTATTTAAAAAACTTTCAATCAGAAGGGTAGTCAAAAATGCAATAAAAATTTTTCGTATAAAGTCTGTTTCTGTAAAACCAATATTTACGCTGCCACTAGAAACATTATTCCATGTTTTTGAAGGACCCTGTACATATTTTTTCTTATTTTAAGTCACAGCATAATATTATTATCACAGTTTAATTCGTAAACTCCATGAAGTGTTTAAATTCAGTTCAATATAGATACAAAAATTAATTTATTTCACCTTAAATTAAAAATAAACACCCGTTTTATTGTTTCTATTTATTTTTTTAGAATGGCCACATATTAAAGACGGCAGCAGCTCGAGATCTTCAATGGTATCTCTTACCTCGTATGGGACGTAAGAAGAGAAGTATCCCGTACGAGGAAAATTACAAGACTTCGCCATTATTGGAACGAGAGCAACTCGAAGCTCTGATGGACACCGTTCAAGAACCTCCATGGACTGTCGTTACATTTAATGGTGAGATTAAATTAATTATTTTATGGTAGCGACGCATAGTAATAAGATTTACAATGCGACGATTCAAAGTTTTGGCACGCGATAACTGAAATATATTGAGTTGGTTTTATTATTTTTGTTACTTCAAGAGAACCTTTTTTTTCAGAAGGAAAACGCCACACTGTAAATTATACACCTCGCCTTGGTAGAGAATCGGGAGAGGAAAGCGAGGCTGATAATTGGCTACACGATTCTGAATTGAACAGAGAACTAATGACCCAAAGATCTCCTCCTTTTGCGCCTCGTTTAGGCCGACGAATGAATACTTATTACTTTGATCCACGTCTGGGAAAGCGAAATAATCAACAGAAACCATTACTGTAGCAGTGGAATTAGGTGATCAGAATTATCGACGAATAAGTATAATTATGTTCGTTACACTCATCAATATTTATTTATTATACGCTAATTCGATTTAATAAATTGTTTAGCACCTGTTTCTTTTTTTACTAATTGCGTTTTGAATGTAGTAATTAAGGTGGAACCAGAACATATAAAGGGCGCCAACTTCAACTTGTTCACCATTGCTAAATATTTTATTTTTAAATATAGGAAGTTGGTTAAATGGGAAAAGATTAGGCATTTTTTACGACCATTGTGAATATCAAGCTTAACCAAAAACGATATCAACTTTTGATTTTTAAATAGAAGAACACTATACAGGGTGTTAATGAATTGTATGGACAAACATCTAGGGCTTGCAAAACACAACAAATCAAACAACTTTTGTTAATAACTGTGTGGTCAAAAGTGTTTCCTTTAGAAAATAGAGCTCCTCAAAGATTCTTTGAGAAGCGCCAAATGTAGGCAACTCAATTTACTACCTACTATTTGTTTCCATAACGACGGAAATTACACTAAAGGCCTTGTGCGATGGATGATTCCTATTCGGAAAATGTTCTTGGTACAGGCGAGCAGCTTCGCGTGCGTTACCCCAAGCAGCTCCATACATGAACATCATGTCATGCTGTTCGGCAAAAGTATAATTCGCCATAACACACAAATACGAAACACAAAAAGAAAATAACAAAGAAAATAATTATCAAAAAAATCACAGAACGAATTGTAAAAGGCGCAGAAAGAAACGAATGCCAGAAAAGTCAAAAATATCACAAAAATATCGAATTGTGTCAAAATTGACGTTATTTGAATGAATGTATGTCTAGATCGTTTTTTTTTTTCAAAATTCTGTGTGACCCGTGCAAAATAATTGAAAATGCAATTTGGGTTGCCTATTTTCAGGTACTTCTTAAAGAATCTTTAAGAGGCTCTATTTTCTAAAGGAAACACTTTTGACCACACATTTATTAACAAAAGTTGTTTGCTTTGTTGTGTTTTGCAAGCCCTAGAAGTCTGTCCCTACAATTCATTAACACCCTGTATCTTTTTAAATTAAGTTAACCGGAAACTTTCGGAAAACTCATAACAAAGATAATTCACTTTTTGATTTTGCCTTACTTAAACAATATTACCATAGCCATGAAACTGAAAACTTTTTTATTTTTAAAGATAGAAAGTTGGTTAAACGGGAAAAGTTTTAGTATTTTTTTTAACAATTTGAATATCAAATTGAATCTTTTATAGCATTTCCAGTTTGACCTGAAACGGTACCAAAATTTGGTAGCAGTTATACCAAATCTAATAAAAAAAATTAGATTCGGCATATAAAAGTATCCTAATAATGCGTTAACTACTACCTAACAGCGTCCAAATAGCATTATTCAACCCAGAGGTGTCTCAAACTAGAGGGTTATGTCATTTTTATTTGAAATTTTGTAATTTTCGATATTTACTAATTTGAGTTAGTAATATGATTCTACGTTAGAAAATGCATTAAATGATATTCCTGATTTTGTTTGTACGACTAGCCACTTTTCAGAAAAATCGATTTACACATTTTTCTTCTTTCGATTGAATTTTTTTTTTATTTTGTACATATTTATTAATTTTGTATTCAAACAACTTAGATAGCAAACCCGCGGTTAATTTAATATGTAACGAAATACGTAAAAGTACCATTTTTGAACGAACAATCATATCACTGACTTAAATTAGTAAAAAAATCAAAGAAAACAAAAATAATAAATAAAAATGACCCAGCCCCCCCCCCCCCCAGTTTGGAGCGCCACTGGTGTGAATAATTTTATTTGGGTGCTGTTAGATAGTATCACTTACTATAGCACTAAACTGCGAAATTTCAATATTTTATATTAAAAGGTGTATGAGATGTTAATTGAAATTTAAATTTAAGGTAAACTTTGGACCACCCTGTATTTTTTATAGAAAACTAGTCCTTAGTAGTCTGGGAAATTGATACCACTTCCTACAAAACCATTGTCCTATTGAATAACGCACTCTTACCCCAGACAGATTAATTGATAAACTTAAACTAACACAACGAAAAAGCAAGATTTCCTGGACTGATTTGAAGTTAAAAATGCAATCAGTAATCACTAATCAGAAATGGTGAATACATATTGGGTTTTTTTCCGTTTACCAATAAAACAAGGCCTTCAATTACTTTCTCAGTTCAAAGTTTATTTTCATGGAATAACCTGAAAAGTAATTGCCCATTCTAGTAGTACTAAGTCAATAAATTGGGGCGTAAAAAACCACAAAGTTCGTAAACCTCGCATTATTTATGTATTGTAAAAATATAGGTACAAGCATTGACTATACAATCACTTGTACCATTGATTAAAGGTATAGAACCAATGGTACAAGTGACAAAACTTCACCATCGAAACATTTCCAAATCAATGATGTGTAATAAATAAATACATATTTTAAATTAGGTTGTAACTTTATTGCTTGCTAATGAATTTGAACTAAACGAACCGTGATCGCGTAGTAGAATTAGTTTTTTTTGGTTAGGTTTATTTGCCGTACAATAACTTATGGGACTCCATTAAAATTATGGTGCAGCGATGTGGAGGCCGGAAATAAAAGGTGCACAATTTTGGATGGTGGAACGATAACAAAAAATATTGTTAGCAACGGGATCAGTACTATACATACGTATAACAGAATAACCATAACCACAAAAGTAAACATTAACACAATAAATGAAAAATTATAAGAAGTTCTGGTAAATCGGTCCGTTATTGGAGGAAGACAAGGCAGGTTTGCTTTGGAGTAAAGACACACATGCTGTGAAATTCTGTTCCATCAGAATTGTTTAAATTAAAAAAACGTTATACATACAGGGTGTTTTGCGGAGTTAACCATGTTGTAACTTGGTTTAAATCAATTTAGGTTTACTACAGAATTTTATAACATTACTTACTTGTCTTAATATTCACGAAATAAGTCACAACTCCGAAGAGGCATATTTGTTGTTCATTATGGTATATAAAACCTCTCACCTCAAATGAATTCGGCAAATCGTACGAGCACATACATATTGTACAACTTCAGTGAGCAATTTTGGGTAAGCCCAACAAATTTGCTAAGTGAAGTCAGCTATTTTCATTTCTTTGCTATATTTTCAATAAAGGGAAGTATCAGTTTCATGAAAATTTTTAAATTTAAAATTTTGACAGAAATACGTGTTTTGGATCTCCAAGTACGCAAAAAAGTTGTTTTTTATAAGGGGTAAGTGGGTGAATGGGTTAGACCTTATAACTTCCAAACGGACGGTCCCGATGAGCTTCAGAATGTTGACGTATATCAAAAATTCATCGAAAAAGTAAGGTATTTAAAAACCCCGAAACTGGAAACGAAAGTTAGATTTGCTGTGTTGATAATAATTTTTTTCAGAAATTGAATTTAGTGAATTTATAAACGGTATCTAATAGAACAGAAAATCCAACTTTTTTCGGAACTTCCTAACTTCAAAATTGCGGCCGCTGCGATTTTTTGAAAATTTCGACTTCAACAGTTTATTACTCAAAAACGAATTGGCAGATCAGCATAAGCTTTAATTGTTATAACACTCCTAAAGAACCACACCGTGTTCTTATGTGCGAGAATTTTTGAGGAAACAAAAACTCTGAAGTAATAAATATTATTAAAGTTTTGAAAATTTTTAAGACATTTTTCTTCAAACAGGACACAGAATTTTTTTTAATATTGTATTTTCATAGTGCCCAATTTATATGGTTGTTGCTCATGAGTGATATTAGAATAAGATTCACAACTTAATTTTTACTTTTTAGATGCAACAACATTTAGAGGAATTAATTTTCCCCCTTCCATCTAATTTTTGCTGACAAATTAACTCTTTGGTTTCTGTTTTTCTTTATTACCAAAAAATCGTTTTTCAAAATTAATAGATTTTCTTCTTGCCAAAAAAAATTCGGTTACCCAGTGTCGATGAGTAAAACGTTGATACAAAAATACTTTGGAAAACAAGTATCATAACAAAAGCTATAAAAATGTCCTGCCGAAGTGCTTTAGTCATTTTTTATGCAATTTTTAGAGTTGGGTGTTATTTTTTAAATCTTATGAGTTATTTTATGAATTTAGGGCTACACCTATTTCAGGAAATTTTAGAATTTTACGGATAGTGACTCATGCGTGTTTGGTAGGGTACAAGGGTACAAGATTCGCTCACCAATGCGAGAATCCCGAGTTTAATTGTCCTAAAATTCCTTTTTTAAATTATACTTTGATTTTTCTTATTAAATTTTTATTAAATAGAAAGTGGTCACAGTATTTTTTTAATTATTCAAAAATTATTGTAAATTAATCACGCAATTAACAATTTACTACGAAATCTTTCAATTAATTAAAAAAATACTTTGATCATGCTACAAGAACGTAAATAAAAGATGAAAGAAACAATTTGAAAATAGAATTTTCTGGGAATTGAACCCGGATCCTTGCATTGGCGAAGAAGTATTCTGCCTCAAGACCATCAAACATGTGAACTGCTATTTTTTCATGAATATCAAGACCAACGTAACGTTATAGAATTCTGTAGACAACCTACTTGGATTCTTACCAAATTACATGGTTAAAATGCTATGACATTTACTTATCATACACCCAACCCTGTAAGTGACTAAGGTCGTGTTAATAAGTCAAAATGGCTTGGATAAGGTATGAAAGGATACGGCTGCAACTCCATAAGATTGAAGAACCTACTATTCAACTGCAACATATAAAACACTTAATCGCACTTCCGTCACCATATATTGTTTATGTATAAATTACCAAAAATATAACTTCATATACAAATGGATATAGTTATTTTACAAATATTATTTGTTACCTACCTAAATTGAAGAAGTTCTACAATACAAAAGCAAGTTACACGTTGAATACAAATTTTACAAGTATGTTTTCACATACAACTCGTAAATCCGAAAAAAATAAGTATTATTTTCTTAATTCTATTTACAAAGGTATCTGTAAAGAATTAAAAGTGATACACTTTACACGCGCGTACAAACAATATTAATTACGGATCAATAGGCAGTACTATGTGTTACAGATGTTCAATGGCGTCTAATCGAAATTTTTCAATCCCATTCCCCAATGTACATAGTACGAGGTTGACTAGGAATGTAGCCCCTTGTAGGGATAGGGAGGCGGCCATAAATTTGGTTGTAAGGGGATTCTGATGCATCCCCATCTAAAAGGAGGATTAAAATTTACTTTATAAGTTACGTAGATGCTGATGTACTTCATTTATACAAGTTTACATCCCAACTCAAATTACAAACCCACCTATTCCACTTTCAAAGCTTCTGGTATGCCACATTGGTTGCTGATGCATGTGATGTTGGTGTATGTGATGCTGGTGCATTAGCGGGAGCGGGGGAGGAAGTTGTTGGGGCTGCTGCTGACTCACGGAGAACCTCTTCACAGGAACGGGTTCTTTTCCTTTAGATTTGGATACGAAGTTAGGGACACGAGCTCGCAGTCCACAATAATATGGATCATCTGGAAAAGAATTATCCCAAGTTTTAACAAAAAGGTAGGTACCATCATTTACAGTGAAAAAACGCCACTTCTTTATGAATCTGTCAATATGATGACAAATGGTTTTTACTCTAATAATATTTACGTTAGGAATTACTTAAGACAAATTATTATTCCACCAGCTACAAACTGCTCCAAAATTGTAATGCGGATACAGTTAGTTACTTACCATATTTTTTACTATTCTTCGACTTTTCTTTACCTCTAGAAGATGCAAACGGTTTTAGCCGATTGTCATCTTCTGCGTCGTCATAGTCGGGCTAAAAATAAAAGAAGGAAACGCAAATTATATGGCATGTATTTCATATGTTTATAATGTACAACCTTAGGAATATTATGAGGGTAGAAATTTTCCCTTGGAGGTAATTTAGGAGGCTTTTCACTTCGTCTTTGTGCGTGCTGCTGACTTTGCATGAGAAGCTGTTCTCTTGTTGCTGCCACGCTAATGGTACCTGCGAAACCGGAACTACCAGACGATCCACTACCATTGCCTGCTACACTATAAGGATCTTCATCAGGGACGGGAATTCGTGGTCTGTTTTTGATATCAACTACTCTTTGAACTGCAATTAAGATATAATTGAACATTGTTTTCAATTTTAATCCATTTATGTACGCTTACCTGGAGGTAATTTTGATTTCAACATGTCCATAGCTACAACATTGATGATGAGCACCCATATGGGGCATTCCAACAGTTCTGGTTCTGATTTTACAAATGCAATAGCGCTGAGACATTGGCATTCCAATCGTCTTCTGTCAGGATAGGCGCGTCGAAGTTCCCGGTTTACATTTGATTGAAATTTCTTCATATCAAACAGCTGTAAAAAACCACGTTTCAGTTTTTCTTAATGGTGTACATAAAACGCAATATTTTACCTTAAATGGCTTTTCAGGTTCGATTGCACAACCTGGTAGTTTTAGAACTTCGCTCCCAATGGCATTTTCATCGTCCTGTCCAGTATTTTTTACGTATACGTTACACTTCGATAATCTTTTGACAAGGATATTGCCAGCGTCGTCCATTTTAATTTTAACGCCCTAGAAAAATACTGTTAGACGAAAAAGGGTTGTTGAAAATTACCAACTTACGTGTCCAATATGTCTTTTAAATTCTTCCGTTTTCTGATCTCGCATGGGATTTTCAAAACCACATAAGCCAATTCTACAAGAGAAGATTTTTAATTACTAGAAACGTTATTGGCAACAGTAACACAAAAATCAAAGTAAACGTCCAATAAAGATAACGTGTTAACAAAATTGTGATTTTTATGGTGGCAATTCTTTTATTTTCGCATATTAGTAATACATATTGCAAACTGTTTTAATCATTTAAATAAACACCTGCAGTATCACCATGCCAGATGCGAACCCAGGACCTTAACAGTAATTATGTGTTTATTCACATCCTTAAAATACTTTGTCTAGCTACAATTTTAACACAATGTTTCTCAATTTTATGCAGTTATGATAAATTCCATTGCATTGGTGCAAATTATCCACAGCTTCAACCATTTGCGAATACGAGCAAGAATTTGTTCTTAATCGTTCATAAATTAATTTGGCTTTTTAATTTGATTAAACTTCTTATAATCTAAATTCTAATCTCCAGTCTAAATCATTTTCATCGAAATTTCAAATCAATGGCAAAGAATAGTGCGGAGGAGTGGGCGTTAAGAGACAACCTTGGATTTGTTCAGGTTAACAGCTATTTGCTACGAATGGCAACAGAAAATAAAATTCTTGCAAAACGGATTGGCGTATTTAATTGTCCCCTTAAAAATTGTAAGGATTTTCATTTAAGTATTTTGTTTGCTACTTTTTTTGTTTAAACATCCAATAAATATTTTTAGCTTAATATCGGACTCAAACGTTCCCAGATGATACACAATTTAAAGCTTTATCTCAATGGCATTTAGAAAATACACAGCAAAATAATTTTATTTTTACTACTGTGGATGACGACGATCCGGAAAACAGCATGGTTCTATAGAGATGAATCGGTGCGTTCCCCCGAATTCGCTGTTAAATTTAAGATGGTATCATTTAGAAAGAGTTGGTGTTCGGGCAATTAAAGCTTGAATTTGTCGTAAATCCGATTTCGCTTTGCAAGCAACATATTAGTCAAATTAACTTCATTATCAGTTTTCATCCGCGTCAATTATTAATGTATAGCTGTAGGGAGATCCAAACAGTCAACACCTACAAGATTTTAGTTATTAAACCTTTTAACTGGTTTATTTGCCAGTTAATTAGAAAGAGTACTAGGTTTAAACTTGTTTCTGCGTTAAGGTATTCTTTGCAGTTTTAAATGATTGCAAGGCAAGAAACAAGTTGTGTATATAAATATGTCATAACTTCTACAACGTGTACTTTCACTAAGTTTAAAGGTGTGTGCGGTACTGGAAGCAAAGAACTGTGGACTTTACTATTCCTTTCTAAATAAGCTTAAAATTCCTATAATTTATATAAGATAGGAATAACATTTATTACCTAAATCCATCAAAACCATCATCGGAACCATTCACAGTCAAAACAGGGGCGCGAGCGTACGCTTTTGCCACCCTTCGATTTCTTTCCAGAACGATAACCTTCGCCCAAATTTCATCGTCGATTTGTGTCCATTTATCTAAAACTTCTTGAATGTGATCCTGAAACATAAAAGCGAGCTTCTTACTTTTTGGTAACTGTTATCGCATAATGCAATAATAGTTTTGTGCCAGCAATAAAAATACCACTAACATACTTTTCTTTACAGTTTGCTACTTGCTATCGCTAACACAGTTAAATCGTCATTAGGAACTCCTCTTAGTTAAACCGGATTGTACTATACTTACCTGTAATAACTGTGGCAAGCATAATGACGTTGTGTTAGCTTTGTTGTGCTCTACTACTTTTATATGTGTAACATACTTTTGGATATACCTACTCGCAGTAATTTAAAATAACATTTATTAAAGCGTCATATTTAGCCACGTATTGCTCCCAAAGCGGAAAATAATTTAATTAAAAAAAAACAGGTGTTTTACCGAATGTAATGTTCGAAATTAGCCATTCCGTAAAATTGTAGTCACAGTGACAAATTTGGTTATGACTATTATTAGCAAATTTCCAAAGGAATACGAAACTGTACCTCGCCGCTTTTTATATTAGTATTATTTTTCGCCTGAATAAATATAGAAAAAATGAGTTCGATACAAACACGAGCAACTTTCACAAGTGAACGTGTCGGCTCTAACCTCGGGTTGATATTTAGTTCATTTGCATCACCTCGCGGCTGATTCTAAGTTCCACAATTAAATTACAAGTTTTGCGGACTGCAGTATGAATACGGTGTATATTATTGCAAGTCCAAATATAATTTGAAAAAAAAAAAATAACAACCCACAAAGGAAGTAATACTTGACGCGCATGCGTAGGAATAGCGTGTAAACTTTTTATAACGATTCTATAAATAAATAATATTAAAACTTTTACGAGGTGTAGAATTTAACGATCTATTTCGCTAACAATATGTAGCTATTCAAGGTACAGTTAAAGCAATTACTAGAACACTGCAACATGGCGTTGCTGAGCAATGCAAGTGATTGTTTCTTGCCTGCAGTGCTTTAGCCGTTACGACGTCGTTGTTGTACTTAAGTTAAGTTCGTGCTACCAGGCATTTGCACACTTTAATGGATTTATATTTAGGTCACTAAGAGAGCGCATGTTAATAATTATTATATCACTGTAATTAACCCAGTCATTTCTTAAAATGCGGGGATATTCACAACAGTGTGAATTTGTTATAAAAGTACGAAATATCGGTAAATATGAGACGTTGCAAAAGGTGCATTTCTAATATCTCCTACAAAATTTACACAACGCTTTTGAAATACCTATAAAATCGACTTTTACCGATACGCTCTGATAACCGATTGCGCACTTAGCAAGTCAACATTAAGTCGCCAAATTCTTGAAGAAGTAGTCGAGAAACTATTTTTTTATAACACGATGACTTGACTACTGGGGATTTATAATTCTGGAATTTTGCTCGACATTCTTGGGGTTCCACAACATTAGTCAGATCTTTAAGAATTACCCGACTTTTTATACGTGAATGGCATTCAAACCTTGAAAATAAATATTAAAATGCACGTACGCAACCCTTCGTATGTTCTACAAAGTTTCTGTTTTGATTTCGTATTTTTCTTATTTTTTGGGTTACATAAATATGTTAAGAGATTCTACATCTCACGTTTTAATTTCAAAGACAAGTCGCAAGAAAATATCTATTAAAGTGTAGCTCATGTATAAAATCGTGCAGCTACCCTACCTCAACGGTACGAAAATGGAATGTTGGTTGGCATACTGAATGAACGTTATGTTAAATTTCCCATTATATTTGTCATTAGTTTTGTTAACAGGTTTCACCTTTTAGAGTGTTGAGGAATGTAATAGAAAATTTTAAATATCAATTTTAAAATGAAAACAATCTAAACGAATCCGTGTAGTAATCACGATAAGCGATTGCAGCTTTGGTAGTTTTTTAACCCTTACGTGTGCTAGCAAATTTTTCATTACGTAAGTGCCATGAGAGTTCGCGAGCCCTAAAAATTTCAAAAAATCATACTAAACTCGAGTAAAATATAAGTAATGTCACAATCGATGATGCTTTGCTTAAAGCTTGTAAGGAGTTTCTGGTGTCTTGTGAAAGTTGTTTGGTCGGCCGTCAGGGTCTCCGCAAATGTCAAGACCGTATTAACAGTCAGTTAGCTGCCTGCGACACAATCCTATAGCATCTACAATTTTGATATGGGCCTAATTATGTTATCGAATGCAAATTGGATGTTTTGGTTTGACTAAATACCAATCAGCTTTTAATTTTGTACTAAATACAGACGATAGCGATGAAGATAACAATGATAGAGATAAATGTACTTTTCTTAAACGTAAACGTATAATGCTTGATGATTTACAGTTAATTTTGTTTATAAGCTATAAATGTGTCTTGGGCTTTTAGATTATGAACGAAATAAAACTGCACAGTTACAACAAGGACGTGTAGAAAGCAGAGGCTGCCCAACCTAAGATTGTATTTTAATTACGAATACGACCTTCGATTAAAAACAGAAACTGGCGACTGCGACATTACGCTGTACATACTAGACATACAATTTTTAAAAACCTGCATTCTGTAACCCGTATTTAACTCAAAATTTCAGGCGCTACTGGTGCGTATTACAAATTTAGACGACAAACGGTAATAGTTGCAACACGTATGGAAGTTGCGGGAATTAACGGAAATTCCAGTAATAAGTACCGTAAGCGTGAGTTTGATTTGATTTGCTGTCGACAGCTTATTATAATAAAAGGGTTCGCTTATGAATACCTTATAAAGTTTGTCCTTTTGATACCAAACATCTTCTTCGTCTTCAGCTGGTTGAAAGTTGGAATCCATGTGCAGGTCGTCCCTAGATCTCGAAAGGATTCTTCTGCGTGACACCATTTCAGAGTAATAATCCTGTAAAGAGATTTAATTACAATAGATACAACATCGCTTTAATTTGAATGCAACAATATCGGTTCCTTCGTGTATTTCTCGCTTGAAACTCTTCGGCATATAGAAAAGCCCTATGAGAGTAATAATCAATATAACAGCATCCGTTTTATTTGAACAAACGTCTTCTTAATAAATACGCCATAATAAAATTAAAGAAAAAGATAAATACGTGCAAACCGCCGTGTTTGTGTTAATACCGGTAAAATTTTGAAAATTGGAAATGTTAAATTAAATTTCTATTACAACCACTACTCACTGATGAACATCAGGTGCCTTTTGGGTGCTTTGTGTATTCACAAAAGAGACTTTAACTATGTGAAATGTCATTTAGAGGATTGTCCACTGGCATGTGTGTTGCACGTAAAAACGAACGTTTACATATTCGCCATAAGGTCAACATACTAATGAAGAGATGCCACATAGCAGGACACACGCATTGCATGGTCATGCATGTATCTGGCACCTATTTACTGTGATATTACAACTGAGGAATGTATTTTTTTATAAATAGAAGCAAAAGCGTACCATCAATAAAATAAAAAGGGTACGCTTAGTCCGGGACGAACAGTTTTTCCCTAAATAAATTAAGTGATCTTCAGGTCTCATCGGTAGCGGTTAATATAAGGGTCGTTTTTCACAACACAAAACGAAACATTTCCATAAGCACACGTCCCTATTATAACAGGTAGTGATAGCGGACTTATTTTATTATCTGTGGTTTAATTGTAATCACACAGAAAAAATAATTTTACGGGCAAAAGCGTTTTCATGATGATGGCGTGTTTTGCAAAAAACACTTGGAGAAGCGTGCTTTAAACAAAGAACGCTTAGCGACAGAGCACTTTCGTTCTTCTGGGAGCATTTTATCTTTAAGACATCTTCCTTACGGAACTGTTTACAATTTTTAATACAAAAATGTCATTATAATTTATTTATTACCATTTTTTAAATTTAATTATAATTTATCTACTTGCAGCTCTTCCCCTTAATAGTTTTCGCTTATTGATTATAAATTGCAATGTTTAAAAAACAAGGAGCGTCTATTTCTGAGGTTTACGATCCTTGTCTGTACATGCAAAATAAATTTTATCGTGAAGTTTAAATTACCGTTCTTTTGAATAATTTCTACCAGTGATCGGGTATTACCTTTTGAGAATACTAAAATGGTAGGTGTCACCACGCGTTATTACTGCCTACGAAATCGAACGGTTATGTAAGGAGTTGCAAACCAAGTCTTCGATTATAATATCCATGACGTGTTCTATCTTCGCTTAGGAGTGCATTAAAAATTCAAAGATATCTCTGGATAACCCATGAGTTATATGAGGTCGCAAAGAAACCACCAAATCGACCTCCGAAACTTTTACCTATAGCTATTGGTAGATGTAGGTGTTAATAAAATCGCTGAGTCAAGAGGCAGGAATTTACCAACAGCGACTAATGACTTTATTTAAAGTTAAGAAACGAACTCGTCGTTCTTTTAAAACAAACGCACCCATAGAACACGGCCATTTGAAATATCTTTCGTGTTCCTGCAGGGTTGTGGTTATCTATTCAGCAATGTGATTGATGCAAAATTAGTTATAGGGTAAAGAGAAAATCTTGTAAAAATTAAATGAAAACATTTTTTTATAGAAAACAGACAATGCTTGTATCTACATACATACGAGTGAGTGAAACTTAACTAGCTACTAGCCTTGCTAGATTCTTAGTGGTTCAGAAAAGTTCATGCCGCACAGCGTTACCTGAACTGTCGACGAATTTGCTGGTTAATTGCGCTTCTTATTTAGTAACCTGCATGGGTACAGAATTATTCTCACATTACAACTCGTGTGAATTACCCCATAGTACGGTACGAACTGGGAACGTACGATGTTCCGCAACACGACCGTCGATCGAAATTTGAACACTAAAGTTAAGTTCTTCGGCCACAAGAAAGTTTATAAAATGTACATTACATTACTTAGTATTCGAACCACGAGTCTCTCGACATTCTCTCGAACCCAACGTAAATATTCCTCACATAAAAAGCTAGCGTTATTGAGAAGGCGTGATTTGAAAGGTGAAAGCACTTCTTTAAAAATTCTTACGTGTCTTATTGGTACGATTTTAGATATGTATTACAATTACACTTAAATTAGTGAAGTAAATTAAATATATTATTTTTTATTAATAAAACCATACATGATTAATCGACTTACCAGGGATAATAAGAAGATGAAATATCTACAAGTGAGTAATCCGAGTTAGAGGGCACTACACTAAAACTAAGATTTTATAATAAACAGTTCATGGTTCACGTTAGTTTAGAATCGACATACGGTCGTCGCGACGCTCACGCGACCGTCCTGCACGCGAATCGTCTTTCAGAATGCGAAAGAGATCGCACAGACCTTTGCCGACGTCAGACTCATTATGACGTCGCAAGTGGGACAGTGGCCAGTCTACTGCCTCTCCCTACTCTAACTGTTCCCAAGGCAGTAGGCTACTTTCTTTTAACTGTTTGCGGACTAAAATTTTTTACATATTTTGTGTTTCTAAAAACGCTTATCAAGATTCTCTAACTTCAGTAGCGCACGCATAATTTTTTTAAACTGCGGTTAAGCAAGAGAAGCGGATCCCTTCAAAAAAATTCGAAACATTTTATTGTTCTCAAACCCCCAAGTGCGTTAATAAAAAATATTATTTATTATAAGCGTAAACTCTATTCGTAATTGAAAGATAACTCGATACCAAGCTTAATAATTTCGCCACACCCTTAAATAGTACATAAAATACGTTAGCTTAATCAAATATATCCGCGATAATTCCAAAACACGCACCCGTATAGTAAAACGAAACACAAATTCGCAGTAACTTCAATGAGCGAGCAATGCACGAAACCGGTCCACGGCAGGGTCTATTTTCAGATTGCGCTTTCTTATAACTTTTTTGATATCGAAATGAAAAGTAAATGAAAGAGAAAGAAGCATCAACGCGGTACACTTTTATGAGTTGTTTCTCCTTACTGTTTTGAGATGAATCTAACGGGATTATTTAGACGAATTAGGTATGCGATTTTCCATAACCTAAGCATTTAAATAAAAAGTACAAGTGATCATGCCTTTGTAAAAATATTGCGGGTCAATGAAACGGACAATAAAGAAGCCAAGTCTTTTCTTTTCTCTTGAGAACAAGTTTGGTTTGTACTTTACATACATATGTTTTAGATTATTTCTTTTGCTTCTTTTAAATTATTTTAACCGAAATTGTCATATGCTAATATGAATTTAATATAAAAGTCAAAAGCTGATTATCTGAGAGATACTGCACATTAAAAAATTAAAGTAAATACTTTTTAAATTAACAATGTCATACAGGGTTATTCATAAAATGTGGGACGCACTTTCCAGATGAATACAGAATGAGAAAAAATGAAAAAAATTCCTATGAACATAGGCTCGGAAACGTTTCCTTACTGAGTTACAGCCTCCTTAAAATGGAACACTTTAGTAGCCTTTTTAGCGTGACAACTTTCTCACTAATTGCCCTAAAATTTTAAGAATTTATTTGTAAGCATTACTCATATAGCTTAGTATTTCCACCAATTTTTGTTTGAGCCGCAAGTGTCACGTAATACAAATTTTCGTAATAATCTTTCTAAATATTTTAGATTTTTACAATTTTTAAATTTTTAGTAATAAAATCTGATTCTCTATACAAAAATGCACAAAAAAGTTGAAAGTCGCGAAATCCAATAGTTATCGAGATAACTCAATTTTTGTAAAAAAATCAAGTTACCATGAAGCGCTTAGTAATTTTTCAAGATGCCCAAATAGTTTCTACAAACATTGAAAGCAAAGTCTTACGCGTCAAAACAATGAAAAATCCCCTATAAATATGGGTCCGGAAACGCTTCGTTACGGAGCTACAGCTTCCGGAAGTTGCACAGGTTTCAACAAATTAGACTGTTGCCTCTGTTTCAGGCTCCAACTCCCTAAGGAAGGTGACCTTTGTTTACCAGAACTCTTTTAATTGATTGGATGTGTAGAATTTATCCGCAAAATTTGTACTTAGCATCTTCAGAAAACACCCAGACCTTCATGGCAACTTGATTTGTCACATAAATTGAATTATCTTAAAAATTGTCAGAATTAGCGAATTGCAACAAAAATAGCCTTTTTACTTTCCTGTTCTTTTAGTATGGCAAAATACTAACTTCGTGAAAATTTTCGAACACGAGATTTTGATGAAAATACACGTTTTGGAACTAAAGAAAGGTTTTTACTTTTTTCGTTCCCTCTCCAAAACGGATGGTCCAATTTGGGTGCGCAAAATGGGTGAAGGGGGGGAAGCAAAAGGGGAAGAAACAAAACAAAAAAACCGAAACCAGAGGCAGAAGTTGAACATGTTATTTTGGTAGCATTTTTTTTCTGAATTTCATTGCTAGCCAACCGACTTTACTTTATTTATTTTTTTCTAAAACAGAATTTTGTTAATTTCTAAGCGGAAACTGATAAAACACCTTAAATAAAATCCAACTCCTTTTTCCAAACCTCCTAGCTTCAAAACAGCGCCCGCTACGATTTTTGAATAATTTTATTTTAATCCCTTATTACTCAAAAGCGAGTTGCCAGATCGGGACAAAATTTGGAATTAGCATAGCCCAACAATGTTACAATGTAAGGATTTTTTTGTACCAATAAACACTTTTTTTGTAGTAACACAATAAATAATATTGCTCAAAAACAGGAAACACGATTTTGTATGTTTCTAGAAAAAGAGATGATCTACAAATTGGTTTGTGTCTCACTTCGCTACTTTCTCTATGACGCCTTCTATGAATTTTTGAAAATATAAAATTCACATCCCTTTATTTAGTAAATGGAGAAGATAAAAAATTTCTGCTTTAGTTAAATTGCCCATAAGCACTAGTAGCATAAGATTCACAACTTAATTTTTAGGTGCAGTAATATTTGGGAAGGGGGATAATTTATTAGCTGACAATTTTTTTCTTTTGTCTCTAGTTTTCTTTAATCCCGAGGAATCTTATTCCCAAAAATAAAATAAATCTATTTCTATTCTCACAAAAATCAGAAAAATCGTTTCGCAACAGTACGAGCATGTACCTGCGGCCATTTACTGTGCGGTGTAGGAGTACCGTGATGACTGCCGCTTAAAACGTTGATACAACAATACTTTTTGAGAACATGATAAGTAATAATTTCTAAAGTATAAGAAAGCTCAGACGAAGTGTTTTACTCATTTTTGTGTATTTTTGTACAGAGAATAAGGTTTTATGGTCAAAACTTCTAAAATTGTAAAGCATCAAAATATTTAAAAAAAATATTACAAAACTGTTATATGAAAACACGTATTCAAACAAAAATTAGTAGAACTTGTAAGCAAAACGAGTTATGACTAGATACAAAACATCAAAATTTTTACAGTAACTACTACGAAAAGTTATTAGACTGTAGGGGCTATAACTCCGTAAAGAAGCGTTTCCGGACTCACGTTTGTAGGAAATTTTTCAATGTTTTCAAATTCTGAAGCCATCTTGAAAGCGCGTTCGAAATGTTACGAATTTATCTCTTAATGTTTTTTAATGTTTTTAAAAATAATTTTACTAGAAAATAATACATAAAGCCAGTTTTAGTTAAATATCAAATTTTATTTTCTTTATTTTTAAGCTTACATGTTTTAAATTTTCTGTAGAAAACACAGCTCAGCAGTGGCGCAGCCAAGAGGGAGCTAACTCCCCCCCCCCCACACGTATTTGGGTACATATGTTATACCGAATTTATGAAATAGCCATTATATGAAATAGGCAATTATAACAATTTGTCTAGACATTATTAAAAACAACTATTTGGTTCGACAATCCCTCCACTGAACAATAGTGTATGTTCAAATAACTTGACAAACAGGTCTATTTTTTGAATTATAAAAAATGTGTAATGCACTCTGCGATTATATTCTGTCTTTGTATGCAATTCTCTCATTTGTAATGTAAGTAAATCATAGTATAATAATTAGGTTAAATAGGCACATTCTCTTCTAACATTAAAAGAATTGAATTTATTTTATACAAAAAAACAGATGCTTTTATACAATAAAATTTAGATTAGTACCAAAAATTATTTAAAGTTAAAACGTACAAAAAAAATGCGTTTACTCAATAAATGGAGAATTTCTAACAAACGAATTAATTTGTACAAATAAAATAATTTACTGCAATAAAGTTGAAACGTAAAAAAATATTATTATTTCGTATAAGAAAAGAAACTTTTCCGCAAAAAAATATTGGAAGAAATTTAAGATCCGGGTTTCAACTTTATAGGTACTTTTACACCAAAATTTAATTTTGTACAAACAAGAGCGCGTTACGAAGAGTTATATTTTTACAGAAAACAATGCAAAAACAGTTTTTTTTAACAATATTGCTGATCTAGGCGGTATACGCGAGGTCATGATACAGAAAACAATGCGAAAACAATTCTTTTAAACAATGTTGTTGGTCTATGTGTTTTATGTGAGGTTATTCTACGGATAGGCGGTCGCGGTAGGTCTGTTGGTTAAGAGCTAGCAGTTCTATCCGATCGACCCGAGTTCCGGCCTAACTGTAGACGGGTTTTTATTAAAATTCCGAACAGCGAAAACGGACTTGGTAATTAAGTTAGGTTTTTCGAAAGAAAGGGGCATGTTTAGACCTGTGAAAAATCACTAAGTGTGCTGAGCCGAGATAAGCGTGATGGGTAAAATTCTTCACGAATAAACATTATTTTATAAAAAATTTCTTTTTTTGTAAAAAAGAATCGTGTTTTTGTACGTTTCTACCTTATTATAAAAATAATTTTTATTTTGTAGAAATCAACCTTATTTTTTTAGAAAACCTTTTTTATTTGCTTAAAATATTCTTTTTTTGGTACTTTACTTTAGAAATCATGTTTTTATCAAATTCGCCTTTTTTTGTAAGAAATAGTGCTTTCTAAACTACATTGTGGGTCATTTCCAGCTCTGTGAGCCCACAAAAGTTTAAAACTGATCACGTGGTAAGTTTTAGAATAATATTTTTTTGAAAAATTTGATTTTTTTTCACATTACAGATTTAGAAATTCTAAAAGTGTTCGTAGCTTGTAAGATTGCATACTTTTGGGAAATCGCTAATATCACACTCGTTTTTGAGTAAATAGGCGTTAAAACCAAAATTTTCGAAAATTTATAGAAAGCATATATTCTTTGAGGCTTTTGCGGTTTCTCGAACTGTCACTGTGTTACAGGGAAATTATCGGGTCGCGACACGTACCAAATTTTAGCTCATCTCCAGTTCTATTACCTTACAAAATTTTTAAAATCTCGTAGTCACTTTATGAGCAACATGTTTGTAAATATTAACAAAATTTTGAAAAAATGTTTTACCTTATAATTTTTATTTTTTTTTTTTACTTTTTGTACAAAGTAACGTTGTGTTTCCCTAGAGCTATTACAATACGAAATTTCATTCCCATTTGCCAACTCGTTTTTGAGTAATAAGACGTTAATTAGAATTTTCAAAAAATCGTAGCGGCCGCCATTTTAAAGCTAAAAATTTTGCGAATACATCGTCGAATTAGTCTAAGATCGTCTATCATATTCCGCGTTCAGATTTTAAACATTCGGCTTCTGAGCAAGTACTGTCATTAAACATGTCTAACTTCCGCTTTAGGTTTCGAGTTTTTTACTTTCCTATACTTTCAGTATAGGGAAGTATTGATTTCATGCAAAATTTCAAAGTTGAGATTTTAACGGAAATAGTCGGAGGGGGGGGGGTCCATGGACCGCAAAAAAGTAATTTAAAAAAAATGTCTGTGGGTGGGTGTGTTACGCTCCATATCTCCGGAACGGCTGGACCGATTTTGATGTGCTTTGGAATGAGGGGGTATATCAAAAATTCACCAACAAAATAAGCTTTTAAAAAAAACGAAACCGGAAGCGGAAGTTAGACATGTTTTTTTGGTAGCATTTTTTTCAGAAACTGAATTTTGGAAATTTTAATAGTGGAGATTAAAGAAGGCCTTAGGACAAATCAAACAATTTTTTACCGAACTCTCTAGCTTTAAAATGGCGGCCGCTACGAATTTTTGAACATTTCGACTTTAACACCCATTTACTCAAAAACCAGTTATCTGATTGGAATCAACTACATCTTCTTTGGTAGCCCTTCAAGGGTACTATACCATGAAATATAATTAATTTTGAAAATATAAAAACGATCGCAATGACATCACTCCAAAATTTTGGAATTTTTCAAAAAGATATTTCTCAAAAACTGCCCACACATTTTTGTTTATACTTTTTAAGCTGATAGAGCTGGAAATCTTCTACAATTTGAGTTTTCGCGAAATGCTATAATTTCACTGTGACGCCCTCTGTGAATTTTTGAAAATTGAAAATTGGTACCCTTTTATTTATTTAACGGGGGGCAATAAAATATTTCTGTTAAAGCAATATAGCTCATCATTGATAGCAAAATCCGAATATCATAATATTTTTTCGATAATTTCATATTTAGGGGGGCTACTGTTCCCCCTCCCCCAAATTTTTTTGATAAAAAATTAAAAATTTGGTTTTTTGTTTGGTTTGCTCTAGGAGAATCTTTTTACAAAAAATCAAAAGAATCGAATTTTTTGCCCATTAATAATCTTTTTGTCCTTAGAAGAATTTCACATACTTTCTACAGCAGTTGTATTCTTGTACTAGTCGTTTAATGTTCAGTGTAGGCTAACTTTTTTATTTTAATAGATAGACTCGCAAACCCAAGAGCAAAGTTGTAGGACAAATTCTTCTCGATTGTATTTAAGAAAAAAACTTGAGTTTCAAATTTTAATATGGCGGCCACGGTAATAAATAACTTTTTTTAAAATGGAAACGTGGCATTTTGGCTTTAAAATCAGAAAGGTTTTGAAATTCTAAATACAAATTAATAAGAGTAATTTCTTGCTAAAAATAATACTTCTCGAGTTATTAATATATTTTCAAATATCAATTTCCGCGCTTCCGTTGATTTCAGTTCGAATATTTTACCCAACCTGATGCTTGCAGCGCAGCGGTCGGTCTTTCTTCAACCGCTTCAAGATGTTACAACTTATAAGAACTATTTACTTTAACTAGTCGTGTCTAGACAGGTGTATATCGAAAGTGTTGGAAAATATAAAACAATGTATTTAAATGTAGAGGAAAGTGTTTCGCTCATTTTTTTAAATTTTGTTGACGTTCAATTTTTAATATACCTTCACATTCTAAAGCTCGGCAAAATCGAATCATCCGTTAGGGAGTTATCATGCAGCACACATACCCGCCCACCCACCGACATTTTTTTAAATTACGTTTTTGGGTTGCTGGAGGCCCAAAACATGTATTTCCGTCAAAATCTTAAATTCAAAAATTTTCAGAAAATAAATACTTCCCTATGCTGAAAGTAAAAAATAACATCTACTGCAATTGTATTTTAATATAGATCCAGGTTTGGCTACGCTGCGAAATATTGCAGCTCCATCGCTGATGACTGACCAAACGGTAAACATTTTTGGGAACCTCTAACCGAATGAATATTATTTGAGCCCCGGGCTTTACGGGTCCTCGAACATGAATGTAACTCCATTAAATTTTAGCTTTGCATTCATGTCTGCAAAACTGAATGGTCCCATATTAAGCAACATGTTCTTGCGCAGTACCATCCTAACCGTTGGGCTAATTGGGCTATAGCTCTAGGGCGCCTGGCCCAAAAAAGCGCAGGGCGATGACTTATGAAATATATGATTTTAAATATTTTTTATGGTACTACATTAAAGAAAAATGTCTTTTCAGCTATAGATTTGTTTTTTTTTTAAATTTTTTACAATAACCCCCTTAGTGGATCACAAGTATGTTGGTGCGCCCACTAGTAGGAAGGTAGGCATATGCCGCTAGTATCGCTATTAAACTACCAGGTCGGTAGACAAAACACATCTGGTCTGGTTATAAGACAGTGTGAGCGCGCCTGCGCTGAGTGGGCATTTGTGTAAAAATTGGGTACAAAATGTCCGCTAGTATTCGAGAAGGATACGAGCCGGCGCTTATTGCCTGACTTCAGACTCATGTATGAACCTATACTGTAGCAGTTGTGTGAACTAATGGTGGAAAAAACATCTCCCGAAACAACAAAGCCGGAAACAAATCCCCGAAAAAAAATCTCGTGTAAATAATCTCCGGAAGAAAAATCTCCTGGAAAAAACATCCTCGGTAGAAACATCCTCGGGTAAAAACATCCCCCCTTCACAATTTTTATTTGTACAAAAATTCTCTTAGATAGTGACATTGTGTTCCTCTTCCTTTTTTAAAAACACTTTGATTTTCTGGAAGCCCAAAACATGTATCTTTTTTTTATCGAGGATTTCTTCGGGTATTTTCCCGAGCCCTTTTTTCCGGGGCTTTTATTACTCGATCTTTTGTTTCGGGTCTTTTTTCCTGTGGCTATTTTTCCGGGCTTTGTTTTCATGGGGATTTTTTTAAGGTGATTTTTTTGAGAGATATTTCTCCAGGTAAATTTTTCCGAGGCTGTTTTTCCAGCCAAGGATGTTTGATTTTAGGTTTGAATATTAGCACTGCTGTTGGGGCGCTACAAATTCGGAGCCCAAGGGCTCCGAATTTCTTAGGACGGCCCTGTATCTTGTAGCAGACATAATTTGTGTAAAAAATTCTTTTTCGAGCATTTGCAAAGCCACTCAAAGGCAATGTAAAACATCTATAGGAAAAAGAAAAATTTGGAACCGTCGAGAATCTACAAATACCATGTAGAAGCTCAATATATACCAGGGTATGTGAGTATACGTTAATAAATAAGCGAGTAAAAGTAGTTAAAATTATTCGATGTGTTTACGTTTAGTGTTGAAAGTAGAACTATTTGACGATAAAATTAATATCCCTATATGTCGTAACTTTTAATCAGTGCAGTAATCTTTTCCCACTATACCGAAGACCTAATATAAAGGTGTATTTTAAAGAATCCAAGTAAATAAAAATTAGTTGCTCTACATTTAAAAAAGTTAGGTAATTGCCTAAAGATATTTATGCAATAGTAACATATTTGTACTGCCTTTGCTTAGTGATATTTGAATTAGTTCCAGTACGTGTCCTCCATAACTAAGTAAACGTATTCAGAAAGCGAAACCGCAGCGTCTCTAGTTGGGTTTCTCTCTCTCAAAATTCCTAGGCACATTAACACAGTTTTGAATTTATGTTTGCAAATCATTCTTTTATAAATATTATGGTATTTTATACACTACGCTCCCTTTGAAAATTAAATGTTTTCTAAATTTTGGTAGATACTGCCGTTTATAAACAAAGTTCTGATTCCATCTAAAAATGCGCCTTATATCTCCCGAACGGATAGATCGATTTCGACGAGCTTCAAAAATTCAACAAAAAATATTTTTGAAAAATTCGTAGACGGAAGCGGCCGTAAGGCATGTTTTTTGTACAATTTTTCAAATCAGAAATCGAACTCCGATAGACGATCGGCAAATGTAACGCTCTTTTCCCGAAACTTCTACCTTCAAAATGGCGCCCGCTACGTTTTTTTTTTGTAAATTTTGACTTTAACGTTTTATTACTTAAAAACGAGCTGGCAGATTGGGATCAAATTTGGTATTGTACTAGCTCTAGGGGGACACAAATATTACTATATGTACGAGAATTTTTGAGCGCATGAAAACTGGAAAGCAAAAATTATTTCAAAATTTTGGAAATTATCAATAAATATTGCTCAAAAACTAACCACCAGATTTTTTTCAATTTTACCAACTCGCAGGCTGAGAATGAGGTATAATTTGGTTCGTTTCCCAGCCCGCTAAACTTTTCTGTGACACCTTATATGAATTTTCAAAAACTTTAATTTTAACAACTATTTACTCAAAAACAAGTTATCACAAAGCGCTATGAGCATTTTTGGAACTACTGCAACTGCAAAGAAAAAGTATTTTCTAAAATGTTGCTCAAAATCTTGCTGCATCACAAGTTTTTTAAAATTTTGCAGGTATTATCGTGCAGGATTTTAAAAAAGCTGGAGATAAGCTACAACTGTTTGCTTGGTGACATTAACAGAAGTAATCACAGGAAAATTAATGGACATGGGACACCAACAAACCAGTCCGTTAATTTCTTTGTGGTCCCTTCTATGAATTTTAAAGATACAAAATATATACCTCTTTATTTAATACATTGTGGACAATATATTTAAGGTTAATAGCTTATAAGTGATAGTAGAATAAGATTCACAACTTAAGTTTTAAGTGCAGCAATATTTCGCAATCAGCTTTTACGTCCCATTGCTGGGCACCGGCACTCTTCTCTGCCACGCACTCTCCTTAGCGCTAAGGTGGAGTACGGGGGACCTACAGTTTAACGTCGAATCCGAACGACTGAATGCCAGAGAAGGTTTCAGGCATTAACCCCCCACGGCTGCTAACACCGGATTGGGGAATGTGAGTGGCGGGTTGCGGCATAGATTTTTATTGCTGCATGGCTTCGGCGGGGAATCGAACCCTAGATCTTTAGCGTGAGAGGCTAGCGCCTAACCTCAGAGCTACCGTCACTTGCAGCAATATTTAGTGCAGTTAATTTTCCCCCACCCACCCAAATTTTGCGGACGAATTTGTCCTTCCGTTTTTGGTTTTCTCTAATCAAAACGGACCTTTGAAGCCTGCGAGCGATATTCCTATTGCGGCGTAGACCGCTGTATTCTGGTTTTACTACAATCAATTTATTCAGAAGACGTTAAATGAATCAAAAATTATTTTTACCTTATTAAAAACAACGAATTGAAATATTTGAAATAATAAAAACCAATAAAACTATTTTTTATATTTTACACAAAACAAATATTTGTTCATATGACAAATTCGCGACTTGTTCAAACATGATTTTTTTTAAATTTTATTTTTAAGTTATTACAGAGAAGTATTGGATCTTGAAAATTTTCAAATTCGAGATTTTGGCGCCAGAACATGTTTTTAAAAAAATTGGGTGTGTGGGTGGGTATGTTTGTTCCGTCTTTTCTCTGGCTAGTCCCATTTTGCTGCGCTCTTTGCAATGTGGAGTATATCACAAAAAGCATCAACAAAACATGCTTTTAGCAAAATCCGAAACCGGAAACGGAACTATTGTTTTGATGTCAATTTTTCCAAAATTGAATTTTCTAAATCTGTAAACGGAATGGATAGAACACATCAGGACAAATCCGACGCTTTTTCCCGAACTTGCTAGCTTTTAAATGGTGTTGGCTAAGATTTGTTTATTATTTATTTCAATTCATGTATTTTCTTTTGTGCTAGGTTTGTGCCTGATACGTCGGCTTTTGCAATGTTTATATTTTATGTTTATTGTTTTATGTTTATACGAAACGAGTTCGAATGTAACTTAGGAGTTTAGTTTAAGAACAAAAAAACGGATTCATTATTTGTTCGGAGTTTGTTAAGAATTGTTGGGTTTTCGCAGACCTTATCTTTGTAATAATTAAATTGTGTTTAAGTCAATTCATTGTTTTGATTGTTGAAATCCTTACGCTGCAACACTAGTGCTAGCTTGTGCAAAGTAGTACAGTGCATATGATATATGATACTGGTAAGTACAAATTAAAACAAAATAATGTAACATGATAATTGCATATATTTATTTTTACGTAAAAAAGTAAGACTTAATTACATAAATTAAAAAATTAAGACGCGTACCTTTATGAAGATTATTGGTGTTATTAGTATTATTAAAAGAACGGGGCCTCAGAAAAAAATTGGCGCGAGGGGGGGGGGCAAAACCTGGAGTTACGCTATTGATTATTTTTGAGATATAGTGAAATTACCTGAAAGGAATCAAAAATACTTTTCAAAAACATCTTGTATACTTAGCTGGTAAGTAATAAATTATTTGATTTGCCAACAAATATATTACTCCCCCCATTTGTTTCTTGTCTGATCAATGTAAGAAATAAAAACATTATTTTTAGTATTCCATAACGATATCATTATGAGTACAAAAACCGAAAAATACTGTCTTGTAAACTTCAATTTAAATTCATTAATTAACTTTAAAAGAAAAAGAAAACCGACTTCAAATAAAAACACAAAAGTAACATAAGCTAACTAAAAAGCAAAAAATAAATGTTATTTATACAACAATTTAATACTTATTTGTTGTTCCGTTTAATGTAATTAAGAAATTGTTGTTTATTATATAATTATTAATTGTTTTATAATTTTGAAGTCGATGCCAAGTAAAACATAAAAATTCGAATCTAATATACATATAATAAACAACAATTTCTTAATTACGTTAAACGGAACAACAAATAAGTATTAAAGTGTTGTATAAAAAACATTTATTTTTTGCTTTTTAGTTAACTTATGTCACTTTTGTGTTTTTATTTGAAGTCGGTTCCCTTTTTTTTTTAAAGTTAATTATTTTACAATTTTAAGTGATGGGTAAGGATGCTTCTCGAATGAGGAAATGACGGCTAGTTGAAACGGAAGATGAAATACGGAAACACTAAAAAGATTTTGAGGAGTTCCCTGGTGTATCTTCGAAATTCAAGCTCCAATACCAATGAAATTATAATGGGACCACCTTGGAACTATACTGAACCCAACGGAAAAAGAATCATTAAAATCGGTTCATAAACAAAAAAGTTATGCCCGAACATACATTAAAAAAAAACATATATACAGACGAATTGAGAGCCTCCTCCTTTTTTTGAAGCCGGTTAAAAAAACGAAAAATGTTAAAGGAGTTTCACCCAAGCAAATAACGCACTGTTATCCCATAATCCCATTATGGGTTCCTTTTTTCTCTTAAAATTGTATCTATTTGGAGAAAAAAATTAAGCACTTTCATGAATAACCACAACCAGTCAAGTTTAATTTGGCCACATATTCTAATACTCGCAATTGTTGCTTATAAAAAATATTTGCTTTTAATTAAAATTTTTGCCAGGCGTAATAATAGTACCAACTAATAACCACCATGAAAGATGAAAATTTATGAAAAATTAATCTTGAAACATTACGCATCATCTACTTTGTTGCTTAATATTTAAACCGGAAACTTTAGGAAATTAGTGCACCTAAGTTTATTTCGTACCGCTATTGGAAAAGTATTTATTCTGATAAATAGATAAGGCAAGACTGCCTACTTTTTGTTCTTAATTGATAATATAAAAAATTAAAAATGAAAAATCCAAACAAAACCCAAGCACCTAAAAATGCGGAACACACTTTATACAAAAACTAACATATACTGACAACCTATGCAGAAATTGCAACATTTATTGCACGAAATTGTTTTTTTTTGGTGGCGCTCGTCAATAGAAAAATATTTCAATTTTTAACTCATAAGCTGGAAAATTTTCAGTGCAGCAATTTGGACAATAACTGCAAAGGAAGGCAACAAAAGGCATTCTCATTTTAACTTTCCCATACTTCTACTGAAGACACTGAAGTTACGATTTCATGCCATTGTAGATTTCAACGGAAATACTCGTTTTAGGGTTCACGGAACGTTCTAAAAACGGTCTGTCTGTGGGTCGCTGCGTGGGTGGGTGCGTTGGTTGCCCTATATCTCCGGAACACCTTTACCGATATTTATCAAACTTGGTGATGGTGTATAAGGTTTCTACCTCGAACCGGAACCGGAAACGGAAATTAGGTATGTCTTTTAGGTATGGATTTTTTCTAAAATATTTTGAAATTTTGAAAGTAAGAGTTCCAAAGACAAATCAAATGTGTTTTAGCCGAACGCTGTAACATCGAAGGCCGCTATGAGTTTTTGACAGTAAATATAATCATGTGGTAAAAAAATATTTTTGGAAATATGGAAATTGTAAAGATGACAGATTTTCAAAATTTTTGAAAATTTCCAAAAAATTATTCCTCAAAAACTGCCATTATTTTTTTAAAACTATGTAAACCGATGAAGCTTGAAGTGAACTAGAAATTTCTTTTTTACGAATTTCCCAAACTTCACTCTGACGTCCTCCAGGAATTTTTGAAAAACTTAAAATTGATTAATTATTTATTCAATAACGCAAACGCCAATCTCTATAAACCTAAAACGATTCAACAGACCATTTGAAGTAGTTTATTAGGATAATAAAGAATTTTTAACCATTTTAAAAATTACAAAGAAATACTTTTAATATCAACAACGCGTTTTCCAAAAGTTACGTAATTTTAAATACGCCTATAAACTAGCTGTAATTAAAAAAATACATATTTTATTAATAAATATTTTTGATAACTTTTCAAATATAGTAGTAATAATCATTTTTTGTTCGAAATCGAGAGCGTAGTGTCTAGATAGCGCCTTACATAAATACGTAATTACCAATGCTGTGCTAACGCCTTAATGTTGCAACGGATGTAGATGTAAAATTCAATCATTGCGGGCAAAGTCGTGGTATAATCCAAAAGGCTTATACAATATAAACAATAAAGTCTCAGATAAAAGTTGGATCACACACAACTAAGATCCTTTCAAGTCTGTCAAAATAAAATTATTTTCAAATTTTTATATTAATCGATTCTACATAAACTATTTTAATTTAGTAAGATATCTTCAAGAATATAGTTCGGCATTAATATAGATTTTATTAATCAGTTCTAGCTTTACTTCGTTCAAGTTCATATTAGTTTATAAATAAAATATTCAATAACTTCAGCAGATATTGATTTATTTTAGCCTTATGCGTATTTCAACATGTTTACACGTCTTTATCAAAGGCAAATTAAATGTAAACAGTTGGTGTTGCCATAGCAACACTAGAACTTGATGACTTGATCTTGATTATCTATGTCTGCAGATGATTTGATTTCTATTACAAAACTGTTATTTATTGGAAATGCAATTTTAAAATGTTCGTAAATATCAAATGTTTCCAGTTTGCCTAATTTACGTTTATCATCATCATAATCTGACATGGCGCATCACAAAAGTGTAAAAATGTTATGGTGTCATAAATGGATTGCGTTGTAATAATGTTTGGCGTAAATAGATGTATGTGATATTGCAAGTGTTTATATTTGTAACAACGTATGTGTTCTTTGTATCTAATATCAAAATTTTTTAGCGTCTGGCCTTTGTAAATCGAATTACAATGAGAACAATTTCATTTGTAAATGCCCGTTTTTAGTACAAAAGGAAATTGGATATACTGAAAACATTTAAATTTTACACATAACATAAATAAGCAAATTGATTTCTTAAGTTCACCATTATTGGAAATCTTAGAATAAGAAATCAAGTCATCTGCAGTCATAGATAACTATGATCAAGTCATCAACTTCAATTGTTCTTACAGCAACACAAACTGTTTTAATTTGCATTGATAATGACGTGTAAATTCGTTGAAGTACGACGTATACGGTTAAACAATTTTTGAACAACGAAATACTCCAAATAGTAAAATCAGGAACTCGTACAATATAAACTCTATTATGAACATCCGATTTAACATACAATAAACTGTATATTCTCAATACATACATTTATACATAGCAGTAATTAAATTCAGGCAATATTATAAATTATAATACAGTAATACTGTATTACTGTAACAGGTTGTGTTAGCAAAAAAAATAAAACGCATGTATGTATGTATAAAATTAAGATAATTTTTGTTATTTTTGCCCCCTGGTTTGCCCCATACCTTTGCGAATTTATTAAAAAGATAAAACCGGATATTTTTAAATCAGGCCTTAAACGTATTCGAATATGATACAACTGAGATATTTTGAATTCCTCTACGGATATGCGAATATAAAATTTAATGAAAAAAAAATTAAATTTGTTTCTTATCTTTTGATACTCTCTAAGTTGGCGGAGGTAATATATAAAATAATGCGTCTGTACTTTTTGGAACTCGTAAAATATGAAACGTAAACTTTGGTCAAGCATTACACGCCTTTTAATGCAAAGGATAAAATTGTAAAATACCTATTAAAATGATAAATTATTATACATTTCTTTGCGTTAGGCATTTGTAAATGTGCCCAGTCGCAAACTAAATGACAAGGTCGCCTGCACTGAGTGAACAACCAAACCGGTTGTCAAAAGTATTTTAATGGTGTTTGTTTGAGGAAACTTTAACATTGGTTTACGTTTTTGTTTAATTATGTTTTCCTTAAAATTGGTAAAGGTATTGTAAATCCAAACTCAAGACTTCTTGGTTATTGGATTTACATTTAGTAAACTTTTCGTTTTCATTGCATATACAACCATATAATCACAGTACAGCAAACAAATCGATAACCAAGAATTGACGAAAAAAACTGTTTTGAAGCAATAATTTCCATTACCTCCTAAACCGGCTGTCAAGAAAGTTAAACAGGATTAGTTATTTTAGTACCACTTCCTTATCAAAAACATTTGCAATTATGAGCAATTAAAATAAACCGAATAATTTCTTCGTATGCTCAAACCCCAAAGTGGCGATTACCATAACTTTTTACTTTCCTAACCTTTGGTATAGGGAAGTATTGATTTCATGAAAATTTTCTAAATCTAGATTTTAACGGAAATACACGTTTTGGGGCTCAAGGAACCCACAAAGTTAAGTTTCTTAAAAATGTGTCTGTGGGAGGGTGGGTGTGTGACGCCTCTACGGGCGAAAGTACTGGACCGATTTTGATGAAATTTTAAATCAAGAGGTGTATCGAAAATTGTAGTTCTAGTTAAACTTTTCATAAAAATCGGAAACGGAAGTTAGACATGTTGTTTTGATCGCGTTTTTTATAAAACAAAATTTTGAAAATTTGAGCAAGGAATCTGAGAGTAGAACTTAAGGCAAATCGAAAACTTAATTACCAAACTCTTTAGCTTCAAATGGCGGCTGCTACAGCTTTTTGAAAATCTCGACTTTAACGCTCATTTACTCAAAAATTAGTTGTCTGATCAGGATCAACCACCACTTATTTGAGAGCCCTTCCTAGGTAGTGTACGATGAAATAAAATTAATTTCGAAAATCTAAAAAATATAGCAATGGCGCTGCTTCGAAATTTTCAAAAAACGATTTTTCAAAAACTGTCTATACGATTTCTTTTAAACTTTCTGAGCCGATAGAGCTTGCATTAAACTACAAATTTATTTTTTACTTATCTCCCAAATTTTACTCTGACGCTTTCCAGTAATTTTTGAAAATTTTGTAATTGATTAATTATTTACTTAAAAACGTAATTAATAAATATTGACAAACCGTCAAATAAAATGAAATTTTGAAATCGGCTGATGCCATAACATAAATTCAGTTGAAGCGCCTAAAATTGTAGATCTAGATTAAAATTAATAATGCTTAAAACTAGTTAAACTTGTTTACTGCAATGGTAAATTAATTAATTTTATTAAAGTCGTAATTAAAACGAAAGTTGACCAAAATTTCTACTAGTTGCTGCCGAAATAGGTGTTCTTCATCGCTATGACGTCTAAAGTTGGCACATACGTAATTTCAATTTCCACTAGTTATTTTCCTATGTTCGGGTCGGCTTGGGACACACTGTATGCTCGCTAGAAACGAACGACTCCTACAAATTTTTGAAATTTTATCCCACATTCTTTAAACGATTAATCCAACATTATACACTTATCTTGAATACTAAATGATAAAATTTTATGCAACAATATTTAAAAAATAAATAAAGCGAAATAGGAACTTTTTAAAAATTCAACAAATAAGTTTCATCATATTTTACAAAACAAAAACATTGCATATTTTATCTATAATAAACTATTAACCAAAACAAGTTAAAGGTATAACAAAACTATTTACCATTTAGTTTTCTACGTGCAACATCATCCAAAACTGCCCGCCAGCCCGCCAAACTATGTACTGTGGCGAACGGCCAATTACAATCGTACTTGACGGCGCCTGTTTTATGACATCTGTCAAAATACTAGCAATGTTAGTAGCATAGACGGTGATGCCACGATGCTACTTTACAAACTGTATTCTTTATTAAAGAGTTGCAAATTGCGGTACCACTATCCGACATAGTGTACGTGTACTTGCCTGTAATTTCCTTTAAATAGACATTTTAGAGTAGTGATAGGCACTATTGAATTAAATAAACTATCGATAGTTAATTTAATAAGTGAATAATTTCAACTACCGAATGAATTCATTCGAATAATTGATTTAAAAGAATTTAACTGAGAGTTCGCAAATACCGAATTACCGATAACCGTGCTGACCATGTGGCATAATAAATTATGTCAAAACTTTATGAATTTAGGATGTTTATACTTCCTAATACTTATGGCAGTTTACGTAAAACACCACGGGGTCTTACAGCGGTTAACAAAAAGTCGCTGCCATCCACATATTAGTCTTATGTAAATTATTATTAGTTAATTTACTAAATACATTAATCTCATTCGAACAGTTTTCTACTATCAGATAATTCGAATAGTTGGCAACGCAGTTTTACTTCTTGTTAAACATTTATTGACGTCAAAAAACATTTCCTTTGACGTAAAAAATTATTTTTTAAAGTCAGAAAAACATTTATTGACCACAAAAAATATTTCTTTGGAGACATTAATACATTATCTGACGTCAACAATTGTTTTTAACATCAATAATTTATTTTTTGACGTTAATAAATTTTTTTTAAACTTTTTAAAATTTAATTTTTGAGTCTAAAATTCACTATTTTGATGTAGAAATTTAAAAAATATATATATTTAATTATTTATAATTAAAAAAAAATATTTTTGACGTCACAAAATTATTTGTTGACGTCAAATACGACCCTGCGCGGAATGACAAAACAGTGCGGTGGTAACTGCTGTGTCAGCTATTCCTAAAATAATCGGTAATATCCAAATGTTTCAATCAAATCATAGTTATCTCGTTGTCTTTCGTGTTTACTCCCTAAAGAACACCGTCTTTATTCATTTGGATTTAGCGAATTCTGTCTGCATTCGCATTATTATATTACGACTATAGTATCATACATTCTCAATGGTCATTTCCAGCTGACTAATAATGTAGTCGCTATCCGGCTATCGCATCGACGCTAGCTCCCAAAGCAACATTTTGTCTTTCGAACAATTTTATGTTTGTCGAAATGTTTTGATAATCGAATGGTTCGATTATTTTCATTCGAAATATCTAATTATTGCATACACAAAATACTTGGAAAGTGGCATCCCGGCATATCGATCATATCGATGAACGTTAACCTTAGATAGATGTATAAGTAAATAACTGGAAATATCGTTAACGTTACTATAATTGCAGGAAATAGGGGTATAAATGTATTTTTCTCTTCGTGCACAATGAACAACCAAATAACACAAATAAACAAGCAGTGCGGGATGAATATTTTTATAAACGACTGTTTTCCAAGTGGATGGTAGAAGAGGGTGGTAAGGACCTAACTTTCTCTGTGGGTAGTAAGTAGGCAGTCGTCCCCTGAATTAACTACAAGAAAGTGATTTTCAGGATTATGTAATTATTGTTAGGTGGCAAATTTGTGATATGGCCGAACTAGGCACTCGCCACTTTGGAGATTCTCTTTTTCGAGAAATACATAAAAATAGTTGGTTAACGAGAGTACCATTGAAAGACTCAAAAAAGGTATGTTTCTGGTGATTATTCAAGAATAATTTTCTTAACTATTACATTTTATAGAAAAGGGAACGTGTGTGGACCGTATTTTGTGTTCACGATGAAGCAGAACCTTATTTAGAAACTTATACCGATTCTAAAGCAGCTATATTACATAAACCGGATAAGTTTGTAGCTTTAAATGATACGAAAAATATATCTCCAACTATATGTGCTCACGAACAGGAGTTTGAATTTGTGATAAATTTAAAAAACGAAGTTGTAAGACTGGCAGCTCCAACATGGGAACTTATGTTAGACTGGGTGGAAAGTCTTCGAGGAAAACTGTACGATCTGCGAGTATTGAATCCCAAAGAGAATTTATACAGCAAATTACCAGAACCAAGAAGTGCTCCATTACTCCCTACACGAGATCCAACGTCTCCTTTGCCACCACCTCCACCTGTTCCATTAGCATTACCACCAGGAGTTGAACCTCTACCAGTTAATACTGATGCTGCACCTAACACCTCTTCTGATCCTGTTTCATCTAGTGTGAGGTAAAAAATATTTTACTACCGTACATGTACTAAATCAATTTTACCATGCTAATAGTCATTAAACTTTTTGGGATTATGTGTTTAGTGGTTTAAGCATTTTATCAGTGAAAATAGGATGTACGTACCTATTCGTATGTCTCGGTTGAATAAATGAAAGTACTTAAAAAAAATACAAGATTATTTATTTATATTAATTTAAAATTATATTAATACTCTAAATACATCCACTCTAGAGTGCATCCAGCTTTGCAAAGAGGAATTTCTCTTCCTGAAAGAACGAGAGAAACTGGAACTTGTACAGCTGAAGGGGTAACTGTTATTGAAGTGAATAACTGTCCAGGAGATATATTTAATTTCAACCTTACTGATATTGATAATTCCTTGCCACATTCAAATTCCACCTCTTCAGAAGTACGAAGCGCTCATTATGATCAAGTATTTCAGTTGCGTCACTCGCCAGGTATTACCTTCCATCATGTCGTATAAAGATACTGCTTCACTTTTATTTTAGGACCCTCAAGCAGACAAACTAGAATACAAAGATCAAATAGTTCACCAAGAAGACTACAACCGCCTCCGCAACCCTATCGAACATTAAGGGAGCAACAGGTACTAGAATTGCAAAACGAAATCAAACACCCTGCAGGAGTGCGGTTACAAATAAGAAGAAAGGACTGTATTAGTTCAATTGCCCTTGGAGATGCTTTGGGTGGTGTTTGGTAAAATTTTTGTTATAATTTGTTCTGTAACAATTTGTTAAAAAAAAATGAGCGATGCTTTTTGCCTGGACTTTCTTATACTTAAGAAACATTACCTTTTTTATATTCAAACGTATTGATGCAGAATTATTTTTTACGTCAGTTTTCAGTTTTTTCAAAATTTTTGTGCAGTCACATTATATCTCTATACCGCTACTACTATAAAAAATTTGATACCAATCTATCTACGCGTTTGAGTAATAAGGCACTAAAATGAATATTTTCAAAACACCGTAGCAGCCGCAATTTGGAATACAGAAAGTTTATAAAAGTACATTGGATTTGTTTTAAAGTCTTTCATCAGATTCCAGCTTCAAAAGTCTTATTTTCCGTATACATTTTTATATTCCAAAGCGCATTAAAATCGACCCATCTGTTTAGGAGCTATGGGCACACCCACCTACACACTTACAGGCGAACATTTGTAAAAACAACTTTTTTTGATTCCTGGAAGTCCAAATACATGTATTTCCGGCAAAATCTTGATATCGAACATTTTCATGACATCGATACTTCCCTATACTGAAAGTATAGGAAAGTAAAAAACAAAATTATTTTAAAAAGAAATCAGAAGCAGTAATATTAATAAATATTTTTATTTTACATCACATTTATATTGGCAAAGTTATAATGTTGTATTTTCAGGGTATGCGGATGGAAACAGAAGGAGCATCCAATGTTATATAATTTTCTTCACATAGGGGATCAATTAGTTAGCATAGAAGGTTTAGATGTCCACAGTGCCAATGATGCTCACAAGATTTTGCGCTCTACTAGTTGTGGTCTTTATGTAAAAACATTTCTTACCTTTCTTCTTATATTTTGTTTGCTAATAGATTTATTTTTAGGTAAACATGCTCATAAAACGAGTTCCATTTGGTCAAGTATTTGTGATACGCAGAGATTTAGAAGGGCAGCCATTAGGTATAATTCAAGAAGGCAATACAGCAGTCATACAAACTGTACAGCCAGGAAGTTTAGCTGCACGACATGGCCTTCCAGCGAAAGCACCGACATGTGATGGTCTTTCTTTTACGAACTGGGTATTAACAGAAATTAATGGCCGTCCATTGAATCTCTTCTTTAAAGAAAACCAAGTTAAGGGTCGTCTGAACTCAGTTGGTCGTGATATTTCTATTTTAGTGCAACCTTTGGATCTGATTAAACAACTTAAAAAACAATTAAAGTCGGTTAGAAATTACAAAGAATATATTTTGCAATAATATTGTTAATATAAAATCTTTCATATCTTACTCAATTTTTTTTGAATACCTACTAATAAAAGATCTGCTATTTGTAAATTATACCTAATATATTTTTGCAGCCAAATTTACTATTATAATAGTATATATTTACAATTAAAACTTACTTCTAAGAAAGACTTTTCTGGTTTTATATTATGCTCGCACTTAAAATGAAAGGTAGTAAATAGAGGCATTTAAAAGAAATAACATTAATAAAACTTGCAGACCTTAAAAATGCTAAACATACTGTTGCAAATGTATATCTAAAATCTTACTTAACAAAGCAAACAATGAAGAAGAAAAGAGTTCCAAAAACCACAAACATTTTAACTAAAACAATTCTATAAATACGGGTTAAAAAAAATCGAAACATTTAAAATGTTCAATAATAGTGCTTGTTCTCAATTATTTTTTCTGGCACATGCATCACAAATCGTACCAGGATTAGTAACTTTTCCTGTAAAAATAATACTCTTCGTGGGTTTGTCGACAATGAAGTAGACAAAATCTCTGTTTGCATAGAACTTTGGTGGGGGAGACTTGTATGCAAACGATGCTCCTTTAACGTAACAAAAACAGTGTTATTTTCATAAAGCTACTTTATTTGATTGTCTTACTAACCTGCTGCTGATGTAGCAACAGTACCTTCTTCAGTAACTTCAATTTTTGCTTGTTGGATGACGCGGGTTACGTAAAGATAATGAGGGAACATTCCTAATAAATCTGCCTTGTCCATGTTAAATACGTCTTTGATTCCCATCTGAAAATTAAATGCAAAATGTGAAGCTAGCATTTTTATAATAAGGATACTTTCGAATATTGATGGTTTATAAAATATTCTGACGTTAGAAATAAATTTTTGACCAAAAAAAAAGTTGAATAAAAAGTAAAACGGCATCCTAACATTTTTGAGTAAATAGGCGTTAAAACCAAATTTTTCAAAAATCATAGAAGGCGTCACAAATAAATCAGCGTGCTGGGACACGAACCAAATTGTAGATCATCCCCAGCTCTACCAGCCTACAAGATTTTAAAAAATTCGTGGTTTTGATAGGGTTGCCAGACGTTTGGGTTTGACTGGAAATGTCCAGGTTTGATATAAAATTACTGGATGTCCGGTTTTACACAAAAATTGTGCATGATTTTTTGTTTTTCAAATACATTTGACCATTCTTAGTTGCACGCATATACAGGGTGTCTCACAAAACATTTCCAGCATGGGGAGTTATTTACAGTAGAACTCCAATTATCCGAATCAATTGGGACCGGGTCCCATTCGGAGAATCGAAAATTCGGATAATTGGAGTTTTCCCCGAAGAAAGGGTCTATTAATTAACTTCTGTATGTATATTGAAAATGGGAGAAAAAAAACTACATATATATAAAGAAAAAGAGCAATGTATTAATTAATTAAAAAAATTTACATACATACTTTGATAAATGACAGTTATTGCTTACTAAACATGTCCGTCAAAGTAAGCTGCTTGGCCGCCTTAACCCGTTTTCGGGCAGCCAAGCGATTCGGATAATCAGCGATTCGGATAGTTGGAGTTCGGATAATTGGAGTTCTACTGTATTTGTTTTTAGGACCACGAGCGACACCACTGCGATCAGCCTCTTTGTTTCAATGACATAAGCATTCCCACATAAGTAAGGAACTGTATATGTCGCTCTCACATAGTGTACTTAGCCATTTCACGGAATAGACAACCAGATCATGAAATGAAAGAAAATTTTTTTTCTGTTCTTTAAAAAAAATTATCTGTTTTGACAACTAACCCAAAGACCATGAAGATGTGATAACATTGTTCTAAAAAAAAATGTCAAAATGGCCAATTACACTTATGCTTGCTAGACTTTTGGATTTACCAGGTACGTCCGGGTGAGCCAAAAGATTGTCCGGGTTTACATAACAATTAAGCGTATTTTCATGTTTTTCTAATACACATTAACATTCATAGTTGCATGAATATACAGGGTGACTCGTAAAACTTCCTAGCATGGAGATCTCAGAAACTACGAAAGATACAAGTTCGATTACATTATAAACAATGTTCACTATCAAAAGGGGAATTAAAAACCATAAAGAAATTAAAAATTCATTGTGGTTTAGTTGCTACAACTAAAAAACTAGACCTTTTCGTGCTATATAACTTTTATTGAAAGAGTTTTATTTAGTGTATTTCCGTTACTGATAAAGTTATAATCATCTCTATTGGTGGAACACACTGAAACTGTATTTATATAATGTTTTCAAGATTTATTTAGATTTTTGTAATAAAAAATCCCTAAAGGGCAAAAGGATGCACGAAGAAGAAGAAGTAATAAAAAATATTTATTTTGCTTTTATTACAATTGGACTATGTTTTTCAAAAACAAAACTTTTTTTTTCATTTCTTTTTTACCTAATGCCAGTCAAAAATGTCCGGGTCACGAAAGTTTTGTATCTGGCAAACCTAGTTTTTGGGTAATATTTTTTTTTACAATCCAAACAAAAATAATGTTTTACTTTGCAATATTCAAGTGTTTAAAAGTTCTCGTACATAGTAATATTGTGTCCCCCAAGAGCTACTGCAGCACCAAATTTGATTCCGATCTGTCAACTCGGTTTTGAGTAATAAGACGTGGAAGAAAAATTTTCAAAAAAGCGTAGCAGCTGCCATTTATATGCTAGGGAGTTCGGAAAAAAGCATTGGTTTGCCCTAAGATTTTCTTTAAAACTACGGAGTCAGATTTATCAAATTCGTTTTCCGGAAAAATACTGCAAAAAGAAACCACTTTTGATTACGGATATTTTTTAAAAGCTTATTGAATATTAGATGTATGCTCATGTTTTGAAGCACATTGAAATCGGCCCATCCGTTTGTTTGTTATGAGGAGTCGAGCATAGACATTTTTTTAAAATCACTTTTTGGGTATTCCTAGCGATCCACAACGTAATTCCATCAAAATATCGAATTCAAAAATTTTTATAAAATACATCCCTATTAACACGTTCATTGTGGATACGCTATTTTGGATACTATTTTAATTTTTGATATGCGGGTCATTGTGTCCCGTAAGGTTACTAGTATATTTTTATGTCCAGTGATGTACCGACTGCAATGGAGCGGGCAGGTTATAGTGGCGTATTAATTTAGTGGGTAGTCATTAGAACTTTTGATTGAAGATCCCCCCCCCCCCCCAAAAGTCCAGCTGATTCAGGTCAGGAACAGAAAAATATTTTTTTCAAAATAGCGCTCTGTTGCCATTTTGTAAATTTAAGTTGGCATTTGTTTTTCACAAAATAGTATTTGTTCTCCAATAATAATAACCCAAATTTTGTAGCTTCACCGCAAGCCGTTTAACAGTTAGAAGAGGGGGAACATTTTACGACCTGAAAATGTAAATATCTTAAAAATTATATGATTTACTACACATTACAGGTAGGATACCTTTTATTAGTTTCCCTTCAGTAGACTAATGCATTACAGGGTAAAAATGACTCGTAACGCAGCGAACGTGTTAATACCGGAAGTATAGGAAAGTAAAAAAAAAGTGAAGCACTTTGCCTCGATTTCTCCATACTGCAACTCTCGTCCACCTTTTATATGTGAATATTGTAGCCAGTTCTAACAGTTACCATGATATTAGATTATCATTTACACTATGCACACAACGCAATCACTGCTTGCCAATTGTACTGCTGCATATGACAGTACAAGTGTAGTTATAAACCGATTCACCTAACTTTCTTTTCTGGTTCCTGATCGTTTTAAAAACGTTTGCACCCGATAAATTTTCGTCCCTGGGTATTTCAAATTTCAATAAGATCGAATCCAGTAGCTCTTCAGTTGCTGATAATAATCCATATGAGAAATGGATACAGTGCCTATGGCAGGTAGTTAGTGTTCCGGATTAAAATATTACAGAGTGAACGGAATTTTTAAATAATTCCGAAATGCAAACGGACATTTAAAATGGTTAAATCACGAAACAGTTGTACTTAATTAACAAATCCAATCGTGCATTATAATATAAAATGTTTATTCTATCCACCGATTCCGATGATCAACTTACTTTATCTAAAACTGAATTCATATTCAAATCAGAGCTTATAGTAAATCTTGGCAGGAAAACTTGTACATCTTCATCACCATACTGAGCTTCTGCAACAGCCAACGTATCCAGAATTTCATTAAATGGAGTATTCGCCAGTTGTTTTAGAAATGTTGACAGTGGTTCGCCTTTACGAGGTAGTATAACAATCATAGACATTCTGTCTCCCTACAATATTAATCATAACTTAGTACTGCACTCTTTGACTATAGGTATATGCATCACATGGACTGCTAATTGTCAAACACAAACACCGTCGGAACAAGGGTCAAAGCACGACTTGACATGCAACGCCATAGATACGGGCGACTGTTTTTATTTTGAATTTATGCAATAAATGACAGTCACTAGCAGTTCATGCGAAACAGATATAGTCAAAGACTGCATTATTTTCTACACATTATTTACATTTCCATAAGGTAATTCAACTGCATGAGCTTTTAAGCTTGGAATAATACTGTACGGATAAGCTCCAATTTGGTACATCATCATCACCTGACCCTTAGCCTTTCCAGACTCGTCAAAGAATGTGTCTGTATGTGTTGCAGTTTTGTTGAAGGGTATTTTCCATTGACCTTTGAAGAACAAGGTGCTGATCATTAGGATTTCAGCATCAATTATATCATCTGCAAAAACGAAATTATAGTATTGTGGTGCAAAAAGAAAAACAATTGTGTTAGAATTACCTATTTGTGCAAAATTCTGTATTCTGTTTCTTGTCGCAGTAGCAACATACGAGTTTATCGAATTCGTGGCTTGAACCAAATTTTTAAAATCGGTAGGTATTACATCAACTCCATAATAATTTTTCGTTACTGCTTCATAGGTACGACTGAGATTTTGATCATTTGCAGTAAATATGGCACTGGATAAGTCTAACTGTACATTGTCTGCGTTTTGCTATAAAATATTTAAATTATAACAGTATCTGATTTATATGCTAACTATAAAGTTTATAGGGGTCTGAAAACTTCTTTAAAAATAGTACCAATGCAAAACAACCTCGGGTTGCACAATTTTATTAGACCAATTTACATAAGCCAAGTCCAACAACAGATTGTAGAAACTGCTACACATAATTTCTGATATCATAAGATATTTTTTTTAATGAAATGGTAATTTTTGCGTTTTGTTGCAGTTGATAGTTCTCTTTTTATCCTACACTTACGGGGGCATAACATAATTATGACACCCCATCTAACATTCAGAAACGCTCAGACAAACTCAAAGTCACCCTGTCTGGGAATCGAACTCAGAAATGTTTGGTAGAGCAGTGCCAAAGCCAGCGGCCGTAACTGCTGCCTCTGCTTAGCTCTGATACCTACACGTAGAAACCTTACTTCTCCACAAAAAAGCACGCTTTTACTAAATAACAGTCAATCGTCTTACCAACAAATATTTTGTGAGTGATTTATAACTATGTCTGAAGAGATCTTTATTATTATTTGTTGGGATCTTAAGAACATCTTCCAACTGACGCGCAGTGTTTCCCCTCGCGCCTTCGGCAATAATTGCCATTAACGACCAAACCGTGTAAGGTGATATTGCTAGATTCAAAGAATCACCAGCTCGGTCTGCTGTTTCCTAGAGAAAGAAATACTTTTATTATAAATCGAGTATAATATTTAACAAATCAACTTACCGCTAACAAAGTTAATGCAAATTGGTTCAAAGATTTACTAACATCATGAATAGCATCAAATTCGTCGGTTTGAGCCTTTTGCGCCCAAATAGAGTGTACGATAGAAAGAGCTATTACAAAAGATAATATTTCTGAAAAGTAAAAAAAAATAATATTAAACATATCAAACCAGAAATCGATTGTTGCCGAAATGGTATTGTTGTTTCTCACAGAGATTTTTCAAAGTATAAGATTTACTTTTATTGCGTTTAGAAAAAAGATTTTTGGGGGATACTATTGTTTGACTGCTAAGGCATCCCTCCCTTGTACCTGAAGTTTTTGGAAACGCAGGTAAAAAACTAAGAGGCTTATAATCAGCATTATCAGAACATTTTATTCAATATTTTTATATACTGACTAGAACATACACCTACACTATAGTAAGCAACAATAATAATTATAGCGGAATATTTTAATTTTCCTAAATTGCACTTTTTTTGTTGAGATAACTTCTTTCTAAGAACAGGGAAATAAAATAGCAATATTTGCACTTGAGCTATCATTTATGCTTCCACGCGTTAACCGACCGCAAACCTCAAGTCATGATTGTATAAGAATTATGTAATTAAACTTTCACAAAAAATATGTTTGGGCTTTATTAGTTATTACAAAGTTGACGATTTAGTTATGTTTATGTATATCTAAACCAATACTTTTTATTTTTATAAACGAGACATTTTCGAAAGGAAATGTTTAATACCATAAAGCCCCAACACAGGGTTTGCCTTAGAGCTACTGTGGTTTCCAGATAATACCCTTGCTCCGCCGCCGTCTAGATGAAAGAATAAGAATTTGTAAAATTTAGGATGGGTGTGTAGGCATTTAAGGGTGGATACCGCAGTATTTTTATTTTAAAAGAAACAAGAGTCTGTTTAGAAAATGTACAGTACTACCCAGGGATGTGAAATTAATTACCGTATTTTATACGATAAATTACGGTATATTACCATTTTTTAATTACAGTAAATTACGACATAAAAACACGTAAATTACCTGCGGTAATTTATTAAAATCCCCCAGATATTCAGCGAACCGGAAAATTACCCATTTACGTAGAACCGTTGATATAAAATGGTAAGTTATCCAATTAATTATCGTCTTTTATATGGTAAATTACCATTTAACCATTAAACATAATAATAATTTTTAGGAATTAATATAAATTACCTGGTAATTTACGATACATTTTAAATTAGCGTCCTTCGTAAATTACGATTTTTTTTGTAAATTACTGGGTAACATAAAAAAATAAATTGGGCTAATTTTACATCTCTGGTACTACTCTACTTTGAAGATTTAGATAATTTTAAATGGGTATAGGTGCGCGATTGTTCTTCTGCAGTGGTTGTTTAACCGCAGGATATTTTAATAAAAAAGATCAACGAATTCCAAGCTTCACATTTGCGAATTTATTGTATTTATTTAAAGTAATTCCTCTAGGTTAACCAATCAAATTAAATTTCAATATAAATTTAATGGGTTTATGACAAAAATTACTAAAAGGCATATTTCGATCATATTTAAAGTGGGTAGATGCCATAGCACGTAACATCCTTGCTGTGGAATGCAACAGGTAGGTAACTAGGAATCATCATCGTAGAATTTGAGTAGATGACGTAAACGTTAGCTAGATGCAGAAATGCTTATAGGTAAGAAAAATGGGCACAATTGCTAGCTTCGTTAATATTAGAGCTAAGAAGTCGGTTAAATAGGCAAAGTATTGCAGTTCTTTGTGCTGATTACGATGCTGTATCAAAAAAAGTTGAACGTCTTTTTTTTTTAGATATTCCATAAAATTCCATGAACATTCTGTATATTTTTGCATATTCTAAAAGAAAATTTAATTATGAATAAAAACGTTTTAATACAATAATAATCTAAAGTGGATAATAAAAAAGTTATCGGTAAAATTCTTTTATGACCAGCATCAAAAATTGCTTCGTACGTAGAAATAATTTGTTGATAAACGCCATAAATTATTTTTTTATTGTCGACTTTAGGTTACTACTTCATAAAGCTTTTATATTCAGTTTCAAGAGTTTAATTTTCTTTCAGGATACTCAAAAATGTAATTTGAACGCGTTCCATTTAAAAAATGCTGTTTTTATGAATGACGCGTAAACGTGAGGTTCAATTGATTTTTTTTTTATTACAGCATAGTAATCAGCACAAAAAACCTGTAATACTTTGCTAATTTAACCGACTTCGTAGCTCTAATATTAACGAAGTTAGCAATAATGCCCCGATAATTTTGAACACCCTGTATACGTCACTGCGAAATTTGGGGCATTTAGACAAAACCCAAACTGCATTCCAACCGTAGCTCTATCAACTCACAAAATTAAAAAAAAAACGTGGATTTTTAGAATGGGTATATTTTTTTGAAAACCTACAAATGTTTTTGTACCTTAACATTTTATGAAATCAAAATTTCAATCGATCTAACCAGTAATTTTTAATAAACAGGTACTAAAGCAAAATTATTTGAAAAATCACAATCGCTGCCATTGAACCATTCTATTTGAAACTAAATCAAGAACGTCGCTTCGGGGTTTTTTAGGATGGGCCAATCTGGAGCCAACATATGATAGGTGTGGCCCAAGGAACATCTTAAATACAGAAAGCAAAATGGGTTTAGGGTAGAGCTGGGCAAATAAAGAAATTTTTAGGCGCGATCCAAAAAATTTAGCCCGACCCGGCCTGTTTTATTAGGTACATGATTTGAGGCCCGCTCCAGCCCGACAAATTAAAAAACCAACTGACCTGGGCCGGCCCGTTTTATGATTATATAAATTCAACCCGGCGAGGCCCTGTTAGGCATAACTGGCCTGACAAAGGCACGCTAGGCCCGGTTAGGAATTTAAATAAGCCCGGCCTGGCTCGATATTTTTTTTTTTAATTTAGGCCCGAGCTAGGGCTTCGGGATGCCCATCTCTAGTTTAAGATTTACTAAAATTATACAAATAATGAAAAATTGCTTGTAAATACTGTATATTATACAAAAAACATTTTATAGTGATAAAATTGACAATCTCTTCTTATTTTATCCGGACCTACAGGGAGGAGAAAGGCTGAAGGTCCGGACAAAATAAAGGGTGGGCCAGCCAGATATATTAAGAGAGCTCGGGTCCACCCTTGCCCTCCTCTTGGCGCCGCCACTGAATTTAAACAGTCTTTTCAATAGATATTAAAAAACGACCAAACAAGCATAATCAGTTAATCACCCACAGATAAATATTTCCAAAAAACTTTTTTAGGCCCCTCAGGCCTCAAAACGTGTTTTACGTTAAAATTCCAAAATCGAAAGAACATCACTTTTTTTTCTATATCTACGGAAAGTATCTATCTATATAATAAATCCCTAACTGTCCCACCATTCTCGACAAAAATTATCGCCATATAATACGACGGCCCTTACATATCCGAGCGGAGGCGTAGCCCACAGGTTCCTCTAGTCTTCTTTCTATATATTAAATCTAGAACTTTTTTAACTTTGCATTTACATTCTTACAAATCATTCCGGGGCTCATTGTGTTTTAAATTTAAACCAGTAATTTTCATATTTAAAAAATAGCCCATTTAGTATTAAAAGAAATCTAACGAAAATTAAACATTATTCCACTGAGAAAACAAAACGAAAATTCATGTTACTTCTGGTAAAACCGGAAGTGATACTAATTGGCGGTATCACCATCTTTGCAGATTTTCTTAATGTAACTTAATGTGTATTACACGAGTTGTTCTGCGTATTCATTGCTTATGAAGTTATAGATTTTCATGGCACACACTGTATATCTTATTTTTTATGTTTTTAAAATTTATTTTTGTTTTGGTTTTTAATAATAAGTATTTATTATAATAAAACTAGATGTATGTTTTACAGAATTTAATAAAACTTCTTGTGTATAATAACAATGGAAAATGTACGGGTTACGAAACTTTTAGACCTGGCAGCCCTAATGGTAACCATCATGAAGGGCGACGCGCCACTTAATTTTAATAGCTTTCATGGGGCGTAGCGCACGGGCTCACACAAAATAATCGTATGGGCGGGCATACAATTTAATATAAGATATTTTAAAATTTTTCTTAAAACACTCAAAGTTGTATGTAAAATTAAAATATTCTGTTTTTTAGTCGCACTGTATCGGCGAGATCAAGCAGTATAAAGAACAGGAAAATTAGTTGTTTGCTTATGTAAATATATTCAACTCCAAAAATGTTGTGCCATGACCTCTAGTTAATTTGGCTCTTCGCTAAAACTTAAGTTAAATTTTCTGTAGCCTTACATTCTCAAGAATTTTTGTAAAAAGCGTAGGTAAATTGAAACTTAGCTAGACGTAGTACTTAACGATATATTAATTACAACGTTAACACTAATTTTATTTCTGGTGTTGTTCTAATAACTTAATTTATTATTCAGTCATAAAATGGGAGGCGAGGTCAAAAACGAATAATTGCTCTGAATTATTTTATATTTATATTCGATATGCAACGGCTGATTAGAACAAAAACTAGGTATACCTACTAATAATTATGATGTTTATTTCGATTAGCTAAAAGGGGAGTAGCTGTTTGTCGTTGTTCTCCATTTTAGGTGAAATCGCTTCAACAACAGTGAATAGTAAAGTGGAATACGTTTACGAGTTTAATTAATACATAAACAATGAATAAAATGTAAATAGATCAGAATGAAAACATTCGACAAAATAATATATTTGAAATAGGTACTTACGAAATGTTCTAAAACCCATATTTCTCATTTTCTTGAATAATCAACACTATTTTGACATTCAAAGCACGTCAGAAGCTACGCGACGATTAAAAAGACTTTGTTTTTGAAATGTTACTTAGTCAACACAACTCGGACGACAAGTTTTATTACAGTCGATGGAGGCACCGGCATTGAATAGTACAATTCGTGACGACCTTTAACACGGAGCTATCCAATACGTAGTTCCCAATGTGATATCCACAACTTTGGTAAACTTTTCAATTATCAAAAAACAAAATGCTGTAAATCAGTTGCATCCTTAATTGAAAATTCAATTCATTTATATGTAAATCGATTACCTGCCAATACACGGCGCGGCGGTGATACATTCATAAGCTACAACGAATTGATTACAGCACGATTAGGAAAAACCCAAAGGTGCTTACGGATGTTTATCCTCGAAATATTACATGCAATAATGATTAAGTAATTTAAAAAAGTCGAAGAATTTTAACTGCTGATGCATCTTTATTTATAATTGATACGCAATTGATTTTATTACTGATAAATCTTTCAAAGAAAATGGTCAATTTTAAATAACATTCAAACTAATCTGAATTCTTTACTGTACTGCTAATTCTGGATTTGGAAACTTTGTAATTGCTTCAGACTTTTATCATACTGCGACATTTTAATTCACAAATAGTATACAGTGTGTAACAAAAGTATGGAATACATTCGATAGTGTCGTTAATTGAAGTTTACCGCAAAAACTCTCAAACGGGTATTTAATGGCACATTCTGATGCTTCTCAGAATTTTTTTAATAGTATTTTTCCGGTGTATGATACGTCATCGATTTTTTAAATGATATGGATAATTTCTACTATCAGTTGATAGCATTTTTCCCCAATACTTATTATATGACTTCAATAATTGATTTTTTGACGTCAAAAAGGCTATTTCAGACGTCTTAAATTTATTTTTTGATGTCAAAATTTGATTTGTGACGTCAAAGATTGATATTTTCACATTTGAAAATCATTTTCCTAATGTAGAAATTTAAAACATAACTATATAATATTAATAATTAAAACGGATTTTTTGACGTAAAAAAATCTAATGTTAACGGCACAAAAACATTTATTGATGTTTGAAAATTGCATACACAATGTATAATTAAATAATAAATAGAGTTAAAGTTATTAGTAGGTATTCGTCAATAAATGCGTAAAAATTCAGTTTTTGACGTCAAAAAAGTATTTATTGACGTCTGAAGTCTGAAAATATTTGTTTGTTTAAGAATGAATTTGTTGCTCTTTTATTTTTTTTAATTTGCCGAGCGTTTTTTTTACGTCAATAAATGAATATCTGGCGTAAAAATTTGATTGCAGGATTTATCAACTTATCACATAAATTTAGACGTCCAAAAACTAGTTTTTAAAGTCCCAAAATAAATTTCCTACGTCTGAAATTCAATTAGCGACACCTAAAATTAGTTTTTTTGACATCAAAAATTATTTAGCGACTCGAGGAAAAAAGTAAAACGGCGTTCCATACAGGTACGTTAACTGGATGAACGATATCTATAATTTTTCGTTGTTGCTTATTGAATGTTATTATTCCCTAAAGAAGAGACGCCAGATTTGCAAAATAATAACCCATGATACCAACAGGACGGAGCTCCTCCTTATTATATGCGACTAATGTATACCTACGCCATTACGTCATCAAAATGTTTCCACCTCGATCCCGTATCTGTATGATAGACTTTCTTTTGTGGGGCTCCCAAAAAGTAAAATCTACAAAATCAACCCTACTAATTTAGAAGACCTTGAGCATAACACTTTTTCATCATGTCGAGCATTGCCAGGTTGTAAATAGAAGACACTTTGAACAGTTATAATTGATATTAAATTATAGTATATTATAGACCAAGGTAGAGAAGACATTTTTCTCAGCCGAGCAGAATTAATTCCCGAGATGCAAAGCATCGAGGGAAATAAGTTGCGAGGCTGATAAGTCTTCTCTACCGTGTTTTATATATTATTTTTTCCACTACTAGCACCTTTATTCCTTTTATAATTAATGGATTTTACATTAATAAAAAATAAAATTACAAATGCAAATATGCACAAAAATAAAGTAGCCTTGCTTGAAAAAAAAACAAGAGAAATAGTTAATTTCAATTGAAATTTATGTAAAATATATATTTTATAATAGTGGTTATAAAATGTCCAATTTTGATGATTTGAGTGAAAACTGCACTCCTCCTGAAATTAGGGTAGGTGCAGAAAGTGTTGGTGAACAGTTATTACCAGTAAAATCAAAAGATTTTTACATGAAAGTTTATGGTGAATTTAAAGATTGGTAGCAATTGCTTTCATTATTAACCAGTAGTTAATAATGAAATATTAGTAACCACTAGGAAAGAAATTCATCTTCTTGGCTCTAAAACAAAGTAAATAATGATATCGTTTAATGGTAGTAGTGGAAAAAATACTTTATATTACTCTAACAGTATGTATTTATTTTAAACTGATATGTATTTCGACATGTTTTCATGCCATTATCGAAGGTAATATTATAAAGTAAACAGTTGGTGTTGCTATAGAAACAATAGAACTTAGTGACTTGATCTTGATTATCAGTGCTTGCAGATGATTTGATTTCTCAATCTGCAACGTCCAATAAGGGCGAATTTAAAAAATCAATTTGCTCATTCATTAAAAGCACAGATTTTAAATGTGAATTTTAAATGCTTCCAGTATATCTGATTTACGTTTATCATCACAAAAATGTAAACATTTTATAGTGTTATTAGATGTCATTATGTGATTGTGTTCTAAAAAGTGTTTAGCATAATTGGATTTATGTGTATATATTTGTAACAGCGTACGTGTTCTTTGTACTTATATCAAAATTTCTAATTGTCCGGCCTATATAAACCAAACTACAATGCGAACAATTTAATTTGTAAACGCCTGATTTTAGCAAATCATCTGGTTTTTCTTCTGTATTAAACCAGGTGTTTAAAATGTTTTTATTTGTCTTAAAAATGACTTTACATTTATTAATTTTATTTCATTTTAGAATTTTTTTCCGACTGAATGCTAAAATATGGAATCGAAAAAAAAATATTAATAACCAAGATCAAGTCACCAAGTTCTATAGTTCATATAGCAACACTGGCTGTTTAATTTTTAATATTATCTGTGATAATAGCATGTACAAACATGTTGAAATACCTATAAGGTTAAAATAAATAGGTAATTATTGTTGAAGTAAATAAAGTATTTAATTTAATGTGAATATGAACTTTAACGAAGTAAAGCTGGAACTATTAATACACTTATAATTGTTTAAATTTTAGAATTGAAATTTTTTTCGTTTCATTTTTAATTTGCCATTTATTGTAATTAAACTAATTTCTTTCTGCTTAGATATGATTGAATAACATAGTCGAAATGAGAAAACAAATACTATTAACTGATGATAAAAATGGACGATTCCATAAAAAAATTGGCCCTTCAGAATTTAGTAAATGTTGAATGTGTACAACTTTAAAAAAATGTGTACCTACTACAATTTAAAGCAATGTGTACTAAAATTCCAAGCAAGAAGAAAGAATATCTACAGGTACACTCAAAGTAAGTGTTGAAAATGTCTTCCTTCAGTACAAATGCAAGCATAACAACGTTTGATGAGTGAACCACCGATTTACGTTATAGTAATTTCTTATTTCATTTGAGGGGGGTGTCTCTTTGTTTGAGCAACTTTTCCCGAGTTATTATTGGCACATTGTACATAAGTTGCTTTAAATGTCCCTATGGATAAAAGTCTAGTGGATTTAAATCTGGCGATCGCGGCGGCTAGACAACAGGGCCTTCGTAACCAATCTAATTTTTTAGGAAAATAAACGTTTAACTTTAGCTTTAGCAAACGTTTTGTAATTCGGTTGTCGTCTATCTGGAAATCTGTGTTGATATTCTCTTAAAACTTCAAGGGAATTTCCATTACAAAATCCATAAATGAAATATCAGACATACACAGAGCCGGGTTAGTGTTATTGACGGCCAATTTATATTTCTGCGCTCTCCTTGTGACCCTGCAGTTTTTGAGATATTTTTATTCAGAAATTTTAATAGCAGTAATAGTTAAAATTAATCAAACGCTTATACTTCATACCTTACTTATTGACGATGACCCAAGTTAGATCTAGTTCTGGATTATTTATTGTTGATGTCTGAATTACTTGTTTTTATGAAGGTTAAAAAGAATAATTTGTTGATATATTATCTAAACAAACGTAAACCTTTTAAAATATTTATTTAATATAGCAAAGGTGTGAAGTTTGTATCTGGAATTTGCACCATAAATATGTTAATAACAAAAACTCAATATTTTACCCTAATCGCTAAAATGTGAGAGCCTAAAACCCTCAATTTCAGACAGACAACCCAATCCAGAAATAAGCGGCAAACCCACTGATACACCTCAACATATAGAAAAATGTGTGCAGCTGGCCCGAGATCACCTGCTTAAAATTAATTTAGGCCTGGTATTTCGATGCACTAATAGTTGCTATTCAAACTTATTTTCAAAATAGCGAGTCAGAAGTCGGTAACAAAGTAAAGCAGAAAGGCACAATTTTTATGTTTAAGCAAAAAACAATTTTCATGAAATTTTGCATGTACCTACATTTTTAAATCCTGCAAATAGCTATTTCACAAATAAGAATTGAAATATGTAGTATAGATATTTGATAAATAAAACTACCTCGTAATGATGTGTTGTATATGAACGAATGAATACAAAAGTGAGCGTGCACTTGAAATGGTGACAGGCAGAGTCACGCACTAAAATCTACATGAACAGTAGCAATTTTTCTAGAAATCTGCTGGCCATTTCTCTCTAAAAACAAGAACAAAAAGAAAATTATATTTTACATTTCTTTGTTAATACCAATACCTTCCTATAGCTATGCTCCACATAGTGAGGAAGGTAAAATAAGAATAAATTACTAAAATAGAATGGCTATGGGAAGGGCCCACAATTTGCGCCTGCATTGGGGCCCCTTTTCTGAAGTTACGCCACTGACACGGAATTTTAAAATTAAAAATTATCTTCAAATTTGAAATTTTATTGATCTTACACATGCATTATAAGTGCATGATGCAAATTTTCCTATGAACTCTTTTATAATTCGTAATACATAAAAATGAGTGCATGATATAACAACTTACACTAAAAAATCTAAATAAATCACTTTAACACAATTCATGTAAATAACAGTTATTAATATAGACAATCTACTGTAATTCTAAAATGCGGGATGAATGCAGCAGACAAGCAGATTTACTACTTTCATTGTAACCGCAGGTAAAAAGATACTTATTTACAAAAAAATCAACAACAGCTGCAAGCAGCATTTAATAGATAAATCGTTCACATTTTCGGCAATTAATGGCAATGTATGAAATGTTACATCTGTAAATGGTATTAATATTAAATATTAATAAAACGGGAAATTTTAAATTTTGGTACACAAAAGGTGTTCTTAATGCTTCATTTACATACACGCTACATTTATTACTATAATTTACAATAAACATCATAGTAGTAATAAAACAGAAATTACAGTAAAATATTGATGCACAATCCATTTAACAATTCACCATAGCATATTAAAATTTACACTGATTTGTGTACGACAATAGCACATAATTTAATCCCAAATTATAAAAACTTGCTAACACATTGGGTGTCACGATAAAATTTGGTAACTTCTTCCCAAGACCAAAAATATAGAAGTATTTCTTTGATTTACTATCAAAAAAAAAATTTCCAACATGTAACACGTCAAAACCGCTCAGCCCAACCAAACAACTGATGCACCAGGGGACCGGAGGTTCGATAAGAATAGATAAGCAAAACACATAGTCAAAAACATTCATGACCCACCGCTGGCCATTCGTGCAGCTGAAGCGGCACACCGGTGATCACATAGCGCGCAACGTGTTAAGTTATCCTGTTCAATTTTAACGGTTACATATTTTATCACAATTATTTTTGAATTTCACTTTTAGTTCCGCTATTTTAACTAACTGACGCAAAATTGAATCACAACATATTTAAATTGGTAAAAACTCGTTGCAGTGATTCATTTGGAACAAGTTGCTAAAACATTTACTTGTGGTTTTATTTAGGTTCTAGGCTCTACAGGAGATATTTCAGTTCAGCGTTCAATTTTCTAAAGAAATGATCTGTAACTGAATTAATAAAATTATAATTGATTGATAACCTAATAGCTTGCAAATTAAATCGTGAGTAAATTGTTAAAAAATTTGACAAACCTAGCAATACCACTAGCAATCACTCCTCAATCGCAAAATTTTAATTTTATACAAATCTCGATTAGTAATTCTCACTCGTCCTATCACTACTCTGGTACTTGTAAATTAAGCATTAAAACGGCGTACCAAATCCACACTTTCGGTGATATATGAACACATTTCATATATTGTGATATAAAACATAACCAATACAGTAACTACAGTTTACTGTCGAGATATAATAACACACATATATTTACACCAAATGTATAGTGGAATGATACAAGAGACGAGTGCAAGATATTGTAAACCACTACCTATATCTACATTTATTTTATTATAGCAAGTTATACCACTGCCAACAACTATATACATTTTAGACATCTGACTAATGGTCAGTGCTGTCGACTGGTTACAGTTCTGAAAAACAGGTCTAAAAGCCGCTCTGAAAAACTCGACTGAAAAACGTTCATTGAACTAGGTTTAACATAATCACTATTGAATTCAGTAATTTGTCTCCATATGCTGACAAAGAAAGATAAGAAAAATTAAGTTTAAAACATAATAAATAAATTTAAAAAAATTATAAGTAAAAGGTATAAGTGGGTAGGTGTATATTATTTATTTCCAATAAGTAGAATTACATACATAATAATAGGTTAGAAGTTGTAGTTTCTGTATTGACATGACTCATGTCTGGTTTTCAGACCAGTTTTAAGACACAATTTTCAGAAAGGTTTCTTCAGACCGGTTTTTTCACAGCGTTATTTTTAGACCAGTTTTTCAGACTAGTTTATTAGACCAGTTTGAAATGGTCAAAAAACGGAATTGGTTAATCGGTTAATTTTTTTTTTCGACGGCATGGTCATCTTTAACCAGACAGTTGTGAATTTGCTCAGCCTATTTTCTTGAAATTGTCATGGCGTTATGACGATACTTCATTGGTAGCCAATTAAACAGGCTAGTGTCCTTTCCAAAATGCTGTGCTACCTTTGTATCTTAAGTCTAATCCAACCAACTAATATGCGTACTTTGTATAAAGTGTCTGCCTTTAAGCAAAGTATTTTTACAATAATTTAAAGTTTGCGTTTAGCAGTGTATACAAAATAAGACTGCTCTTAAAAAAAAAACAAAGGTGGAAAGTATACATTAGCCCCTTAAAATTCAAAAGAGACGAGTCGTTCGTGAACGACCTGTTCAAATTATTCAACTCATGGCCTTGACCGAGATGAATCGGTTCAACTCATTTGAGTGACAGAGACCCAAATCGAAGTACTGAGCGTATTTGCCCATCTCTAATTTAAAATGCAACACTGGCGTAAATTTAAATCAAGGTATGAAAGCAACAAGATTTATTTTAAAACAATTATTTTTTTTTATTTAAACCTATTATTTTGATTTATTATTTTTTATTATATAAATTGATTTTTATGATCTTTTCAATTAAAATCCAATATTTTATTATACTTCTCTTAATTTAATTCTAATTAATTTTAATTATGGTTTAAACCAGAATATAAAACAACATAATTTTTTTTCAATCAACAATTTAAATCATCTTACAGTAAAAAACAAGCATTTGTAATTTACGTTTCACGTTTTCTGAAGATTTGCTTTTATCACGTATTTTCAACACTGCTTAACCACTTGGTGCCAGCTGCAGCTAGCGTGGGAGCACAAAAATTGGCATTGTAAATCTTAAAATTATGTATTTGTTTTTATACGAGAATCTACTTCACTGGATATGTCACCCACACAATGTGTTTTACAAATAAACATTATTTTGTTATTTAAACTTTGCTTTTAATAAAATCTAATATTTTATTGCCATCTACTTAAGTCGAACAATTTTAGTGATTGTATTAGTTCGTCGGTCTTATTATGAATGTGGCAGTACACCTTTTGTCTACCTACCCCGGTAAATGACCCCTTATCACGCTGTATATTTGATCCACTATTTTTACATTTCATACTGCAACCACCCTTCCATTGAGTTGAGAGATCTAGAACGTATATAGTCTTTGCCACTGCATATATTTAAAAAAAATGTGTAAACAATGAGGATTTTTGCACTTAAACACCCACGTTACTAATAAATTTCCTAAATAGTCAAGAATATTATAGCAACTAGAAAATTTTCCGATTAAATAGAGCATGTATAAATGAACGACGCAAAAACTTTTTAGCGTAAATCAGGGCTTTCGTTGATCTGTTTCTTAATGCGCAGTAAAATTGTGGTATACCATTGATCTAGACGAGACACAGAATCATACTCCTTCACAGCATCTGTAAAAGAATCAACATTTTGTTCTTCTAAATGTTCCATTAGAGTTTGCAACAATTTATACTCCCGTGAATCTTGAAATGCAGGATACATTTGTGTGTAGCGTTCCAAAGCATGTTGGGCGTTTAGTAAATCTACACATAAATGACAGAGAGCAGCACGAAACAAATACTCTTTCGCACTGTACTTGAGTAAGGAGCTTTCTAAAGATGAAGATGCCACTTGTTCATAAATCTGAATAGCTTTTTGATAGTTTTCCAGTTGTGCTGCATATTGAGCAACTTTAAGTAGACATTTATTTGCAGACGAATTACTCTCTTCTCCTCTGAAGTAGTCAGCAGCCTGTTCGTAATGTTGTACCGCACGTTCTAAATCGACTGCGTCAGTTTCATAGAGCTCTGCAATAGTTTGGTGATGCTTCGCAGCCATAGTAAAACGACCCATATCGGTGTATATTTCTATAGCTTTTAAAAAGCAGTTTACGGCCTCTGCACAAACAAATCATCAATTAACAATTCGGAATTGTCAGCTATTTATAGTAACTTATTAAATTCAAACTTCACTTATCAATCAACACGTTGACTGTGTACAATACAATTAAATCGCTTACCATTAATATCTGCCTTTTTGTAGCAATTAGCAGCATCAACGTAGTTGGAAGCAGCGTCGTGGCGAGAACCTGCCTTTGAATGTAGATTTGCGGCTTCACAAAAAGCACTACCTGCTTCTGACCATTTCTTGGCCATTTTAAATAAGTTAGCTGCTCTTTGATAACACTCCACTGCATCTTCAATTTTAGCAGACCCTCTGGAAAACAAAGTATGATCATGATCTGACATTACTCACAGGTCTGTTACTTGATGTTACACCTACCCAAACAAGGAACTGAAAAATCCCTTTGAAGCTGACAGTTTCTTTTCCGCTTCAGCAATAAGTTGTTGAGCTTTCTGTTCGTTTGAAGCCATTATTTAGGTTAAAACACAAACTTTCGAACAAATTTAACAAATCATTCATTACTAGCCATAGACACTAATCAGTAACTTCACACACATATCGATAAATCAGTTTGGCGTTTTGCCACTAGTTCACAGTTCTCTGTTACAAACTATAGCAACTTTACTTTAGCTTGAAAAAAGTGTGGACGGCAAATGTCGGAGATGTTGTGGCTCAAACATGGCGAAGATGTGCCTGGATCAAACATGGCGAACACGTAAATTAATAGCAGGGTTGCCAGATTGTAGCGCTCTGGAGTTGTCGCAAAATTCAATAGAGGTTGCCCAAAAACGCAAACAACATATATCTTATTAAAACGACCAGAAACGGACATCGACTCTATTCCAATTTTATATTTTCCGTTACAGACGTCGAAAAATAATTTTTTTAATATTAGTGCAATTTTATTAAATACATATATCTGACGAGCTGTTGACAATGGCAATTGCCAAAATGAGACAGAATTCCCTTCCTGCTCATGCCCCTGCTTTGACAGCACTGCACTTGACTCGCAGTTCAGACCCTCCACACTTGCTGCAATTATCGCTAAAAACATTCCAGGGTACATAAACAGTAGCAGACCACCGTATACTACTGCCTATGTTCTCTGGGCTGCTTTTAGCGATAATTGCATATACAGCGCACTGTGTGGCGTCATCCAAAGTAAAAAAGATAAATTTAAAAATTAATTTGCGGCAAGTGCAGTTTAATCCTTTTTACATTAAATATGATAATTTAGTGAGGATGATGAAATTTTATTATATTTTCTCTGGAAAACTAAAATATTTCACATTGGGTGTATATATGCTCATAATATAATGTTCAATGAACAAAAAAATTAATTTAGGTGGATGTGTAATTTAATACTTACTTTTTGTCTTACTATTATACTTGAGGCAATTCTTTGCATAGTACTTTATATTTACTTTAAACACTAAATTGTTGACAAATTAAAAGCACCTAACCTCTATATCATTGGAAACTGACAGCGTACTGCGCGTGCGCAATAAAGTAAAACAATTTCTAAAAGAGTTACTACACTCGCGCAGAACTCGACAAAATTTGGTCCAAGGAACAGCATATCATCGTCTATACTTTATCATGCGATAATTGCAGTGCTGTCAAGCGCAGCGAGTGTAGAGGTCTGCTGAGCTGCGAGCCAAGCGCAGTGCTGTCAAATCAGGCACAATATTTTTAAATATTTTATATTTTTACTTTCTTGTTCGTGATCCTACGTTCAGCATCAGTCATTTTAGTTGAATGATAAGTTACGCTAGGGAGTATGTAAAAGGGGTTCAGTATACAACCACACTATTGCAGTTGCAATTGGTTTATGTAATTATACCTTAAACTACAGTTTATGTTTCTATTAATTGCTTTAATAAAATTACAACTACTTTAATTTAACTACTATAATTTGTTGTTCACAAAATATTTTGCAAATATTTGGTGATTTCGTGCTCAAATTAACAACTTAACAATATATTAAAATAATTCACAAAAAGGTGCAAAGCCTTAAAAAATTTACTGCTATGAACAATAACACTGTCAACTGTTCTTTACATATATTGTATATTAAATATATACTTATTGCGCTGATAAATGATAAAGGATCATAACATTGAAATTAGTTGCAAGCGAGTTTGTGTATTTTGTAGCAAATAGACCTAGGTAGGTACCTATTCTAATAAATATAGAATAACCCTGTATTAGTACTGAAGTGGAAACAAAATGTTAGCAATTCATGTTAAAAGGAACTGGACACCAAGTACTATTTGTACTGATTACAACCTAGAAGAAGCCTTAATCACCATAGATTTCTCATAACAAATCTTGTCATTCAATGGTAGTGAAGGCGATTAATATCCACTTTAATTAACAAAGTTTGTCAAGAAGTTTTAAATCCTGTGTTGTTCAATCGAGGACCATTTACAATATTTACATAATCTAAATATCAGTTTCAAAGTTGATGGTAATTTAAAATTCCACGCATACCGAGAAAACTAAGTGTATTGTACTTCAATGCTTTAAAAGCACTCACAACTTTTGGATTTACGTTGCTGGCGCTTAACGTTTATGTAACAAAAACAGAACGTTATATACAGGGTGTCACTTCACTATTATTTCCTAAACTATTAGGAATATGAAATTTTTTTCATAATGAAAATTGTTGATAATTAACTGATGCATAACTTAAATTATTATCAGTTATACTGGGTGTTTACTTATGCCTATACAGCACATTATTATTTGATTTTTATTTGTTACAAATTAAAGTAGTTGTGCTATGAAAACAAAACAAAACTCTATTTCATTTAAAAAGTGTTCCACTCCCTACTTTTTTTAAATTATTGACAATATCCAACTTTTTACTTAATAAATTTTGTTCAAATAGCAATATAAATACTTTTTTAAGTAGTTAGACAAAAATGTTTTTTCTTGTTTCAATCAGGTAAAATTTACATTTTTATATTATAAAAATTTTGAGAATGTAGAAAATCGATTCAAGTAAGCAAGCCATGGATTTAAACAAAAACACTTCAGTATGTTTCTGTCATTTAACAAAATCTTATAGCCAAAACGGATACCCTATTTCGTAGAATTATCAACGCCTGCTTTAAGGCCAATGGAGCCAATTTTGAAAGTTGTCAACGACACTACTGCTTATCCAGAGAAAATATTGGAATGCGGCATAATGTAGCTCATTACACAATAAATTTTATTACGAAAAAAATTCAACATTCTCCATAGTTTAGGAAATAGTAGAATAACACATTTTAAACATTATAAAATAAAGTATTTGTTTTCACAGTATGCCTATTTTAATTTGCAATTTATAAAAAACAAATAAAAAAAACAAAAGACCATAGAAATTTAAATATTTGATATAAAAACCCTAATCAAATCCAAATAAAATTTAATTTTACATTGGAAGGTGTAACAAATACTGGGTTTAAATTTAGAATTTAAAAACGCAATAATATACAGGGTGTTCCATTTAAAACAATAACGTAATGTGTGCACAACCCTTACTAAACGTCCAGTATAATTGATAATTTTAGATTATGCAGCAGTTGATATTCTCAATAGTTTAGGAAATAATAGTGGGTTAACACTACGCCATGACGCCCTATTTTTGTCTCATTTTGTTATTACCACTTTTGAATAAATTTCAGCAAAATACTTCCCATGAAAAGAATTACTATGATTAAGAAAAGGGTTACTTATCTAACCCAATATTCAACAACCCTAATCAGTATCAAACTTTAGTTTAAAACCACAAGAAAAGAACCAATATTAAAAAATCATTTCATTGTTGAATACATTTTTAATATTCATTTTTGAATCACATTATCCGACTTTATTTAACCACAGATATGGTTGATCAATAAACATATGATACTCTAATTTTAAACTAACAGCTCATTAGTTATTTAACACTGTTACAAAAACGAAAGAAACGTGAATTACAGTTTTCATTCTATAATGTCAAAATTCGAATATGAACTGAAATTTCAAACAGTTTCGTGCTTATTTTAATAAGAAATCTAAATCTTACTGTCCAAATTTTTCTTTCATGATTTAGCAAAACAAGTAAGACTAAAACTTTCTTTTGTTTTCAATCTTAAAAATATACTGGCAGACATTTTTTTAAATTTATCTTGAGGTTATATTTCAAGCGGGAAAAAGTATAGCATGTTTTATTTAAAAAAAGTCAACTAAACATCTCTAAACCTAAATGTTTGTTTTCTCTATTAGCATAATAAAACAGGTGGGAAAATATATCATTTTCCATTTAAGCAAATGTCATAAAGATGACAGGGCTTCCATTAGACATTCAGTACACTGGAATGGTATTTTTAGACGCACTCAGTATGAAAAAATTAAGCTTGGTGTGGTGTCGCAAAATTAATATACCTGTAAAAATAAGTTGATTCTGGCATAAGTTGCAAATGAGTCTGTGTAAGATACAGATTTTAATCAAGTGCACCATGCAAAAAATTAAATAATGCATATATCCCTGCTACGATTTAATGATTATCTCTGTAATAAGTATAAATTTATAACAAAACACAGCAATAAATAATGACCAATTTGTTTTAAGAAATCCATGGAGTACCCAAATATAATCATTTACATCATTACTAGTATAAAGAGTACTACTACACATAAAGTAGTAATAGCAAATAAATATGAACTAAAAAGAGAGGACAGTGGGGCTGTGGTTTCAATGATTGACAATATTGTACATATTATATGTGAACACTGCACTAACAATTACTAACGAGATCATTGGCTATTTATACAACATAACACTTAGTAACAGTAGTAACATTTTCACACAGTCAGAAGCTTCATGTGTCCATCAAAATGTTCATCTATCGTAAATGAACCATGAAGACTTTTAATAATAATCTCTCTATCAAACACAAAAAAAAATAAATCTATATTGGTCTACCTAAACATATTAAAATTATGATCGACAATTTTACTCATTTAGTTTTCTATAACTGCTGAAACAAATACACAACCAGTCCGTAGTCTTTAATCTACAGAATATATTTATTAATGCAAATCACAAAGCATTGAATGAAAAAACGTAGATCATTTATGCCTCACCATTTAAATTGTGCAGTATGTTACTAAAAGCTTAAAAGGTATCTGATACACAGTGATTATAATTTGCCATTAATGTACAATGTTCGCAATTTATATTAAAATATGATCAGAGAGTAATATGCAATAGATATAACTAAAACCTAAAATGCAAATGATATACGGAGTGACACTAATACATAATAGCACCTCAACAAATACAGATTTTGCATAAGTAAATGGCAGGATCTAATTGCGATGTTCTACCAATACAAATTTGTATCACTTAAAGCAGCGATGTCCAACATGTTCGCCACCAGCCACTTGTGCCAAATAGAATAGGCTATTGGGTTGTGGTTAATGCACATATAATATTTTTAAAAAATGCACTGTCAATCATGCATAATAATAAACTTACATTTTTATTAACACGCCATGTGGTCAGCCGCCGGGCAAACCAGATTTTGATTAAAATGCTCCCTCCACTTTTTGCACGCATGAACGAAAGTGTGTCTTTTCAAGAACAAAAAAACATTTAAAAAACTCTTCAAGAGCGCGTAGTATTTTATGCAGTGGTGTGTCAACTTACGCTTTTCTAAATTTAGTTAATTTTATCGACGGGCAAAATGCTTAATATCAGACCAGACTCACAACACCTCATTAAATAAAGCACTGCACGTAAGATCACGGCGGCCCTCAAGCACGAATACTGCTGGTAAGGACTTTTGGATTTACAACAGGCACACGTCAACGTGTTAATAATTTTCAATTATTTTTTTTTTTTAATATTTGAAAGAGGAAAAGCAATTGCAACTATTTGCTGTCTGCGATTGCATCCACTAATGTTATCATGTAAAATTTAAACGCCAAAAGGTAAGTGCATTTTATTAACTTAACTATTGCAAAGCTATAATGCAGGTATGTACGGAACCACATGAGTATGCAAATCCATTTTTTCCACGGAAAATTTTATTAGATCAAAATACAGATTGTTTTTTAGATAAAAATCGCGAGTCCTAGTTACGTTACGCAGCGAGCGTGAAATATGTACCTCATTTCATTTCATTGCTGTAATTTTAAAAAAATACAATGTAGTATCACACCCAAATAATTTTTTTTAATATCAATATTTTTTTCTTAAATTATTTTTAATATAAATTAGAAATAATTTAAAATGTCGTTTGTACAGCTTTTAATTCTTTTTAATGTGGCGAATACGAAAAATTGAGAACCACATGGGGCTAACATGACAAGGACAAAGTTGACTTAATTAATTCTCTAGAACTAATCAAAATTTTTTGCCCAAATTTAGGTATGATTCTTTCCTCAAACTTATTTTGATTTCTTCTGCTATACATACAGGGAGAGTCATTAAAGTGTTACCCTATTATTATTTCCCAAACTATTAAGACTATCATATTTTTTTCTTAATAACAATTGTTAGTAATTTATTGCTGCATAACCTAAAATTATCTCTAATTATACCGGGTGGTTTAATTAAGACTGTACGGCACATTACTTTGTTATTTCTAATAGAACACCCTGTATATTATTGCATTTTAAGATTATACATTTAGTTTTGAATATACAAGTGTTAAGGTACTATAATCAGTGGTTTTCGTGTTTTTTCAAAATTTGACATCTGTAGACTATGATTACAAAACTAATATTTTAGTTACAAAGAACGTTCACCCATTGCTATTATGCACATAGTATTAATAGATTATAAATGTATAAATAAATAAAACTACTGAGTGTTACATTTAAAAAAACAAGAGTTAATAAGAAGTTTTGTAGAATGGACATTAAATGCAAATAACTCAAAAAACTACTGATTTTAAGATCATATAACCTCAACACTTTTATATCTAGAATTAATTGTTGAATCTAAAAATGCAATAATATACAGGGCGTTCCATTTAAAATTACAAAATAATGTACTGTAAAGGCATAACTAAACACCCAGTATAATTGGTAATAATTTTACATTTTGCAGCAGTTACTTACCAACATTATTAAAAAATAAATTTGATATTCCCAATACTTTACGAAATAATAGCGAGGCAGCACTTAAATGATTCGCTCAAACAATTTAGTTGCTAACATAGTCTACCTTTTGCAACAAAATTGTATGTGTATTTTGTATATGAAAATCAAGTTTCGGTAGATGTTAACATCACAATTTTTCACAGTAAGCGATGCTCGATCTGGAAAATTGTATGTGATTGCAGCCCTCAATTAGGAAGGGGTTCCACACATAGTTCATCTAAACGTTTTTAGTTTTGACTGAATAGCACTCTAAGTTTACAAAAGATTTTTAAAACTACCTGTATATATTTGGGTACGCTCTTAATAACTGTGATACAACAACCTACACCACTCCAATGTTAAAAATATTTTTAGTGCAATTTGGGGGAACAGATCGAGCACGCCATCTATGTTTAAGATTCTGCCTTTTCAAAATGCAACTACATATTACAAATTCAGAATATTACACATCCCTGTAAAACTACAAATTTTATGACTGGATTGACTCTGTTTGATTTGTTAATAATAAATATAAATATTAAGGACAAAATTTCATAATAGTTTCGGACAAAACTTAAAAACCTATTTACAATATTATACGTATACAGTACTTTATACAAAAAATATACAGCAAATTTATATATACAGTTGGTTAAAATTGCGGAAAGATAAAATTCGGTACGCTTAACAACTACTAGAATTTAAAACAATTGCAACGATAACTGCACAAAACTGGATTTGATCTAAAAGACATAATTTAAAACGTTTACAAATTGTAATAATAATTGTAGTAATAATTACTCAGAAATAAGAATACAATTAACTCATTAAAAAAGGAAGACAACTTATTGCACACTAAACACAACTAACTGCTTGAGGACACTTTGGCAGCTTCAGTGGGAGTGAGAGGACTGTTTGCACTAAGAGGCGTATGGCTATTTTGAGCCATCAGTTTTTGTCGCACTTCACGTATTTTCAACTGTAAACTAGCCTTATTTGGGAAAATGTCCACATGTTGCGCTTGAAAATTTGACGTCGCTTGCGATGATGGAAAAAAGGTATGTTCTTGAAAAAGTTGCATAACTAATTGACGTCTTTGTTCTAAAATCTTTCTATGACCTTTCTCAGCTTCTCTTCCAGTTCCTGGGGTTTTAGGGGTTCGAGGGGAACTTGATTCTCCTACTTCTGTAAAGTCTATCAAAAAGATTAACAAATTTCAGACACACAAAAAATGTCTTGCAATATCCCAAAAAATCTTACGAGATTGGTTACATTATTTACTTGATTTTGTGATGACTATAACCGATTTTAAAATTGTAGTTGTTTGAACACAAAACCACATAACTTACCTTTTATTGATTCAACACTAAAATCTGGTCCAAAAAATGTATTGCCAATGATCCTTGTACCAGACACTGATTTATTTGTAGCAGATGACAGCGGAGTTTCAACTTCACTTTCTTCATCGACAGACGAGCGATGCCCAGGCGTCAGATTTCGTTTTTTATGATAATTCGAAAATACTCTAGGACTCGATGGAACTGCTATGGCACTCGGAGATTGGCACTCTTCGGGTTTGAACTGAGGCAGTGATGAAAACTTCTTTTCAAAGTTTACTTGTTCTAATACCCTAAATTTTGAAATAATAAAGTTACTATTAGAATCTACAGGAAGTTAAACAGAAAGAAAAGAAACATTTAAGCTGACATCTGCATGTTTTGGCATGGCATACAAAATACCTTTAATTAAAAACAAAACAACAACATTCTGCTTTATTTTAATGGAAGTATGATCAAAATACAAGATGAAGCTGATGAAGGTTAGCCAAAATTTCAAGTCGTAACTCGATTCAAGTACATCAATCAATTTTAAATAACCGCTAAATTACAGTGCACAATTACAAGTGCACTTTCAGGATAGAGATTTCAAGATTTCGGCGGATATACATCCGAAAAGCCGTAACAGGAGTTTTAAAAAAAATGTTTGTCTGTAGGTGGACATCTACAGGGTGAGGCAATAACGCCGACAGTGGTCGATATCTCCTTTAATATTTAAAATACAGAAAAATGTTTCGAATAAACGTTTTAGGGAAGCAATAGCACTCCATTTTAAAATTATTTTCAATTATAATAAGAACGGCAAAGGAAAATTGTTTTTTTTTTAATAGAACACCCTGTATATTTTTACATATTCTTATTCGCTTTTTAATTGCCTTTCTAAATATGTGTTGGTTTTCAAATTTTGTTGCCGTATTGCCAAGTTAATCAACTTTTTTCGAAAAATTTGACATTGGTAGACCTCACTATTAAAATCTGCATGAGCCGTATTTCCCAAGATTAAACAAACTTTTTCTGTTAAATATTAGTCAAGACCATGTACTACCCTTCAGATGTTTTATAGTTAAATTTGGTTATACAGGGTGTTTGTTGCAACAGTGCAAAAATTTCTAAGTCTAATGCGTCATAACTCGATTTTTTTAAATAGAACACCTTTTTATGTAGTTGGGTAGTTTATTGCGCTCTTTAACTTTTATTAACCAATACCCAAAACCAACCAAAATTAGATTTTAAGAAACACATTAGGTGGTTTTTAAAAATCCAGCAATCTTGGAAGGCATTGAAACCTGTTTTTTGTGATGGATATGTAACTGAATCATACTTTTTCTATGGCAGAGTACTTGAAGATTCTTATCTAGATTTGTAAGAAATAATTTGCTGGATTTGTTGAAATATGTACATTTAACTTTTTTTCTGAACATTAAAATGGCAACTGCTACGATTTATTGAAAATTTTGACGTTAACGCTTTATTACTCAAAAACCAGTAAACCGATTTGTATCAAATTTCATATTGTTGTAGCTCTAGTAGAACACAATGTTACTATGTTAAAGAATTTTATGTACAAATGAAAACTGTTAAGTGAAAATTGTTTTCAAGATTTTGGAAAAAAAAAAATATTGCTCAGAAAGTGGCCCCATGATTTATTTTAAAATTTGTAGGCTCGTAGAGCTATGGAGGAGTTACAATTTGGCTGATGTCTCAGTGCACTAATGTTTCTTTGTTCGCAAGTTGGCTCATATCGTCCCCCGTATCACGAAGTGCTTATTCTGTTTTTGTTAGTTACATCACTTCGCGATAAGGGGGACAATATCCCCCCAAACAGATGGTCTGATTTTGATGAAAATTGAAATGAGAGAGTACATCAAAAACTTACCCACAAAATTAGGTTTTTAAAAAATTAAAAACGAAAGTTAGATACGTTTTCAAAATTAATTTAAAATTTTCAACTAACGACTTGTTGGAATAATAGACAAACAAACTTACCTATCCATTCCATCCTCTATATTCTTTTTAAAGAAGCTCTTCTTTGCTGAAGGAGACATCATAGAGGAATCACTTTGAAGATTGTCGTCCATACACGATACTGGAACACTCTCTGCAGTAGTAACGGTACTAGCAACTCCTACAGCTACATAAATAAGTATGTAACCTTAAAAATACAGGTTAAAATTTTATTTACCCATAGATTGCCGCCTTTGCAATGGAGCCTTGCCTAACTGTGCAGGTGTCGGTGCAAGCTTGAACTGTTTGTCAGGTTCTACAATAGAAATGGCATCCGATATGGTTATGTGCGAAGAAACAGGAACTTCTGATGGCGAATTTATTAACAATTTGTCATTCAATTTTAACTCGTTTTCTTCTTTCATTACTGTATCTGATTGAGCAGACATTAGTAAAATTTACTTACAGAACGAACCAAATTTCAATTACTCTAGAATGAAACACGAACAAACAAAACTTAGACTTATTTGGCTAAAGGAGACAAACAAATTTCAAAGCGGTTGATCATGTTTCATCGTAGAAAAACCATTGATTGATCTACTTACCTGTAGTTGCAGCGTTTGAACCGAATTGATTTGTGCTACTTGCATTTTGCTGAGACGTAGGTATATTTCCGTAAAGGGAGGAATTCTGATGGGTAGTTCTATTTTGAGATTGGCTAACTATAACAGACTGTGTGGCAGCAGATTTAGGCACAATCTGTAAAGGTTGGAGAGCAACATTTGTAGATGCAGGAATTTGATAAGAAGGCTGTTGCATATAGACATATTGGACATCGGAAGCTGAAGATACTACAAGAACCGGGTGACGTTCCGAATCATCGCTCGAAAGGCAAAGTGTAGTAGACTGACCGCCGAGAGCAGAATTCAACAGAGTTAAAGTTACTGGTTGTCCTTGAATTTGATTGGAATGATTCGTACGTTCACTTACTTGAATCACATTACTGGATTTGACTTGAGGTTTCAGAATAGTGAGAGTTGTTGTAGGTCTAGTTAATATATTGCTATTTTGAGAAAACGATGAAGTTACCCATTGAACTCCACTCTCGGAAATAGATTTGTTTACTGCAGTTGCAGTATTGGTCACACCAGGATCTGCTTTCGGAGTTACAATAAAAGAACCTCCTGTCCAATTAGACGAGTCAGTATGATCAAACTTATGTTCGTTTTTAACAATTTTAGGCGAGATCGGCATAGTTTTAAATGCTCCGCCTGTTGGTTGAAAACCACTTATCCCTGTAGGATTAACTGGAGAATGATAAGGATAACTTAACATTGTTGGAGTAGTTGTCGAATTGAATTTTGTGGCACTTTCAGTAGACGGAAGGCGTGCTTTAATTGGCTTAGGTCGACAAGTTACTTCTGCCGAATTATTCGTGGACATAGGACTAAAACGTTGTTGAGGAAAAACTCGATTTTCTATGGGTGGTTCCAGGTCACTATGCGATTCAGAATCGGAATCTGTTACCTTTTCTTTACATTTCAAATCGATCTCCGACGATGGTTCTTCACATATGACCATCTGATCATCATCTGAAACATCACCAAGGCCATCCTGTTCTTGTAGTACTGGATGGGAGGGATGGGATGCTTCAGACATAGGTGGGGGAGAGTGGGGAGTTCTGGGACTAAGTGGAATTTCGCCAGCATCTGCACTTTCTCCTGTTGAACTTAATTTACTGCGACCTGAGCCTGTAGAAGATTTTCTTCTATCTTTGCTGCACCTATTGAAAATAATTAAACAATAAGATCGATAATACAATTTTGTTGGAAAATTTACCATTTCCATTCGGGATGAGCTTTAAAATGAGCTTCTTTTACTTCGGAAGCCAATTCATGATACTTTTTCTTTTCTTCGTGTCCTAAGGCATACCACCATTCCCCCAGAATTTTAGAAACAGTTCTGTTGTCTTGATTTGGATGTCTCTGGTGAACCAAGGCCCGATGTCTTTTTGAGAATATCATGAAAGCATTCATTGGACGCCTAATGCGCTCTTTGCTCTGAAAATATATGAAAGCACATACAAATCATTCCAAGAATTTCAGTTTATTTGTCAAACCTTAGATAAACCAACATCCTTCACGGTATTTTGCAATGCACTCAATGACTGACTTCTGCGTTTGCTAACCGAATTATTATCAGTAATACATCCGGGTTCCGTTGATTCCGGCTCAAAAACATCATCGTCATCTTCTGTAGTGATAGGTATAGGTTCTGGATTGTCTTCATCGTCTATTAGATCCAAAACTGGAGCAGGCACTTGAGATGAAACAGACGTTAAAGGTGGAGCCGACAACGGCGTCGTAAATTCTGAAGGTGGTGGAGAAAACGAACCTGTAGGTGTCGTTAATACAGGAACAATTGAATGCCATGGTATAACAAATGTGGGTTGAGTGTGAGGATTTTGAAACGAACTTTGAACTTGGCTTTGTGACGAAACAGATACAGAATTGGACACGATAGTTGTAGTAGTAATGGATTGAGATACTTCGGGTTGTAACTGCAGCTGAGTTTGTGTTGGTGGTACTCTAGCAGTCGATGACTCTTTATTGCTGATTATGTTCACTCCCAGTGGAACTAAAGCAACAAATTGGGAAGTTACAATTATATGTAATGTATGTGGCATACCAAGAATTCATACCTTGCTCTGTTTTCACTATCACTGGGGGTGCCGTTGGTGGAGTTATTGTTGTTACAGGTGTGGGGGTATGAAGTACACGTTTCACTACAGATTGCGAGGCTGCAGGTAGAACTGGTACTAACTGTGTAGGATGAACTATTACCGGTAACAAACCAGCTCCAGCAGCAGTTAAATTGTTAACAGTGTCATTTGAGGCGATGCGTATAGTTTGTGATTCTTGAACTTGATCGTTTTGTATAAGCTGAAAAATGACAATAAAGTTTGTCAAATCAATTTTATTAATACTGTTTTGAAATACCTTTAGTCATAACGTTATATACCTTATTAAAATAAGAGCAGCATAAAAGCCCTCCCCCACATGTGAGTGTTCTAACTTTTACGTCGGAAAGGGTAAAGAGATGTACATCATAGAGGACAAATAATAAATGTTTATTGAAGATAGAAGCGAATACTTTAAACAACTTAAAATTAATTATTTTTTAAATCTTCGTTTAAGCTCAACTTCAAATATTCACCATAATCGAGATAGCAATTTGGAGATTTTCATATTTAAAAAGCAATAATGGCCTGTCTGTTTAAATTTTGGATTTTAAGTTTGCACCAGCGGCGTTTCGCCACCTGGTGCCAGAAAAAACCGGGTACCCAATATGTTATATCCTAATGAGTTCTGAAGCTACTTGTAAATGGAGAACGACAGCACTACCATAGTAACAAAATGTACGATTTTTAAGTACGACCCTGCAAAAAGCCGCTTTTTCGTATACAGGGCGTTTCAGTAGTTGTATGACTTGAATTTCTTCAGTGCAGGGTTGTAGACCTCAGCAAGCTATCTAGCTGCTCAAAAGCCATCTCGCTAACCGACCTGGTTTCGAAGTTACACTCTGTCAAAGAAAATAGTTTAGCTCTGACGGTAAAAATTGCAACTTTACCTAACCGGTTCACTACATCTAGCTAAATTTCGGCAAGCTCTTAATATTGGTGAAAACCAAATGTGGCTATTGTTGCTCCTTTCCAAATTAAAAACTCCTTTTACTTTTACTACTTTACTACTCCTTTTACCATTAAAAAAAAAATGGTAAAAAATTGGAGTGTACTCCTAACTTTGAGCGTTAATAGCTGGTAAACTAAGATGGATATTTAAATGCGTTTTGTGCAGGTGCACTTGGCATCAGGTCAAGAATCGTTCTACAGGGTGTGGCAGCCTGCTGTAATTAGTCGATTTGCAGGTTAAGTATTAGAGATAGAAGAAACTTTCTTAGATAAGAGTTGTTTGGGGTCGTGTGTACTATCAGATAAAAATATTTTCCATTATACAGGGTGTTCCATATCAGAGTGGGATAGCAAACTTATATATTTTTTAATTAAACACCCTGTATATTTTTACAAATTATTATTCGCCTTTTAATTTGATTTCCGACTGTTTTTTTGTTTTTAAATTCCGTTGCGGTGTTGCCAAGTTATTCAACTTTCTTCTGTTAATTTGACATTTGCAGATCTTACTAGTAAAATCTGTACAAGCCGTATTTCTACAGATGAAACAATTTGTTTTTGGGAAATATTAGTCAAAACCATGTGCTATTCTTCAGATGTTTCAAAATTGAATTTGGTTATACAGGATGGAGCAACGTGTAATACGGGCTTTTGGACAAGTTACAGTAGAGATGTTAACTAGAATACAAGCATCATTTCACGAACGAATTGGTTTGTGTTTGCATAACAAAAATACACATTTTAAACAGCTATTGTGAATAATCACAAGCTGTAATGTAATGTAATTGTTTAAATAAAATTAAAATTTTCTTTCTCAAATCACTTTTCATTTGTTTTCAAGTAATACTGCGCGTAAAATTGAATAGATTGTTTAAAGAAAATTAAAATCAAAAAAACAAGGAAAACTAGTAGAGATAGGTATAGGGAATGTAATAGACGTTTGATGGGAAATTTACAGTAGAATTCAAAAATTAAATAAAAATTTGGAGCTTTAATTTAAAAAAATCAAGTTATGGCAGATTAAAGTTCGAAAACTTTGAACCGCGGCAACAAACATCCTGTATAACCAAATTCAACTTTGAAACATCTGAAGAATAGCACATGGTCTTGACTAATATTTCCCAAAAACAAATTGTTTCATCTGTAAAAATACGGCTTGTACAGATTTTACTAGTAAGGTCTGCAAATGTCAAATTTACAGGATTTACGGATTTAAAAAAAATAAAAAACTGTCGGAAAGCAAATTAAAAGGCAAATAATAATTTGCAAAAATAGACAGGGTCTTTAATTTAAAAAAATATAAGTTTGCTATGCCACTCTGATATTGGACATCCTGTATAATGCAAAATATTTTTATGTGACAGTACACATGAGCCCTAATAACTTTTATTTAAAAAAGTTTTCTCTATTTCTAATACTTAACCTGCAATCGACCAATTACAGCGGGCTGCCACACCCTGTATATGGTCGTTTCTGTGAATGTTGGTTCTTACCGCTTCTTTTTACAAACCAACGTGTTTCGAAGTTTTTGATCCTGAAGATAGCTTTTTTTCGAAATTAATTGTTTTACAAAAATTGTTGAGCAAGGGAAGCGCTGGGAGACTGTTATTTGAAGTGGGTTTGATAATTGGACAACAAATGTGAAAATTGGGAAGAACTAAAATTTGAAAAAAACGGGTAAAACTGCATTTTATTTTCCAATACCAACTAACTATTTGTTGTGTTTTAAAAGTAAAAATGGTTCCAACGAGGGTTTATGGAGGTCCGTCAGCGGAGGAAAAAATCTATGTTGGCACATCCCCAGAATAGGCATCTATTTTAGAACAGTTGTTTAGTTAATTGCAATTTATTTCCTTACCTGTCGTTGAGACACGGACTGGAATGACTGTTGATGATCTTCATATTTGTCATTATCAACTTTACAATCATTTTTAATGATCATCAAGTTTTTGTCATGAGATTGCGGTAAAACACAATACAATGTGCCTGTAGAAACAAACAATAATCAAATCAATATTTTCTTGCTTGCGATCTAAAGTTACCTGTGGAAATTTGTGAATTTTCTGATTCCACTGTAGACTGATTTGCAGGAGTAGTGAGAGCATGTTGCAAAATAACACTCTGTTGTTGTTCGGAAACAACTGGAGCTGTCCATTGACGTGGATTGGGAGAAATTCTGATTACACTTGTGCCTCCCTGAGTGGGTCGCACAAGCTCGGGCCTGAAAGTTACTTTTATTATTTTAGTAAACAGAAAACAAGGTTTTAATAGATTACCTTATAACAGGCTGATGGTATGAAGAGGGTATGTTATAATTTTGTGGTCCAGGAGAAATGTGCTTCAGCAGTCCATGAGAATGATTGCTAATTGGCATAAATACATTTTGTCTAGATCCAACTGTGATTGGTGATTGCATAGTCAACGGGGATGATCCTTGGCAATTAGGAGAAAATGCAGGTGTAGCAGAACGGGAACTTCCTAGCGATACTGCAACATACCACAGTCACATATACAGGTTGGTAGATATTAATTAATTTTTCAAAAACGGTATATTAGGTAGAACAATTGGTTAATAAATTTACAGAGTTGGATTTGATTATTAAAGGTCTTTTTCGCGTGCTGGGGTGCTGCAGTTTGACCATGCGTGTACAAATTCTGTCGCTCAGAAATCACCGAACGTGCCTACTGTTCCTGTAAAGCATTATACTGCGAAATTACTAAGGAGAGTTTTTCCACACGTTCAACTGTTTAAACTTGTTTGAAAAACAGACTTAGGCATTCCAAACATTTACAAAATAAAATTTTTTTACCTACCTAACATGTTTGCTGCTTCAGTCTCATCCTGATCAAATCGGCCAGCTACACGACGCTCACTACAACTTGGAGAAGTCTCGGAATCTCGAGATGTGTCCTCTCCTTCACCTTTGCTGCTCGAACGAGGAAATGAAGGACCACTGCGTAGGCAATTACCCTTCAAGCTTAAATGACGAGAGCAATATCCTCGTCGTTGGGATTCCTTCGTGCAACCATCTTTTGAACATAATCTGCGCCACTGTTTGCCATTAAACTTTTTCCTAATTCCGTTAGGATTAGCAACTACATCACCTTTCTTATATTTATGCGGTGTAGCAGCTTGGCTACGTGGAGTTGTTGGTTGAGATCTAGGCGTAACACTACTAGAAGAACTAGCACGACTTTGCATGCTACTGCGTTTACTACTTCCAGATAATTTAGTGCCGTCAACTTCAGAAGGGAACATTATATCTTCTCGTCTGAGTTCATCTTCGCTTTCACAAAATTCATCATAGTGTCGACCATTTGATAATGGAGTACAGACCGATACTGGTGGCGGGGACGTAGTAGTGGTACGAAAATAATCATTTTGTAAAGTAGGTAATACGTCCTGCAGTTGCAACGAACCTCTTGAATTCTCTAGTTCATCCCACCAAGGAGGTCTCAGTAGTCGTAAGTCTGCTCTTTTTACAGTGATTTCACGTGGCTGACCCCCAAGTACTGCTACTGCAAAACGAACAGGCTGCCCCTCGAGTATACTACACACAACACCCTCAACAAACATGGCCTGATCATGTCGCACGCACACCCGCGTTCCTAAAGATAACTGGCTAACATACGGACTGGCATCTCCAATTACGTCGTAACATTCTGCTGCTAACACATCTTGGAAACATACCAATTTACCTTCTCGGCTATCAAATTCCACCATCAACTGCAATAAAAATACTCTTTTTCTACAAAGCTACAAGATTTAAAATCAAAATAAGTTATAGAAAACACAGTTCTAGTTTAATAACATTTAAAATCGAAAACAGAATCCTATAATTATTGTCGGTTCTTTATATGTCTCCCAGAATACGAAAAATAAAAAAGCAGCTATCGTGTAATGGATATAATTGAAAAGGAGTTTAAATACTTCCGCATCCCGAATTTAAATTCAGCGCTCTAATCAGTTTGAAGATGTCTTGCGAACGTTAGTTTGTATGGGTTCACAAACAGCTAACAGGCATAAGCCGATTAAGTATTATTGTACTGGCAAACAAAATACATTAAGATCAAATCCTTGTCCAGCCCAAGGTTTAAATAATCTAAGCACACGGCCCACGAACAACTATCGCTCAAACTTTTAGAGCAAATGCTTGTAAAGGCAGACAAGCTACAGGTCGGTCCTTACCTGATTATGCTGGGTGTAATCCCAAATGAGGATGCGGTCTAAGCCGAAATGAAATTGTAATATTGACAAACACATAATTATTCAGAAACTACCACTTTTTGGATTTCTACATATCCAAAACTTGTATTTTCTTAAAAATATAAGATATATTCTAATATCTCTTAAAGCAAATTTTACAAAATGTGAAATACTTTAGTTAGCGTAAACACAACATAACAAGAATTAAATATTGTATTATTATGAAATAAAGAAAATCTTTAACTTTGTATTATTTTGATTAGCTCTCATCTACCGAACAACTGCTATGGCACTGTAATTCCTCCATATTTTCAAAATCTTTACCACGTTAAGTGCCGCAATATATCACAAAAAACTATCCCATCTGGTCAAGCTCTATTTTGAACCTACATTTATATTTTTGCAATAGAAATGTATGGCCCAATAATGACATCTGACCCCCAGGCTATATTGTTTCAACTCCCTAACTACTGTCGTTGCTCATCACGCTGAAATAAAGTTAGGTACAAAATCTGTTTTTTTCTCACGTCGCCTGGCAGCAAAAATTGGGTGAGACAGCTTGTGTCTCAGACGGCGTTTACCGTGTTAATTTTAAATTTCATTCCTTGAATTAGTAAAACTTTAAATATAAACTTCTAATGGAGAATATTGGAGAAAAATACAGAGGATGATAGGGATTGGGGAGCAGAAATGAAAAGGGTGAAATACGTGTAAACTTTCAGAAACAGTACAAGTTCTATGATACGAAAAAATCGACGTCACGATGAACATGGACCAGGGACGTGAACAGAAAAAAATACTGCTTCGCTTACAATTCAAGTTTTTTATTTCGTTTACGATTCACTGCTACTAAAAATTTGTTTTTTTTTAATGAGAAGCAAAGAAAATTCTCTACAAGATTATGTGGAAAAAAATATCATTTTTGTTAAATAGTAAAAAAATTAGCGAAGCATTTTGCCTGGTCTTTCCTATACTTACCTCATACAAAATAATTACTTTTACATTTATTATATATCTAATCACAACAATTACAGCACATCTAACTAGGAATTGTTTCGAGTTGTAGGGTAAAATTGAGGGAAGTGGAAAATTAACCCCCCTAAAAATTACTGCAACTATTCTAATAATAAATTTCTTAATCATATTTTACTAATACTCATAAGCAATTTAGCTTACACAGAAATTTTTATCATCCCCCGTTTACTAAAGAGAGGGGCATGAATTTTCAATTTTCAAACATTCATAGAAGGCGTCACAAAGAAATAAGCGGGCTGAGACACGAACCAAATTGTAGCTATCGATCTATGAGCTTACAAATTTAAAAAAAAATCAAGTGGCCAGCAGTATCTGAGCAATATTTTTTGAAAACTACCAAAATTTTGAAAATAATTTTTATGTTATAGCTCCCAACTTTTCACGTTGCTTCTGTTGTTATACAACATCTGGATCGTGTTTACATTGAGAATATAGTGTGGCCTGCTAAATCTGAACTCCATCAAACATGCTTGGGACATGTTGGGAAAACGAATTTAGTCATTACCAGCAGCTCTAGTAGCTTTACAAGAGCTTAGGGAAGTACTCATACAAGAATGGAATTTGATACCTCTGGAGGAACTCGACCGACTTGTTAGAAGTATGCCTTCTCGAATGGAAGCTTGTGCAGCCTCTAGAGGGTGGAAACACTCGGTAAATTAGTTGCTTTTTAAAATCACGTTTCTTTCTCGTTGTCCTTCATTTTAACAATATTTTTGTGAGTTTGTTTTAAAATGTAAAACTATTCGACGGTAGGTTTCATAACGTCAATTGTAGTAGAGCTTATTATTTTACATACTTAATTCCTTAATTTTGGCAGGTAGTGTAGATCAAAAGTGGAAGACATAGCGATACGAATAGTAAAGCAAAAGTAGGTAAGGGCAGACCATATGGCCCGAATGAAAGATAGAGTAAGAGGGTTTTGAACTGGAGACTTTGGGGCAGAAGAAGAAGCATAGAAAGAGCAACGATGAGATGGGTTCATAAAATAAGAAGGACAGCAGGAACCAAATGGCAGGAATTTGCCAGCAATAGAGAAAAATGTAAGGATAAAAAGGTCTATATCCACTTATGGATAAAAAGTGACTAGAAGAAGAACGTTTAGGCTTTAGACATATCTCTTGTTTGCGTAATTTGACTGAAACTATGTGATAAATATATTATTTTGCTTAGGCCATTATAAAATACACTTTTTTGGTGACCTTTGTCGAGTCACAACCTGAGTAAATAGCAAGAAATGAATTGTTCCCCATGTGCAAAATTCTCTGTTTATTTATTACCAAACAACAAATAATCCAGTCAGTTTAAAAGTATTTTGTCAGACAAGAAAACTAATTTTTCGGATGAGAATTTAGAAAAAGTCGTTGTGTACTGCAATTCTTAAGTTTTTTTATTCAAGAGTGGTTTTCCGACCCTTATGAATGTTGATCTTTCCAACTTTTCTTTCGTAGAACTTTCTCGTTGTATTAAAAAATTTAAACGTTCTATTTTCATTAATTCCTGGTTGCTATTTTACATTTTAACTTAAAATAATTTAGCAGTTTCATAAAATTGTTTTGTGCTTTTGTACTTTTAAAACTCATGACCTTTCATATTCCACGCTTATGAACCCTGTTTTATTTTATTTCACTATTACATAAGCATCAATTCCAGTTGGCCAAATAAATAATAATTATCTGTACAAACAACATAAGGTCAAACATATTATGGATGTGTTACCATTCTGAGCTCGTACATAATTCGTTTAAAATTTTAGGTATGCACCAACTATACATTTAAAGGAATTATGCCAAAAATTATTATTAATTGATTGTCTCATAATTTAAATACTAGACTAGAAATCCGAACTATATTCATTACAGAATAGTATTGTTTTCTTGACAGACAATGTAATAACGCAAGAAGAGGTATTTATAATGAATACTGAAAAATAGTTTTTGTCACGATAAACCAGTATAGAGAGCAAATAAAATTTAAAGATTAACATGAAATTTAAAACAATCAATAATTACATATAAAATGTAAAAGGGCACTTACATTACTTCCACTAGCTTGTCGAATGACACCAGGATAATACCAATCACCTTGCTTGGCCAACACTCGATGATCACACCACTCGCTTAAATCTATATCAAACTGTTTACGCATTAATGATTCTTCTTCTACAGACCGCACAGAACAGGAATAATCTACAGCAGCATCTTGAGGAGGTGCAGAAAGTGTACTTTGCACCACAGACACAGGTACACAAGCCACATTATCGGTTTCCTCCAATTCAGACAGATCGAATTTACGCTTTTTCGGAACCTTCCTCGCTTCGGCATTCGATGACATGTTGGTCACAAAAGTTTCTATCGAATTTATACTGCCCCTGGTCCTGCGTTTGTATTCTACTATAAACATATTCGACGAGACCGTTGATTACAGCAGCAGTTGATTTCCAAGACTAGCATCATCTTCACCTTACTCGCACTATATGCACTTCATCGTTCAATGTAAAACTTGTTTCCGATATTCACTTTTAATATTAAGAATGGGGATTAATGTTCATAAACGAATTCTGCATGTGTACCTGACACACACATATAAAGCATGGCCTCCATCCATGCCTTAAAGTAACCTGAAAAACAAAAGACAACACGTTAGATCTTCAACTATTTCGTACACTTTCAATCTACAAAGCTTACACGCTGAAGACCTTAATCGTATTAACGCCGAAGAAATGTCATACATCATCTACTTGTAAATAAACATGTAGCTGTCATATGGACAAAAGGATATTGCAGTTCAGCTTCCATTATCTTACGAGCGGCGAAGATTTATTTCGTTAAACGGAATATCGTTAATGATAAATTACCTTTCGTTTTAATTGATAAAATAAGCATATTAGATGAACATAACACCCACGGGACAGTCTAGCAGACATCAACTATCACCCCTTGTCTCCACTGCACCCCCGCATTTACCGTCGCATCCGTATTAGTGTGGAGGAAGCCTGATTCATGCAGAGCAACAGCAATGGTTCGGCCAGGAGACGAAATTTTGACATTACAATATAACCAATTTTTTTATTTTTCACTCTAATGTCTTAAATATTAATAAAACTCGATCGCGCTGCTGTTTTACACGAAATATAGGAAAAAAATTGAGGTTTGCGTAAAAAAGGCAAGCTTACACTAAAGCAGGTAAAGGTACCTAACATTTCAGATCATTGCTTGGTTGCATTCACAATAATAATTTAGTATTTAATACTACGGATTAAAAAAAGACAAAATTATCGATGTGCGGGTAGTTTTAAGATAATAAACTTATTATAGTGCGAAAGCTAAAATGAAACTTATTGGAAAAAGAAACGACTGCTTTCTGCAAAGTTCGATGAGATTTGCATTATTTTGCCGATACAATAAAATTACTATCTGGTCGCTCTTCACCGTAGTAAATCGGATAGTTCGTCCTTTATTCTGAATGCGTGAATTGGTAATAAAACGAACAAAATTAATTCGCGACCCAGTACGCGGAGGTTTTGATCCTTCTCAATGTTCACTAGTGCGCATGCGGATGCGTTCATACTGGTCTTGTAAACCAAAAATAAGAAATTCTTTTAAAACTTCAGAGAAGGAAGTTACCTCCATCATTAATCTCCAAAATTAAAATTTTAATTAAACTACTCTCTGCATTATCCAATACGTTGGTTCACAATGACTCACAGCTATACAGGGTGATACAAAAATATCTGTCAAATTTAATCGCCTCCTACTACAACAAAATGGCGTTGAGGTCAATAAAAGTCGACTAAACTTATTAGTGATGGGATATTTCGAATGAAAATAATCAAACTGTTCAATTGGATAAATATTTCGAGTGGTTACAAAACATCCTTCGCATGATTTTACGATTTTAAAATTTTCGGTTGTCTGCTTCGAAAGCGACGAGGAACAACAAAATAATAATTTTGTATAAACATTCTGATATTACTGATATTATGAATACCAGACATAGCAGAAAAAATAAGCAAGAATTCACACTGAAATATGATAAAATTAAAAAAAAACGTAATAATGAATGTTTTGTTTTAAAGGAGGTACCGGCAGTTTAACTTAACTTGCGTAGGCACGTAAATAAACAAACTAATTTGGTTACGCTACTGAAGTATAAAACCTGAGGGTACAGTAGCAACTGCTACGACTAGTGCTGCCGATGGCCATGCAAAGTACAAAATCACCAACAAACAGAATACCCAAAGCCGATGACAACGGATGTTTACATCTCTAGCCGGTAGAAGCCCGCTGCAGACTCAAGGCGTTGGCTATGTGTGGGCGGCGCGCGTTCCTAATACGTAAAAGGCGCTAAGATAGTTAATGCGCTCACTAAAATGGTTATAACAACTTTATTTATACAGTTATCAAAAATATGCAAAAAATATTTTGTTTAAGCTAATTGTTAGGTGGAGTTAAAATCACGTAACTGCCGGAAAACACGTTGTTGATATTAAAAAGTATCGTTTTGTTTTCTTAAATTTTAAAATAGTTGAAAATTTTGGCTGATCCCAATTAAGTAGTTGAAATAGTTTATCACACTGATAAAATTTTATAACGATTGGCGTTTGCGTTTTTGCAAAAAAAATTAATGAATTTCAAAATTTTCAAAAATTCCTAGAGGGCGTCAGAGTGAAATTTGGGAAATTATAGAAAACAAATTTTGTAGTTCATTGCAAGCTCTATCGTCTTAAAAAGTTTTAAAAAAATGGAGTAGTTTTTTTTGAAAATATCCACAATTTTGAGCCGCTGGTATATTTACAATTTTCATATTTTCTACTCTCATAACTATTTTTACATACTTGATTATACTTATTAAAGGCTATCCAATTATATGATAATTTGTATTAATTGGATATTTTGTTTTTGAGTAATTGGGCATTAAAGTTAAGATTTTCAAAAATTCGTAGCGGCTCCAATTTGAAGATACAGCATTTGATTTGTATTTTGATGCACTACAACGCTATATATTGACGTTCAAATATTTTTTGAAGGCAAAAAATACTTTTTTGTGTAAAATATGTTTTTTATGACAAAAAATTATCTACTGACGCCAAAATATATTTTCGACGTCAAAAATTAACTTTCTTACGTCAGCGATTGGTATTTTGACGTCAAAAAAATAATTTTTAGTAGTCTAAAATTTACTTTTTAACGTTAAAAATTAATTGTCACGTCAAAAATTGACTTCGTAACGGAAATTTTTGGTCTGAAAATTCTAATTGTTAAATAAAACTTTTAACACTCTTTTGTTAACAAATTTTAAGAAAAAATTTAGGAATTTTCGGTAGTCCTCAGAACAAACGTGTAACGTCTTTGGTTTCTCAAGAGAGAGCCTAAATTTAAAAAAGAAAAAAGCTATGAAATGGGGCCAATCACGTTACAGCATTTTTGAAATAATTGAGCATCAATTTTTAACAACTTAATTTTACACAAATTATTAAATATTTAAATAATGTGCACAAATCCTTAAAAATTAACATCATATTCAGAATTTCTAAATTTTTCCTATTCTTTTGATATTAGTTACATTTGGAAAAATTGAATTTTTACACATACATTTCTATACAAATTCAACATGACCTACTTAACTCAAAATTTATCAACTTTGATATTATTAAAATTACAAAAACTTTACAAAAGATCTGCTAGCATGTCCAGGATCACTTATTTTTACAAAACCCAAGTCTAACTATTTTAAATCTAAAAATTTTAAATATTTTACGTCACATTACATGACATTAATGTTTTTGTATTTCTTTTACAGGACTTGTACTGTGGAAAACTATTCCTTCCCACATCAAAAAGCATCTTATAATTGAAACAAACCACCACTCTTTTGGAATTGTTTTCTCACATATCCTTTACTAACATATTCGTCGATTTTATCACAATAAGCTTTGGCATACACTGAATTGTTGTCCATTTTTCTTTCTATACCCTCCTAATCTACTTATTGCATTATTTTTACTCTCCGGAAATGATGTTTCAGATTTACATAGAAGTTTCGTCTCATTTAAAATGCCTTATGCTCTTATATGCAGAATTTAATCTACAGCAAACTTTATCAATATTATTATCCCATTTTTAATTGCAATCTAAAGTAACACACAAGAAAAGTGGTATTGCTAGTGAAAATGGTTTTGTTCATAAATTTAAAAGAGAAATTTGTTGAGAGACGATAAGCACTGAAGAATTCTGTTATAACCTGTTTTATTATAAACCTATTTTTTGAGCAATAGTCATCGAGTTCTGGGGTAGAGCAAAGTATGCGAAAACTACCAATCATTGCACACCATTAGAAGCTGTGCACTATACAACGTAAATGCAGTAAAAATCATTTTAAGTAGCTATTCGTGCTTAATACATATTAAAAAAAATTTTTTGTGGAAAAAAGTTTGGTATTAAAAAACAAAACCCACCCTGACAAGACTGTCACTTGGACTACCCACAGCTATGCCATCCTGTTCGTAATTATCAAATTTAATTAAACAAAAACGTTATAACTACGTCTTTTTTTTTATGCTCCCACCATTTTATAGCTAAAGTTCAAAAATAAAGTATCTAAATTTGTATTAAAGTTCTTTGGCACAAACTTAAAAGGGAAGAAATAAAATATATAATAAATTTACGTTGAATAATTAGTAACTGTTATATTTATTTAATTATCTGTAAGTTTTTGATAAACATTTCCAATAATTTTGTTGCCATAAACAAAATAATTAAACTGACAATCACATAAAATTTAATACATTTTTCACTAATTTACTACATATTACAAAGCACGATAATAAGAAATCTATTCTTATTTTAAAATACCATTTTTGAAACCAATAAAAACATGTAAAATTGACCTCAAATAATCGTTTTCTATGAAATAATTCAAATCTCTTTACTGAGAATATTGTTCATAAAAAAAATTGGAAGAAATTTGAACAGCACCTCGAGCTGAAATTTTTACTTAATATAAAAATATTTGGAATTATAAAATACAATATTAACTAATAATTTATCTAAACTGATGGCTACTAATTCTTAACCCAATCGTATCTTTTCCAATTTCGGCAACATCACAAACATTGCAAATTGACCCTTTATATTGTGGCATATAACTTGCACCACAGAGCGGGCATTTTTCTTCCGCCTTTCCTCTATAGATCGGTCTATAACTTGCTCCACATAAATTGAAGGGATTATGTTCATCATAAAGTAACTGAAGTTCCTCAATTGGATTTGTGTCGCAAGCTTGTAAAATTTTTCGTGCCTGTTGAGCAACATCTTGTCTCGGACCTAATTCTAACAAACGTTTGGCAAATGAAGATGCTGTTTTATAATTTTTCATTTTGAAAAACATGTTTAAGGCAGTTCTCAGAGTTAGTATCTGATGTATTGGTTGCAAGTTGCAATGTGTGAAATACGCTGCCATTTCACACTGCCTCTTTTGCTCTTCCATTGTTGACTTCGGAAGGCTTTTCCTTAGTGTTTCCATTTTTAATCCTAAAATGTATTCACGACATATTTTTAGAAGTTGCTGAGCTTCAGATATTTCTTGTTTACTATCGACCACAAGCAAACTAACTTGCAATAGTAATGATTGTAATTTTTCTACAGCTTCAGCAAACTTTCCACCCGTTGTTAATTGGTAGCAAATCTGCAAACAGAAATTTTAGATACACAACTGAACTTGAACCCAATATAATCAAATACCTGTAAACGTTGTACTAAATCAGTAAGTTTCACTCCAGCAATCGGAAGACCTCCTTTAGCACCTGCATCTTTCCAGTTTCGTAGTGGATAACTATAAGACGATGGTATATTTTGTTGCCACGTGGAAATAGTACGAGAACTACTGTATAAATTAAGGAAAAGTTGTTGGTACGGCTTAAAGTTAACAACACCAATCTGCAAAAAATATCAACTTTTATGTTATGACAAAATTAACGAAAAGAAAATGTTTACCTGATCATGCAGAAGGCGACAGGCAGATTCAAATGAACCAGCCATAATGTGATCAATAGCAAGTTGCGAGTTTTTGGTCCAAAGTGTAGTTGGTGATGGTCCTTGTGTGGGCAAATGAATATAACCTTGTCCATCTTCAACTTCTGTGTGAACAGGACCCAGATCGGGTATTTCCAAATCAGCATCTTCGACATCCCATCCGCCTTCTCCATCACCAGCCTACAAAATATGAAGATTTGGTTAGGTTAATGCAATTTAACATTAGGAACTATCCAATAAACCCTATAAGAAATGGGCAAAGCATTTGGCCTCGACTTTCCCATATGTTACATTTTCAAAGACATTTGTCCGAGCCAACACAAGATCAGAACTACACTAAACTAGATCGCCTCGTTGGCTACTCACTCGTTAAAATTTACAGTTGTAGTAGTGATGTAAAATTCAGCATGTATTTTATGAGAATATTCTCAGAGCATTTGCGAGAATAAACGAGCAGTAGCTGGTATATCAAAAAATTTATGTTTGGGATTACAACACAAACAAAAAAAAATTGATTTTTTATGTATTTTTTGACAATGCTTAAAATTCTCAAATATTCTCGGAAATTCTCAATTTTGTGCATTAAATTTGAGGAAAAGAGGATTTTTATTAAATTTCAACTTATTAATAAAAAATGAGCAAAACAGGTCGCTGGTACTTTCCCATACTTTTCACGTTTTAAATATTCTCGCGCCAATAAATAACTGAATAACATTGTTTTAACACAAATTGAAGAAAAACGAATTAAAAAAAGTAAGGTCCCAGCGGGAATTTGAACTTGCGATAGCTTGTGCAATAGGTTTACGTAGCGTAACTGTACACATAGTAGCAGTGACTAAGCTGCACGGAAGCAAGGTAAGCACTTTATAGCTGATTACAAATTGCGCTTCGGACATTGGATCAAAAATCGTTTTAAATGCTTTATTTGAAGTTATCAACATAAAATGTTTCGTTATTGCGCCTGAAAACATGGCTGATACAAATTTCGAACAGCATGTTGTAACTAACAGTGTGGTATGACATTCTCAATATCAAATTTCATTTCGATCTGATTACTCGATTTTGAATAAATTGAAGCACAAATTTTCAAAAATTCATAGAAGGCGTCACATATAAATTAGTGGACTGAGACACGAACCAAATTGTAGCTCATTCCCAACTTTATAAGCTCACAAAATAAAAAAATCATTGGAGTTTAAGGGCTACTACAATAAAAAAATTGAGCCCGATTTGTCAATCGGTTTTTGGATAATAAGATGCTAAAGTAGGAACTTTCAAAAAGTAGCGGCTGCCATTTTAAAGCTAGAGTGTTTAGGAAAAACGTGTTGGATTTGTCCTAAAGTCTTCTATAAAATTCCCTATTCCAATTTAGAAAACTAAAAAACATGTCTAACTTTCGCTTCCGAATTATTTTTTAAAGTGTATGTCTCCGATGAATTTTGTATACCCCCCACATTTTAAAGCTCATCAAAATTAGACCATCTGTTTGGGAGTTACAAAGCCACCTACACTTCCACCCTCCTACCCACAGACAAACTTTTTTAAAAAACACTTTTTCGGGCTCGATTTCAAAAATTTTAATGAAATCAATACTTCCCTATATTGCAAAAGTAAAAATGAAAAAAAAAACTTACTTGATCAGTTTTCTTAACTTGTCCCAACTCTCCTTCAAGTTCTTCTTCTTCATCATCAACCCAACCACCTTCGGCTTCGATAGCAGCCTCCATGGTATGCTCTGGTGCAAGGATACTCATAGTTGCAGCAGTTTTTTTAGTTAAAGCAATATTTTCAAAGAAGCTCTGCGAAAAAACATTTCGGATCAGCAAAATGAAATATAATTTTTACAAACTTTGTTACATACACGACTAACTGTAAGTAGTGGCCAGTTGCTTTCTGCCTGTTGAATAGGAGGTGGAGGTCGAAGAAATTTAGCATTAGGATCTGGTTCGGGCATATTGATTTCACCATCAGTATCTGCTTGCTTTATTTCACTTGCTTCTTGGACAAAACCATGTGTGGCAGCTGTGAGGTACGCTAGACTGTTTAATTTTGAATCCTTCTGTATTTGTAATATCTCTTCAATTTCACCTTTGTAAAAAGAGAAGTATTAGTGTTTACTTTTTTGGTCGGAATAATAGAATTGGGTGAACCTTTGGAACTTTTGAAATGAACATTAAACAATGTTTTGAATAAATTTATCATGATTTGGCGTGACTTCAAATCATTAAAAAAAATAAGCGAAACAGGTCGCTAGTACTTTCCCATACTTTAAGTTTAAAATATTCTCTGGCCAATAAGTGATTAGAATTTACATCTAGTCATCCGCCTTCTTCAAATCCAAGGCATCGCACAGCACGGCTAGTCACATAAACGTAAAGGCGCTGGCTAGATAATGCGTTCGCGACTTCAGATCAAAAATGGTTATAACAACATTATTTAAAGAGTTATCAAAAACATGCAAAGAATAACAAATATATTCTTTTATTGGAATTAATTGATGGGCATAGTCGAAATCACATAACTTTCGGAATTCCGGATATTAAAAAGTATCATTTGTTTTCTTAATTTTTTAATATGGTTCAAACGTATTTTTTATCCTAATAAACTACTTCAAATGGTCTATTAAACTGTTCAAAGTTTATATCGATGAGTATTTTCGTTTTTGAATAAATGATTAATTAATGTCAAATTTTTTAAAAATTCCTGAAGAGTGTCAGAGTAAAATTTGGGAAATTAATAAAAAACAAATTTATAGTAAACTACAAGCTCTATTAGCTCAGAGTTTTAAAAAAATGGGGTGGGACTTGATAAGACTTATCAAGGGCTATTAAATAATATAATAATTTGTAGTATTTGGATATTTTGTTTTTAAGTAATCGAGCATTAATGAAAATTTTCAAAAGTTCGTACCGGCCTTAGTTTTTTAAGTTACAGCATTCAGGAAAAAACACTGGATTTGCCTTTACATTCACTAAAACAGCACATTTTCAAAATTTCAAAGGAGTGTTTATACAACAATGCATACGAAAAAACATGTCTAATTTCCGTTTGCGGTTCCGATTAAAGACCTTACAAAAAACTACTTACAATTAAGAAACTTCCACATACCAAATCTTATAAAAATCTGTCAAGCGGTTCGTTCCAGAGATATAGGAAAACAAAAGCACCCACCCACCCACCCACAGACACATTTTTTTAAAACCTTTTTTTAGGGTTTCTTGCACCCCAAAACATGTATTTCCGTTAAAATCTGAAATTCGAAAATTTGCATGAAATCGCAACTATCCATACTTCAGTAAAAGTATGAGAAAGTAAAAATTAGTTCAAAACTTCCAATTGGAAACCAGTCTGCAGTTTTTTGTTACACAAAACCCAAATTACCTAACAGTAGGGCACCCTGAAATTGTGACGATTTTTGCTTGCGGATTTCAGCGATCTTCATCATTTTATGTAATTTTTCAAGATTTCCAGTTATTAAATACAAAAATGACAGCTTATCAAAGCTCTTAGTGCGCTGATAGCACATTTCCACAACCTGATGATTGCCATGCATCAATGCAGCATCGGCTAATTGGAACCAACAGGATCTATCATTTAATGCCTTGGCTGCATCTAAAGCTACTTCAATGTTACCACACTCCAAGGCAAGTTGGAAACGTGTCTTTTCATCTTTTACATAATGTAATGCTACCTCTGGGTAACCTTTTTGTTGGAGATAGAAAATTACGGCTTGACCAACCAAACGAGAATTTCTGACCATGTGAAGGACTTCTTCATATTTATGTTGGATTAAAGCAAGCTTAAATTTGAATTCGGTGGAATCAATGGTAAGCATTCGTGGTCTACATTCACGATCTAAACAAAACACATGGTTGCCTTTTACTCTTGTTATATAAATTGGCAAGTCCAAGGTTCGAATAATGCCATGATCACTGAAATTCAATAATAATTAAAAAATGGTTTCTTTTGCATAAACGAATCTATACCCATTAATAATTGTGTATTTGATGTGATTACTTGTGGTGTAAATAAATAGACCACCATCATCCCAAGCTCCAGATTTCACACGAGTGCTTTCGTGAAGACTGCACAAGATATCCAGTTTTCTGTTGCATATTGTGACAGTGTGTTTAGCAAGTAAAGCCAAATACATCATGTCAGCAGACCAGACAACGTAGCGACATTTAGCAATTTTCACTGAAAAAAAGTGTATAAGCGCAACTATATTATCGGCTGGGGATAACCAGAGATTTCCATATAATCTATGGTTGACATTAGGTTAGATGCCAGTGGATATTACTAACCTTGAGCCAGGGTTCTTTTCTGTTGTACATCAAACAGAGTAACATGGTCAGCATCTCTAAGCAACAACATTCCAGTACCAGCATAAAATACTTCATCACAAGGAGGAGTTTGTACTTTTTTTGTTATTTCATTCTTCAGATTTTTAATTACCAGCTGCATTAATAAAAATAAAATATTAAACTACCAAAAATATACAGGAAGCTTAAAAAAACAAGTGCCAACATTTTCAGGTCAAACTAACATGAAAACCTTAACATATTTTAAAAATCAATCTTTTTTAAAGAATTAGAACATTTTGAATTTAAAATTTTAGGGTGTGCGATTTTTATCAATATATACCTTACTCATCGCTATACGGAGTATAGATGGAAGTAAGGTATTGTATTCATTATGTAGGATTTAGAGCGAATAAGATCAGTCATAGAAGAAGAGGGGATAGGAGTGGGGTGTTCTTTATCAGTATAAACGTGTTCCAAAAAGAACCTTAGATTTGATTTTACACACGTCAAATAGCCAATCTGCGGAAGCACGATCATACTACCAGCCCCCAGTGCCCCCTACTATCAATTTTTCGTTTTCGTTTACCCGAACACTTAATTTGAGTAATCGGCGAAAAAACAAGTAAAACCCAAAGGTATGTCCAAAATCGATTTTGAGACTTCAACGGATAAACATTGGCTGCAAGTAGAAAATACAAAATATCATAAAATAAGCTAACACTTAAAAAAATAGGGGAGTGGAGAAGGCGTGTTCTACTTCAATATAAACTCGCTCGAAAAATAACCTTTATTTGTATTTTATGCATGTAGAGCAGCCGTTCGACGCAAACGCAAAACTTCCTACCCCCACCACCCAACGTTTTTTCATATTTCAGAAATGTACAACTTTCCATTGAGAAAACACCTCCTAGGAAGTTTGCTTTCGGTCAATTACCTACTGTTTAATGGGAAAATACTAAGAATTTACAAAAATTTCAAAATTTTTTTAAATTACAAAAAAATATTCGAAATTTGCAGATAATTAACATTTTTTGCATTTTCAAAAAAATTTCAAATATTTTCAAAATTTTCAAAAACCTGAAAAGGTTTTAAATTTCTAAAAACTTTCAAAAAGGATTGAAAATTTTTGAATTACCTATAGCTTAAAGGGAAATGACAAAATTTCCAAAAATTTTAACATTCCAAATTTTTAATATATAGCTTGTAACACTGTGTACCCCTAGCGCTTTTTTAATATCAAATTTCATCCCATCGTTTTTGAGTAAACAGTAAGTAAAACTTTCATGAAATCAGTACCGCCCTATTAAAAGTATAGAAAACTAAAAAAAAATAGTTACAAAGTTTTGTTAATAAGTTCGAGCTTGGCTTCATTGAACTTCATATTAACATATTACAAATAAAATAAATAATGTGTTTATGTCATTATCAAAGGCATGGTTAAAAGTAAAGGTTGGGGTAACAAGAGAATGTGATGATTTAATTTTGGTTATCTATGTCTGCAGATGACTTAACGTCTTAATCTAAAGACAGTTTTAAGTTACAAGGGGCTAATATTATTATTATTGCAATATGAGGAAATAAAATTAACATACCTGGTAGGATCTATCAAGAACAGCAAATCTGTTTCTGGCAACCCACAATGCAGTAATTCCTGCAGACCTCTTACTTTCAGATTCAGGAACTTGCATATCACGGTCTTGTTCTTTTGGGATGGTATATAAATCATAAATGCTATTATCAAGATTACTGGATCGAGTACACAATAAAACAGCATTTTCAGCTGGATTAAATGATACACCGTACACTGGAGTCTTCCCCCCACCTCGGATTTGAATCACTGGAGTATCTTTTGAAGTTGTGAAGTCCAACTTTCGTAAAAACTTATCTTTCACATAGTACAGGAAATTACCATGGACGGTGTAGGCAGGACGTTCACGTTCCAGCTAAAATAACACAACTTGTTACATAAATTCAGGCACAAAACATTTAATAACTTACTTTGAATATAATCATGCCTGTGTCATGACCAGCAGCAAAAAGGTTAAGAGATGGGTGAGATGTCAACACCCAAAACCGTTCATGTTCCCTACGGAATGTATGCAGACAAGTACGTTTTGTCATATCCCAAACACGAATGCTCTTATCTTCACTGTTTGATAGCAAAAGTTCTTGTCTTGGATGGAAGAGAACACAAGATACATTATTGTAATGACCCCGACATGTGTCAACTTCCCAAGCCTATAGATAAAACATGCATCAAAGTAAATAAAATCAATTTCATATTTCACCAAATTATACCTTAGAATCATTCATTCTCCACAACTTTATCTGTCGATCATCAGCACCAGACACAATCAAAGGCAAGGTTGTATGGAAGCAAGCCCAGTTAACTCCACGGTCATGTCCTTCGAGTACATGTTTGACGACAGCATCGGCTTGCCCAAACAAATCAGTTGTACCAGGATTTTTCAAGTGATCATCTAAACCACCCGGACCGGGTGCTACATTTTTCTTCCTCAGTCCAGAAATATCCCATACACGTACAGTCTGATCAAGAGATGCTGAGACTAAAAGGTCTTCTGAAGGATGGAACATAGCACACATGACATAATGGTTATGGCCAGTAAGCACACAAATGCATGCCCGACTCTGCCAATTCCATATACGGATAGTCTGATCATCTGATGCAGATACAATCCATGGATATTCATGATGAAACATGGTGGTTCTAATATAATCCAAGTGACCCAATAGGGTGAAGATGCAACGTTTTTGCTTGTAATTCCATACCTACATGAAAAATAAGAAAAATGGTTGGTTCATAAAGTGCCTATTTTCAAACAATATTTTTAGAATTGAAACCAAATATACCTTAATTTTGTAATCATCACCTCCAGAAACAAACAGTGGTTGCTGGTTGTGGAAACAAATTCCCCTAACTGGTCCATCGTGCTCATCAAATTTTTCTAAAAGGGTGCACATGCGATAATCCCAGAGCTGGATTACACCATTGTGTAAACTGTAAAAAAAAGTCATTTTATTTTGATTGCAACAGCTTGCATAGAGTTGTTATTAAAGATACGAAGCCGAGCGCGGTGGGTTTATAATAATAATAATCCTATTTAACTAATAAAAGCAATAAGTAAGACGTAATACAAGAACATCAACTTTATTAACACAGATTTACTGTGTTACACAATATTGTGTAACACAGAAGAACGCCGAAAGCTCTCTCCATTAGCGGTGGGCTTCAGACGCGTTGAAAATCCAGGGCTGTTGCCGATGCCGTCAGCTGCACCAGATAACCCAAATATTACCTTCCCCGAAATGCGGTTACATTAATAACAGACGAAAGAAATAGCGTCAAGTGGGCTTTATTCCTACGATTCTACCCTATCCAGTATAGCATATACTATACTGAGTAGGATCGGCAAAACAATGACAGCCAAAGCCCACTTGACGCTATTCTTTTTCGCATGTTAAAATGTTTACAAATTTCATGAAAGATTGTTTCATTACCTACAGTTATTTTAGCACCAGATTACCATTTACATATAATTAAAATAAAACGATTTCAGATAGATCCAACCTAACCTAAAGAAACCTAGCAAACGCAATCACTATTAATAGGGATGAAGAACAAACATTTAAACAACTAGGTATTTATTTACCGAAGTTTTCTCATATGGACAATTACATGTAGCATTTTCTACAATTAGAAGAGTTTCAAATGCAGGGGCGTAACACAAACCGTAAGGCCTCCCCGCGCAGACTTTCATAATAGGTCCCCACTCCCACCTCCAGTTTTGTTAACGGCAAATTAAAAATATAACATATCTACATTTACCAGTCACATGCCAGGATTATTATAAAAAATTTTAAATTTTAAACATTACTTCAACTATAACACCCTAGCTGGCAAGCTTACATTATTTCCGTTGCTGACAGTATTGCGCGCTAAAATCACAATTTTGTCTATTAACAACCTTAGTTAATATAAAACGACTTGCATGTAGCGTATTTTTTATGACGAATTCATTTATGATTTCGTCCATGCTTAACCTTTTATTGTTTTCTACTTCATTTCTACTACCATATGCAGAAGCACTAAAGGTGTTCGCGATTGAAACCGAAACTGAACTAATTATTTCTAAATTCATTTTCTATATATGGTTGTATGTTTTAAAGTACAATGACTGTATATATTTTTTTCAATTTTTTGTTTGTAGTTTCTGCCGGCCAGTGATCGCTCTAAACCCCTAAAAGGCTTGGTGCCCCCCGCGGTGCGGAGGTGTTTGTTACGCCACTGTTCAAATGTAAAAATTAAAATGGGAAACAATCAACGGAGAGAATTTAAAAGAAATGTAAGTAAATTTGTTTTAATGATTATTTGACGTTATTCTCGCAAGGTCGAGATGTTACCCACAAGATTAAACAATAACGTGATTAGTTAGTAGTTACGCATATTAAAGTTTAGTATTTATTTTACAATCACAGACTCCTTGCGTATTTGAGTATATAAAATACTGCTAAATGCATTTAGTTCATGTCTTACATTTCGACACAGTTTATTTATTGTTTCTTTAAAAAGAATTGGGGCGTAACCCACAGGTTCCGCTAGTATATTATTAACTACTAATATGAAACAATTATAGTTGTATTTTCGTAAGAGTACATTTAAAATATGAAGTTTAGTGTGCACAACTTTCGTTGGCGGTTTGCCCCACGCAAATTACTTATGCTGGAGATAATTCACGTATATTATTTTTACAGACGACCTTTCAAGTGTAACATACTTTACAGAGATTGTTTGTTACAATATTTGTTCTTTTTTTTTTCTTAATTGCAATAAACCGGTGATTATTAATTTCACAAAAGCTGAGTGATAAACACACGTCATGCTTTTGGATTTTTCTGGCCATGGCAACCTGTATGTTAGAAAAAGACGGCATTATGCAAGTGGAACGAACAGGTAACAGCGATTTAATCATTGTGGTCCGGTTTTTGTCTTGTGACATTTTAAACGTCTACGCCCATCTTTTATCGTTTTTTAGTGGGTGCAAGGTCGTCTGACATTGTACTCGTAATTCAGAGAAACTGCTCTAAAAAAAAGCAGTATCACTTACTTTTCGCCCTAGCAGAAAAGGTTGAACATAACAAAACCTGAATTCAGAATTACGCTATATGCCAGTGGCGGAGTAAAATTCAACGTCTAGTAATACCAAACGTGCCCATTCACTGTATAACAACTGCCAGATTCAAATTCGGCGATTGAAAATACGATATTGAAGTAATAGCGTAATATACGTTGATTTCCACTCATACTTAAATTTTCAGCGGCTGTCTCAAATACGGAATGCGTTTTATTACGAACAAATGGCATACGAACGTACCACCCGTGATCATTTGGCCTTTCAGTACTTTGTTCCCAAGGGCTTTTTCATCCCATAACCATTTCAAACTCTTTTATATGTTGTACAATAAATATTTATAATTTTTCTTATTCCGGGCTTTTTAAAACGTACATTTCTTAAGAACGAAGGATCTTGAAAACATAAAGCAGGAGGGCGTTATGTCCCAAAACAATTTCCGGGATCAAATATCTAAGGACAGGCTGTTACCAGCTAATGATTGGTTTAAACATTATATGAGACCTACACGCTTCACTACCTATTAAAATGTAATTAACATAATGAGTTGCAGCAGTTTAAATCATTGCAAAAACTGCCAAAAGGAACAAAAATATATAACAAAACCCAATTTATTGATTTATTCTAATAATTGTTTCAAAAATTACTTAAACAACTTTTGCAAAAAAATTCTTACCTTTGCTACCGAACTTGATGTGTAATTCCCACTATTGCAACATAATGTGCTAAGCAACAATGTTGAGTAGGTTAAAAAAACAAATATTAATCCTAGTTGCATAATTCAATATAAATTTTTGATGAAATGTTTCATACAAAAATGGGCGTTGGCTAGCTGGATATTTACCTGTTTGATGATGGAAAGGTCACATTTTGGTGAACTTTTCAAGTTAGTTGTACCATCTTAAAGAGAATAATAGGTACCAGAGTTCTCAAAAATTGAGCACTTTCGTTTTCACAGGAATTACACATTTTTATAATTTCCAAAATTCACCGGCGACAAGCTTTTACGAAAAATTCGGAAGTGGAAGTTAAACGTGTTATAATGGTAGCATTTTTTTTTTTCGGAAAACGAATTTTCTAATCTGAAACAGGAATCTTATGGGAGACTTTAGAGCAAAACCACCGTTTTTCTCCAAACTTTCTAGCTTTAAATTAACGGCCGCTATGATTTTTTGAAAATTTTGAATTTAGCCCCTTATGACTCAAAAACAAGTTGACAGATCGGGTTCAAAAATTTTCGAATTGCTGAAAGCTATGAATTGAAAAATATTTTTAACTTATCACAAAAATATTGCACAAAAAGTGACAACACGATTTTTTTTTAATTTTGAAGGTTCATAGAGCTGGGGATGAACTACAATTTAGTTTGGGTCCCAGCCCATTAATTTCCATGTGACCCCCCCCCTCTATGATTTTTTGAAAATTTGGGTTTTAACGCCTACTTACTCAAAAATGAGTTATCAGCACGGGATGACATTTGATATTAGAAAAGCCTTAAGGGTACACAATGTTACAAGCTACTAGAACTTTTGGAACTTACAAAACTGTGAAGTGGGAAAAATATTAAAATTTGGACTTTTTTAAAACAATATTGCTCAAAAACTGGCCAAAAGAATTTTTTAAATTCTGGATTGGTTACAATTAGTTTGGTGTCCCAATCCGCCAGTATCTCTGTAATGCTTCCTATGAATTTTTGAAAATCGAAAATGTATGCATCTTTATTTTAATAAACGGTACACGATAAAAACGTCTACTTCAACGAAATTGCTCATGAATAATAGTAGAATTAGATTCTCAACTTTATTTTTTGGTGCATCAATATTGAGCGGGGTTAGTTTTTCTCCTCCCGCCAAATGTTAGGTGGTCAAATTTGTTCTTCCGTTTTTGGTTAATTCCGAGGAACCTTTTCACAAAAAATCAAAAATCCCTTTTTTTTATTACAAGAATTTTGATAAATTTTATTACCACAGTACGACCAGTCTTAGACTGTGGTACTACGTGCAACTATGATATACCCGAAGTGAGATGTACGAAGGCTGGGTATAAATCTTTGTTGTTTGTTTTAATAGTCTGCCACAAGAAAATTCTTTGTTGCATTTCAGAGCGTGTCTAGTAATCCCCGGTTAAAGACTTAAAGGGTGCTAAACGCAGGTAAAATGCATATGCACTTTTGCATATACCATATAGAATAGGAATTTTAGGTTAAATATAACTTATAGCTCATGCAAGCTAACCTTTAAGAGATAAATTTGTTTCTTATCAACTATTTCTATTAAAACTACTTGGATACAGTCCGTTCTTTTAAAACTACTTACACAGGTAGTAAAAACATGTTCTGCAATTACCTTTTTTAAGCGGATATTCTTGACGCCAAATGTACGATAACTATTGCGCCCCCGCTAGAGTGGTAAAGGTAGTGCGTTCTATAGTCACAAATAGCGCGTAAAACATTGATACAAAATACTTTTGAAAATATGATAAGCAACCATTTCTAAAGTAAAGGAAATTCCAGGCGAAGTGCTTTGCCCTTTTTTTTCTGTGGCGCTTTCTACGAATTTTGTCAAATTTTAGCTTTAACGCCTATTTACTCAAAAACGAGTTATCAGATCGAGATGAAATTTGATCTAGAAAACGTCGTAGGGGTAGGTATAGCATGTTACAAGCCAAGCTACAAGAATTTTTGAAACTATCAAAACTGCGAAGTGAAAAAATCAAAATTTAGATATTTTCAAAACAATATTGCTCAAAAACGATTTTTTTAAAATTTTGTAAGCTTATACGGCTGGGGATTTGCTACAATTTTGTTCGTATCCCAGTCCGTTAATTTCTGACACGCCTCCTATTAATTTTTGAAAAACGAAAGCATATTATGTTTGTCCGTTCCCGACCGGTATCTTGTTACGTGTACGACGTGTTGCATTTGCGGAATAATATCAATGTGCGTTTATTTTGTGCTGCCACTATTCTGCGAATACAACGTTGTTATAAAACTTTTGTACATAGGAAAAGTAAAAGTGTCTTAAGTATAGGAAAGTCCAGACCCATTTTTTTAATTATACCAACTTTACTAGCTCAGATGTACCCCCACATTTTAGGTTTCGTAAAAATCGGTTCAATTCTTCCAGAGATATAAAAAACTAACGCAGAAAATGTGCTAGCGTAAAAAAATTATTAAAAGTAAAAAAATCTCATATCTGAAATAAATAATGAAAAGTAGATTAAAAAGATTGTTTTGTAATCTAAACCAACTATAATTTTCAAACCTGCAAACAATATTAAAAAAGCGATCGATATAATTTATTCACTTTTTACATCGCTCTCATTTGGTTAACAAATTAACGATGTGATACTAGTTTTAATTGCAAATTTACAGAAATTAAGACCGACGGCTTCCAAGTTCACATCACTATATATGGATGCGTCAGTCGACACAAATTACGTTTATTGTTCATCGACCATTTTTATCTTTTTCAGAAGCGATCAAAGGTAAAACTGGGCGGAGTAATTCGCCTACACTACGGTAGATTCTTTCAGTATAGGGAAGTATTGAGCTAAATTGTTTATGAGTCACAGTAGAAGAAGACTCAGAACTTAATTTTTAGTATAAGCCATATTTAGGGGCGTTAATTTCCCCCTCCACGCTAATTTTAAAAACAAATTTGTCTTTCGCGTTTTTGGTTTTTTTAAATCCTGAGGGATCTTTCTCCAAAGCAATTAAAAAATCTATAAAAAAAACTTCCACGTAACTGAGGCAGCATGGAAACGTCAATGACAACTTAAGAGTGGGCAAGGTAGATTGCAAAACATGTAGCGGGTAAGAGATGAACATAATATAATCACGTGATAATAGATAGAGCGTACGGGATTGCTGCGTATACACGACCCTAAAATTTCTACACAGGTAGTTTATGACTGTTGTTAGTTGTCCATTAGCAGGAATTTATATTTGAATATATCCTAAAACTCAAAACAGTTCTTAGTTAGATGTGCTGTAATTGTTGTGATTAGATATATAAAAGTAATTATTTTATATAAAAGTACAAGCGAAGTGCTTCGCCCATTTTTTTTTAAAGTAAGATAATAATTGATAGGGCCAGCAAAATCAAAAACTGTCATTAGCAGAGGCACGCAAGGGAACACAGGTTCCCCAGGCTCCCCGAGTACCGTCACTAATTTCAAACATATGAGGAAAGGGAGCAATGAGCCACAAGCAAAAATTTATTTTTTTAAAATTCGCTAGTCTCAAAATGCAGTCTTTTATTAAAATATCGAATCAGAAAATTTTCATAAAAACAATACTTTCCTATATTGCAAATATAAAAAAGTAACAAAGATAACAAAGCATTTACCTTTTAAATTGAAATTTAAAACGCTTGGATTTTGCAAGAAAATAACATTTACATGACCAAAATTTTTTTAAATTTACGAATAACATTAGTCTTATTATTTATTACATTTTAATCGACAAATGGGCTAAAAATATTTGCAAGAAATTAACCTTGTGTTTAGAAATAAATTGTAATTAATTTGAAAATTGACAAATAATAAAATTTAAATATCAATCAAAATAAAACGAATAGCTTGAGGTCATATTGTCTGTGGCACTGTATGATTTCATTAACCTCTACCACCTTGCTCAAGTTGGCCACTGAACAACACTCGCTGCAAATATCTGTAGGACCCACCCATGAAACAAGAGACAACTCCATATATTTGGGCCGTTTAGGGGGGAAACTTGAACCGATGCTATAAATTGTTAACATACACCAAAAAACACCAGTGTGTGATACGTGTGACCGTTTAATACAAAAATGAATTCTATTTACTTTGTAAGTGATTATCAATTAATAATAAATGTACTAAATCTAGATAAATGTGCAAGATTGGATAATGGGGAATCCCCCCACTATGCATTTTTGGAAGTCTATTGGTGAAAAGTAAAAAATAAATGTTATTATTAATATTAAATAATAAATATTATAGAATTTGTTTAATAAGTAATATGGATTTTGTTTGATAGCGGTGACGTAGCCAGAAGGATTTTAGTGAAAATAAAAAATTAGAAGAAAAAACAAGTAAAACAAAACTTAACTTGCTCTTTACTTTTATATGGAAAAATCAAACAAAATTACAATTATAAAAATTCGCAAATTCAAGGGTTTTACAACTCTTTACTGCTCTAGCTACGCCACTGTAAAAAAATTAAACATTGCTTGATGAATGTGATCTACATAAAGGTAGGGTAAGAGGTGGTTTAACATTATCGCTGCATTAGAAAAGTTGTTCACATTTTCAAACTAATCATGGTTACTGTAAGGACGTTTAGTTTGTTATAAACAAACAAAAAAATATTTACCAATAGTTTAAATATTAAAAAAAAAGAAATATATGGGCCCAATTAACTGACAAACTGCGACAAAATTGCCGACGGGAGAAGGGTTCAATATCAATAATATTTTAATTGTTGGGGTTTAAAAACGCCCCATCATTCTTTGGAGATGAAATTTTTCAGTTTCTCAATTTTTATTTGTATTTTTTATTACCACACCTTTTTAAGCACGAGGCGCATATAATTCAAAAATTGTTATTTTTTAATATTTTCCCAGTAAATAACAAATTTAAAACTAACTAATTATTGCGTTGACATTTCTTGACAAAAAAAATTAATTTTGTCTATTAATTATCAAAGCATGACGTTTGCTCCTCCTACTCGGTTACTTCACAGAAAAACTACAATTGTAATTGACGCATTCATTAAAATAATAAAAATCTAGAACGAAAATAAAAAAATAATTAGTCCGATCATTAAATTAATAAAATTAAATAACCTATGAATATCTTTCTCTAAAAGCCCGAGGCTGTTACACTTCAAGTTAGCTAAGGTCAAGTTTTTGAAACCAGTGTGAAGTACGCATTATAGGAAATATTCGATTTAGCAACAACCTTGATACACATTTTCAGTTTTTTTTCCTTCTTCGAATTTGAATTAAAATACAATTTACCTTGCCGTTTCACTTTGACGTTCGCACATCAATCAATTGACAGGGTAATCAAAATATTAAATAGACTAGCATATCCGTTTTAAAAATTTTTAAATGAGGGGGGACATCAAATTGCCTTTTACATATTCTTTCCACTGATATGTGGAGTGATTTGTTTATCTTTTAATTCTGTAATGATATTAAGGAAAAACAGAATCAAGCTGGAAAATGAAAACGTGTAAACTTCGAGTGGACTTTCCTATACTAGATATTAATACTTGCCGTATTTGCTAAAGTGTAATTTTTTATTATAATTATAACGTTGTACATTTCACCGCGTATGTTACATTTCTAAGAAAACAATTTATATAGGCAAGCCTACGATGTCGCATTCCGTATAAGAATAGTAAGAACAGAACCGCCCACCCTACAGCTGATTAGATGCGCTTCGGATTTTGAACTAAAAATCGATATAAATAGTTTATTCAAAGAGTTATCAAAAATGTACAACAAATAAAAAATAAATTTTTTGACTAGAGCTAATTAACAGGCGTAGTTAAAATCACGTAACTGCCGGAAAACGCGTTGTTGGTGTTAAAAAGTATCGTTTATTCCTTAATTTTTAAAATAGTTGAAAATTCTTGCTGATCCTAAAGTACTTGAAATAGTCTATCGAGCTGATAAAAGTTTATAACGATCGGCGTTTGTGTTTTTGAATAAATATTTAATCAAATTCAAATTTGGGAGATTAGTAAAAATCATATTTGTAGTTCTTTCGTCTGTAGAGGCGTCACCCACCCACCCACCCACCTACCCACCCACACACACCCCCACATACAGACATATTTTAAAAACAACTTTTTTGAAATTTTTAGACCCAAAACGTAGATTTCCGTTAAAATCTAGATTTGAATCATCATTATGGTTTTGTTGACATATCGCAATCCTAATAATTTTTCTTCTGACAATTGGCTTGCACTAAAATGCCCATTAAAAAATGTTCTTTAAAAAAAAGAAGACCTTTGTTGTTGATGAGCAGTTAAATTAAAATATCTTATCCTTTTAAAAACGACATACTTGGCTATTTTCACAGTTTTGCGCTTTCCTTTACTGGTTTTAGCTAAGGTACGTACACTTTTGAAGTTATTCTTAAATTTTCGAATGAATTCAGAACGTTTACACAGGGTGTTCCAACATTTATTACGCCCCTATTTAATTCTAAAACTAATCTAGAGAAAAAAAAATGTTAATAAATTTTTTTGGTACGTTCCACCTATCTTTCTGCATACTTGAAAATAAACTTTAAGCAATGCTGTAAGTGCAGTGGCACCATTGTCATTTTTTTTAAAACCTAACAACTTTTTGCTCTCATTCGATACAGAATTTTTTTCTTTTTTTCAATGATATGAAACCCTTAATAATAATAATACCCTTACATGACAAAATTTTCGAGAAAAATGGAAAAAACTTCATATTAACAGGCCCCGAATTGAAACAGCCTACTACAATTGCAACAGTGTGCTTACATAACAAAAGTTTCGAGAAAAAAGCAGGAAACCTTATATTAGCAGGCCCTAGAGTCAAACAACAGTCTAGCACAGTTGTGTTTTCTTCTTTTAATTGTTTTTGATTGCTAAGAGATAACAAATGAATTTCCAAGCACACTACTGGAATGATAGGGTTTTGTTTAAATTCAGGGCCTGCTAATACAAAGTTTTTCCAATTTTTCTCGAAAATTTTGTCATGTAAGGGTATATAAGTGTTATATCGTTGAAAAGAGAAACAAATTTATCAATCGAATCAGTGTAAAAAAATTGTTAGGTTCCCATTAAAAAAAAATAACGATCGCGTCACAGCAATGGCTAAATTTTTTTACAAGTATGCAGAAAGGTGTGTGAAATGTTACCAAAAACCTTTTATGAACATTTTTTTCTATATCTTCATCCGTTTCAAATTAAATAGGGGCGTAATAAGTGTTGGACCACCCTGTATTGTTTGTTCTGTCAATATGAAACATCCTGTATAACAATAGTACTGGTACAGAAATCGGCTGACAAACAATCTAAACCTTTTAGGCTCAATTTCTTAATACAACTGCCGCGACATTAAACGCATTAAATATCACAGGATATTCTAGTTTTTACACAACCCAAGGATCTCAAATCCAGTTTACAAATCTGGATCACATTGTCATTGTGTCTAAAAATCGTAGGATCAAGTGCATGTTGTAATGAGTGAATGACCGTAAATTAGTGATCAGTATTTCTTCAGCATCTACTTTTTGTTTCAACATAACAATAAATCAAGGACAATAGACAATATTGTGAAATTAAACATAGAAAATAATTTTCAGCAACATGGACTAATTTAAAAAAAAAATGTTTTTCCGTATGTTGAGCTGAGTACACTAAAAATTGAATTAATTATTTTAATTTCAAATTTAAAGACAGTTTTAATATAATCCATAAAATAAAAATATTATTTAATTTCATTTGTCACAGGGTGCTTTAGTAGGTTGCATATGCACCTATGCAGTTGCAGTTGGGGGTTATCCGCAATTCTACTACATGGTTCCTGCACCTGCACAAGCTCCAGCATCTACATATTATACCACGCCCTTTGGGCGTAGCCCCTCTTCTTATTCATTCGGAGCCCCAGCGACATCCTTTGTTTCTAATTCATTTGGTCCTTCGCAAGCATACTACACCACTCATCAAACTTTTGGATCTATAGAAGGTGCCGCACCACCAGTTGGATATCAAACATTTGCGGGTAAGAAATGCCAAATACCATTATTATCACTTGACTCCCTGAATCAGATTGCATGTTATTGAATCATAATTTGTACGTTTTGAGCTTGCAAAGCGACAGATTTCGGAGTTGTTTGATCCCATTTAAAATGTTTTGGAACCGTGCATTCAAATTTAAGTTTGACGGCACGGGATCAAATTAATGTCAAATTGTCTAAAACGGACAAATAATTTCAGAGCATTCGTCTAATGGTATAGTACAGAGACAACCTTTAGTACAACAACCTGGATCGGTGTTTGCACAAGTACCAACAACAAACGTATTTTCTACAGGACCAACAGACCAATACCGCGGTTTTGCTTACCACACACAATCAACAAATGGTGCAAGTGCTAATGTCTTCTTCCTAACCGGCCCAGAAGCACATCAAATTGCAAATTTGCAATCATTCACTTCCAAAATTGTCCAAAACGCTACTGGAAACCAATCAGCAGAAAAAGCAAGAAATTTAGCATCCAACACGGTGGATTCAAACGCAACCGATAAAAACCAACAGCAACAAATTGTGGAAACCTTAAGTGGACCACCGCAAGGGCCCGCTTTTGACGCTATCCGTTCATTTTTCGAAAATCCGCAAATTGGGTTTCAACATTTTTACTCCTCTAATGGTCAACTATTTTCTAAAACCGTTGAAGAACAAAATTTGAACTTCCCTGCGAATACAGTGTTATTGCCATCGCCAGTTTCCATTCAAGCTTTTGGAAACTTAGGGTTAAATCCACGATTTGGCCAGACTGAAAACACCACCACAACTAACGCGACAAATGAAAAGTCAGAAGATAAAGCCGACGTTAAAGGTGAAGAAGGAGCGGAAAGTATGATCGCAGATGTAAGGGTTAAACCTAATGATAATTCGGCTACGGATGAATCAAGTACTGCAACAACTTCAAATGAGACAATCGCTGATTCAACTTCCATTTCAACAACAGAAATGGCATCTTCTAGTGCTTCCACCAATACAGAAGCAAGCAAACAAGAACCAACAACAAAGGAAGATGCACCTACTGTAAAAGAAGCCCGCTCCATAAAGCAGGAAACGAGTACCACAAAAGATGAACCAAGTACTACTGTAAAAGCTGAATCAAGTTCGGAAAAATCAACTGAAACTTCTGAGAATACACCAGTAGATGCCACTACAAAAGTATCTAGCACAACCAAAGCAGCTTAAACATTATTTGATATAGTGAAAGGGTCATTTTATGTTAAACCATCTACAATCTAATTAATTTTTTTAATACATACTGGCACCTTGTATAACTAAAACAAAATATCAATTTTTAACTTAAAAGAAATCACATTTTGAGTACTGATGTTTTTTTACGTCTTTCACTACTATGACTGATAACGTTTCGACAAAATTCAAAAATTGTGATTTTGGATTAGATAACCAGGTTCTTCCAAGATATTAAAAATAAAAAAAAATGATTTGCCTCAAATTGACTCTGAACAATATCTGAATTTCGTTACTTTTTCTGAAGTTCCTTCAACGTATTCTGTATTAATTAATAAAAATAAAATTAAAAATTCTTGCTTTCCTCAGTTTTTAAAATAAAATAACGCATCTTGTACAATTTATAAAAAATACTGTGCAATTATTGGTTATAAATTTATAATAAACTCAAAACTTTTCTAAGTATGTTTGCCTAAAAGTATTAAAGTACCTATTCCAAAATCTATTTTCGTTTTTGAAAAATTAGTTTACAATAAGATTTGTAATTAATTATATTAAGACGTAGTAATTTATTTGTTGTTAATAGAACAAAATAAAAATTAAATGTTTTTCTATGTAAGATTTTTTTTTTAATTTACTAAACATGTACGCAAGGAAATTGTCTGTATCTAAACATTAAAAATTAGCTAAACCACCTGCTGGGTAGAAATTTTAGGGTCCTGCATTAGAAAGCTCTACGGTAAGTTTCTGACTATTATCACGGGATTATACTATGTATCTTTTACGCAGTAGTACGTGTTTCGCAATCTACCTCCCCCATTCTTCAGTTATCATTAGGACTAGAATTTATATGCATTTGCATGTTCTTGTTGTATGTAGTAAACATATGCTAAGTTAAATTTCTATATGGTTTCGTGTTTCTTGGCATACCCGATTTCAGAAAAAGAAAGTTTTCTTCTAATTAAAAGAACAATAATTTACCAAAATCTGAATTGTCTCGACGATGATCGGTTTGGGAGACTGGGAATAACATCACCTTTTTGTCTAATTTTGTGTTATGTATAAGATTTTTAATGCAACAGTTCAACAAGGGTAAAAATTTATAAAATAACAAAAAGTATGACGTAATCCCCCCATATCCATTTAAAACATGGGCTAAACGGGTCGCTGGTACTTACCCATACTTTTTAAATTTTAAATTTTCTCGCGTCAAGAAGTGATAGAAATTTACATCTAATCCAGCCGGTAAAAGCCCGCAGACTCGAGGCGTTGGTTATGTTTACCTTACCTTTTAAATGTTCGCGCGCCAGTAACTGAGTAAATAACATGATTTTTACAAAAATTTAAGCAAGAAAAAAAAACATAACGTCCCAGCGTCGATTTGAACGATATACGATATCGTGTAACGTCTAAAGTATAGCACTATAACTTCGGTTAGCTGCATACGAATTTGACTTGCGCAGTTAGTATGCCGTCAATGATCGAATGCTCTTTTGAACTAGAGCTAATTGATAGACGTAGTTAAAATCACGTAACTGCCGGAAAACACGTTGTTGATATTAAAACGTATCGTTTTTTTTCTTAATTTTTTAAATAATAAAACTTCTTGCAGATTCTAATGAAGTACTTCAAATAGTCTATCGAACTGATTAAAGTTAATAACGATCAGCGTTTGCGTTTTTGAATAAATAATTAATCAATTTGAAAATTTTCAAAAATTCATTCAAAAAGTCAGAGTAAAATTTGGGAGATGAGTAAAAAATAAATTTGTAGTTCATTGCAATGTTTTTATATCATTTGATTATACAAATTCGTAGCGGCCTTCATTTTGAAAAAAAAAAGCATTTCATTCGTCTTTAGATGCACTACAACGCTATGTATTCAAAATTTCAAAACAATGTTTAGAAAAATTTATACCAAAAAAACAGATCTAATTTCCGTTTCCGGTTCCGATTAGCGACCTTACAAAAAACTACCTGCAACTAAAAGACTTCTACACACCAAATATTATAAAAATCCATAAAGGGGTTCCGGAGATATAGGGAAACGAACGCACCCACACACAGACATTTTTTAAAAACCACGTTTTTGGCTTCTTTGGTCCCCAAAACGCGTATTTCAGTTAAAATCTGAAATTCGAAAATTTGCATTAAATCATAACTTTCCTTACTTCAATAGAAGTATGGAAAGGTAATAAAAATAAGTTTCACCTTTTGGAGGTTCAAGTTCCAGAATCGAAGCATTGCCGTTCACATAAAAGTTTTTTATTGCTTTGGTGTGCAGAATGCACCTGAGCATTTTCCTGGATCTTTTCAGCCGTGCTTTTATTTCATATAAAGTACATATTTATAAATTGAGTAAATTCTCTTTTCAGATACCGGTAGTACTCCAACCTCAAATATAAATCGTGGATTATTTACATTAATTCGGAAATCTAAAAGTTCGAATAAACGCTCTTCGTATCTTCAGCATTGTATAAGTAGACTAAATTTACATTTGCTGTCTAGAGTACACAACCAAATTAATGATATACCTTGTCGCAACAACACTGTTTAACTAAGCAACATATTACAGTCCCACTTTAAGTGGGTTTATACAGCTTTCTTTGCCTTAGTCGTAAGATTTAACCAACATGAAACTTAATGACTTTTTCTTAGCCAATGATAATTACTGTTTCTTAGTACTAGGACTAAGGCTAAGGGGAAGAAAGCTGTATAAACCCAACTTAAACTGCACAATGTTGAAAACGTAGAAAAATTGTTATATAAAAATTACAACATACCTTGCAAGAATCCATGGACGCTTAGGATGGAAAGATAATCCCTTTACTCGGGCTGATTTGGTCTCAAATTTTGTTAGCATGTTTTTAATAAAGAACAGTACACTGCAAATTATAAGGTTGTACCGATTTTGAGGTTATGTTTCACTGTAAAAAATAATATGTTACAACCCTTGTCATTAAATTTAAACTAAAATATAAAGAAAGATCGCTATATCTTAAGAAATCAAAAATCTTACCCGTATATTTCCAGTTAACAATTACAACAATTTTATTATATATACGGTAACGTCATAGGCAACTACGTGTACATTTGTCAACTGACATCTCAGAACACAACCTAGCGGTCATTTTCAAGTTTCACTTGACGGTTAAAGTCTTAGATCTTATATACTATGTAGATAATACCTGCTGCCTTTGAAACTGTGCCAACATAACAAACAAGGATAGTAAATATACATAAAACTCGCAGTCGTGTCCACAAACTATAATTTGCGGACACGACTGCAAGTTTTATTTATATTTATTACCCGTTTGTCTATTTTGGGAAAGGATGGATATCAACCGCATAAACAAGGATAGCTTAAGTATAAGTAACGCGCTATCTATTTACTTTAGTATATATGATCTACGGTTACAGTACGTCTAGACTCTAGACAGCTTGTCAGTGAGTGCTGCAGAAAAAGTTTTTGAACTCGATAAACATATAAGAACCAGGGGCGTAGCTATCAATAGACTGGGGCACGCAATTCATACATTCTTCACGCATTCTCACATTCATTATTTCGTAACGTGAGTTCCCAATGTATTAAGAAGCCCTCAGCAAAATTTAGTTAGTTTTTATTTACCTACATTTATTATTTTTCGGATTTTTAATCATCCCTTAACGCCCCCCTATTGAAATCAGTCCGCGAAGGGTTAAAAATAATGTTTTATTATCGTTCGTTGCAGTTTTATGAGTTCCGTAATCCTTGTGCACATAATAAATATCATATCATATTACCTAGGCATAACATATTTTTCAGAATCTGTGTATTTTCTTAGTCAAATTTTTCTCGGAATATCGTCTCATTTATTTTTGTGGCCTGATATTGAGTAGATTATTATTTATGTTTGTTTTTTTTTCACTTGAGAGAAAGGAGAAGAGAAAAATGTTCCTGAAACAGTATGAAGCAGTAAGTACTCAAGGTTTCGTCGTGAGTAAAAATTTGACAACGCCGCTAAGGGGAGTGGCAAAATAGTATATTAAAACACAAGTTGCATAAGGCATTGTCTTAACGTACAAGTCCAAGATTGAAAAACGAGGGAGCGTAGCGACCAAGTTTTTCAATGGACGAGTGCGTCAAGACGCCCTATGAAACGAGTTGTTTATACTATTTTTTCTATTGAGGAGAATTAATGAAAAAACGTTATAAAAAATTGCTGCGATCAAATTTGGTAAATTTAGTATGTATATGTTGGCAGCAAGTTTCAAATTGCTGCGATCAAATTTGGTAAATTTAGTATGTATATGTTGGCATACATACTAAATTTACCAAATTTGATCATGAATATATCATGAATACCCATCTTTGTTGGTGAAATTTTACTAAAAACAATGCTTCAAAAGACTAGCTAAAACAGTGCTTTAAGAATAACCTTAAAAAACCGAAATAGAAAAGAGAAATTAAAGCTAGAGAAGGACCCAACCAAATATTGAAGAAGATCCCCAAATCAGAAATTAGAAGTTCTGTTTTTTGGATTTCTTCTGGAAAACTGCGTTTTGCTCTCTAAATTTTGATGTTGACGTTTAGTTTACTTACTTTCTTACTTGGTAAAACCTAAAATATGATTCCCTTATTCCCTAATATAATACAGAATACATATTTGAGAAGAAAAAATAATTAATTTTATCTGCATTAAAAAGGATGAGCAACACTTTGTGCAGAATTAGGTAGGTAAATAGAAAGTTTATAAAAAGCTTATAAAAGACGAGGTGAGAGGGGCTGAAAATCTTCTGCGTAAGGGCCAAACATTTCTAGTTACGCCACTGGTTAGAACACCGTAGTCTGTATAACGGTTTGCGGTCTGTAACAAGAAGCACAGGTTTTATGTTCTGTGATAAGAACGTTACTGCAAACTTTTCAAGTTTTCCCTGATTATAACCTATCTTAGGTATTAACTTCAAGAATCTATATAACAGGTATCCAGCTTGCTCTTGATTTTAGAATTTATTTTTATGTGGAATAATTACAGACATGGAAAATAGAGGCAAAAAGAATTGCGGTTCTGCAGAACGTGACTTCATCCCTGAAAAGGTTCTAGATCGGCGAGTTGTCCCAGAGACTGGCACTATAGAGTACCTTGTGAAGTGGAAAAATTATGATGAAGAAGACAACACATGGGAGCCTAAGCCAAATTTGGATTGCAGGGAACTTATTTCAGAATTTGAAGCCGCCCGTGCAAAAAGGCGAGCTGATGGTGCGTTGTTTAAAATTATTCTAGTGGCATGAACAATACTTTTCAAAGGAATCTAATTTGCTGACTAACTATTCATTAGATCTTATTCCCGCTTCCATAGCTTATAATAGCAATAAATACATATGTAAAAGTATAGTACCAGACCACTACTAACTACCATCACCCTTAACCAAATTCCACCCCTAATTTTATTATAAATTTTTCTTTGCTTGTCCTCTTCCATTCTCCTACTCCCCTAAAGATCCGTCCCAATGTTCGTCTCTCCCTCACGTTTAGTTTTTTTTGATCTCTTTTATTCAACACGCACCCTACACTTGCATGTAGTACTGCCGGTTTTATTACATAAATATTTTCATTAATAATACTGCTCTGCAAGTGCATCCAGTTAAATGTTATTTAGGTTTACACATTGATTATAATTTAATATTTCAAGAACGCATAAGTCAGTACAACAAAAAAGGCTTTTCTATTTTAAAAATCTTGTATACAAATAGGTTTGTTTTTGATCAGATAACTAAGAAATTATTGTGTCATTTACTGGTTCTCTATTGGTGTAACTTTTGTGATACAGTCTATGGCTTTTGCATTGATAGTATTAACAGCTTCAAGAATACAGCGAATGAAAAATAACTGTTTGCGTTTAATATTTGGGATCAGAAGAAGAGAACACATTTCACTTAATTACCTGCTGTTATTCTTGCTTTGATTTCTTTACTGTAGTGGTTATCCACACTAAACACGGTGCCTAAAAAACTAACACCATCTGCACTTTCAAACACACTTTTCTTCATTTTCTTCGTTCTCTATTATTAGATGATCCTGGAGCTCCTGGTGCTTCTTGCTGATTGTTGTAGTCTTTCTGCTACTCCTCGTAACTCCTTTTTCTTGCAATTAGAGTGACGTCCACATAAGCATATGTTGATACATTGTGTTGAATATTGTACCTTTTGTGTTTATTCTGCTCTCTCTTGTCACTTTTTCCAACACTCAGTTAAATAGTAATGCTGACAGAGGACCTCGTTGTCTTCGCAATCAGCTTTTACGTCCCACTGCTGGGCACCGGCACTCTTCTCTGGAACGTACTGTCCTTAGCGCTAAGGTGGAGTACGGGGGAACTACAGTTTAACGTCGAATCCGACCGACTAAATATCAGACAAGGTTTCAGGCATTAAGACCCCACGGCTGCCTACACCGGATTGGGGAATGTAAGTGGCGGGTGGTGGAGCTGGGCCGATACCATGTTTCCTATACCACCAATCCAATACTAGATAATAAATGAAATTTCAGAAACTTTTCAACCATGTGTGCTTTTTCTTGTAACAAATGAAATTGCATGCAATTGTTTTATTATTTATAACTTGTTGCTAATCTAAAAATAACGTAGCCTTTTTCCTTTAATGGTTCTTGTGGTAATTTTTGTAGTTTGTAACGGCCTTTGCAAGTGTCACATACTAGATGGGACTAAAGATTATAGTAATGGGCAGAAACATATTAAACATACTTAATAAAATTCTCGAACATTCCCTGCAGCTCTTAATTTGAAATTTTACCTACTAACAAGCAATCTCCAAAAATTCCCCACAAGTTTTTAAATTTCTCCCATTTTGAGGAATTCTTCACACATTGGCGACACTGACAAGGACAACTGACAGTTGGTTAAAAGGTGTTAAATGCAGGTAAAATGAATAACCAAGTTTTGCATATTTCATTTAGAATAGGCATTTTAGGTTTAAAATAAATTTGTTTCTTATTAACTATTTCTGTTAAATCTACGTGGATACAGTCTGTACTTTTAAGACTTCCTGCACACGTAGTAAAAATATATTCTGCAATTACCTTTTTTAAGCAAATAATCTTGACGCCAACTATACGATAACAGCTGCGCCCCCGCTAGATTGGTAGAGGTAGTACTAGTCACTATTGGCGCGTAAAACGTTGATACATTAATAGTTTTGAAAATGTAATAAGTAACAATTTCTGAAGTATAGAAGAGTGTAGGCGAATTGCTTCGCAAATTTTTTTATTGTTTTTTGACTTGACTGGAGTTTGCAGTTCTAGCATCTTTTTTTCATAGGTGGATCAAATTTGCTTTCGAGTATCATGACGTGGCATCCTCTAAGTCTTTGAGGACTAAACTTTCATTCACAATGCAGTGTTGCCAAGAGTGTTTAATAAATAGTCAACAAACGGGACGGACAAAAAACACTAGAAATCACAAACAAAACACAAAAAGAATACCCAGAAATTTTTACATTCAAAAAACCAAATGCCTTAAATTTTGTGTTTCTACATAGTTGTGTCAAGTATCATCATGTTTTAGAAAAATACGCTAGAGTTTAGACTTAAGAGCACTTGCTACTTCAGATATAATGTGTGCGTTCAGAGCGGAGCAGGACTTTTGCGCGCCGGACGTTGTTGTAAGGCTTTTATCACGTTATAAATTGACTTGCCTATTGTAAGGTCACTTTAAAATTTGATTAAATACTTAATTTTTAGAAAATTTTCAATTTAATTTAGCAATTACCGGTGCCTATATGTCACGTACCACGTTCAGAGGACGACAGCAGCTGAGCTGCTGAAGTTCTCTGAAGGCACTCTACAGTTCACTTTAGAAATCACATTCAGTTGTCTTTGCATGCCGCAGAATCCACCAACTATACTGCATTTCTATACTCGTAATAATTGTCAATGTAATGGGATTTAATTTTATAGCTGCCGCAGCAGCTGCTTCAGCACGAGCCAAGAAAAGAATTTATGGATTTGCCCGTGAACTTGAACCCGAAAAAATCGTGGCAGCCACCAATAGCACTGGTATATAGCTGTATCAGTTTATTTGAATTTCTTTACAAATTTATTATGATTTAAGGCCCTTTATTGTTATTAATGAAGTGGAAGAACTTCGATTACTGCGACCTTGTTCCTGCAGAGGAGGCAAACGTTAAATGTCCCCAGATTGTTATTAAATTCTACGAAGACCATATGGTGGTTGTACACCCAGAAACAGAGGAAGAGAAAGAAAATAAACGTTTAAAACAGGAGACAAAACCAGAGACAAAACAAAAGACAAAGCAAAAGACAAAACAAAAGGCAAAACAGGAGTAATTCTTTTGTATGTTAATTTACTATTATTGTTACAGTGGAAATTTTATATGAAATCCAAAAAATGTGTTGTCTTATTAAAGACTGGAAATTGCAAGTTTTTATTTAATTTTGCTTTACAATTTAGTGGCACAGCTTGGAAATAGTAGCATTCAACAAGCTGGCCTTATTGTTTAATTTAATTTGATTTTGCACTTTTGCTTTATGTATTTTAAATTTTTCTTGTTAGAAACTGAAAACGTCAAGTTTTTGTTCTATATAAGAGCATTCAAAAAACTGACCTTATTGTTTGATTGAATTTGATTTTGCACTTTTCCTTTATTAATTTTGAATTGTTTAGTGAAGCAAAAGAACAAATTTTAATAGTTGTAATGGTTTAAGGTATAATTATAAATATTAAATAAATTTGCAATTTTTTTTATGTAACAGCTACAATTACACAATAAACGAAAAACTATGAAACTAAAATTAAGTCAAACAAAAGAATACACTTTTTTGGAATAATATGAAACTTTCCACTGTTCTTATATTAAACGTTTCAAGACTGTAACAACTAGATGTAGCTTGTTGAGTTCCTATTCGTATTAGTTCATTTTAAGATTAAATATGTACATATGTAAACGGAACATGGTTTGCCACCTTTTATTCCTTTAAAACACTGAGCCAAATATAATTGTTTTTCGTTGATATTGACATGACTCATAAAATGCTTCTTGTGAAGTAATTAATTAATTAAAAAATAAATATTGTAATTTACTCGTTGTTATTGTCTGTTTTTTAAATGGATTGATTCAGCTCGTTAAATAGAGGAAATGTCACAGAAAATCACAACAATTATGTTACAAATTTTATTTTTAAATTAAAAATTTTACTTCATAGCAAGTATTTTATGCAAGTCTCGCACGTACCGTTGACTTAAAAAATTTGTATCTTAAAAATTTATTGACAAGGAACTGTTATACATGGAATTTGATTCTGATTCCAATAATGTTATAATATACAAGGTGTTCTGTTTAAAATAAAAAATCTAGTATCGCTTCTGGTGAAACTGGAAATGTAAATAAATGAACATCAAATAATAGGAATTTATGTGCTTATTACTAACTTCAAATGTCTTTACTTTACTTTACGAATATGTTACCTTTTTTCATACTTTGTTATTTTGCATGTTAACTTACAGTTAATAAATGTGTTTTGTATGTAGTTTAAAATACCTTATGTGTTTTAGGGATCCCAGTTTTCCTCAATATTCTAAAAATCCTAAAATTTATGGAAAAACGGGAATTCTCCTAAAATTGTCCTTGAATTTATTTTCATGTCCTAAAAGTTCTAAATGTATGCGTACTGCCGTTGAAATTTTTTTTGTGAGTATATCGAGTATTTGGTAAATGTTCATCCAGTGACTTCGTAATCAAAATTTTGTAAAGTGTAAAAAATGTACATTAAGTTTTTGCTCAGGCACGTACAAGAATCTTGGCAGGGTGGGCCAACGAAAAGTTTTTTAAGTTTGTGTCTATTATTTACCGTCTCCACAAAAAAAATGACATTAAGCGCTTGGGAGTGTGTGCTAGGGGGGGGGGTGAAATTTGAGATGGCTCCTTGACTGAAAATGTTTGTTTTTATAAGGTTTATGCAGTGAGCAGATCAAAATTGCTTTTTTCTAAAGTGCAGTATCAAACCTCGAAGCGACCCTACTATAATATCTACTGCATGTTTTGTACTTTTGTAATTTACATTAATTTGTAACATATTTTCATGCTTAATGCGTTTGTAGAAACACAAAAGCAAATTCAAAAAATGTAGCTTAGCTAGAGACGAGATTCAGTTGCGAGCCCACAAAACGTATACCAATCTTTAACAACAAATTAATTGGTCACGGCTTTTCTTATTTTAGTGACAATTTCGAAAATAGTAAGTTTTAACTTGAAGAGATTTTCAGTGGTTCTATTGCAATGAAAAAAGGAATCTTTAATATAATTTACGTGTTTTGCTAAATTCAAAGAATTTAAGTCGAGTCATTCATATACTGACCATAGAACAAAAAGTGGAGAAAAGCCAAGTTATCTCCACAATCGACAGCTTTAGTATAATTGGGTAACATCATATAAACTCCTGAACGAGTCCAGCTTCAAGTTTCTCGGAAGATATCGACCACCTGTAGGAGTTGTATAAAGTTTTACGTATATAGTTAAAAATAAATAATAATCGGTGGAATGTAAAAATTCTAGTTATTTTCAAAGTGTTTAAAGTATGACATCTACTGCTTACCTAACAACGGCAATTTAGATTAAAATCTTGCAGGTAAGCATTCTGCACATACACTCATACATGCAAAAAAACATAAAATGCAGCAGAATACAATTCCTTTATTATGCTATGCAAAATTCAACTTTCAATAACAATAGGAAGGATATAATTTAATGACAATACCATCATGCAACTAATGATAGAATTATTCTATCTTATATAAAAATTGCTATTTACGGTTTTTACACAAAAGCTGCCAATAGCACTTTGCAACTTACAACAAAATGATGTAATACATGATAACTTTTAATATTTTGTTATTACAAAGACAACATCGATAAATGGGTCAATAAAACGGCTAAGAGTACATAAAATGTATTTGCCAACACAAATGTATGCTTGAAGAAGTGTTCGCAATAAAACAGACATGCAAAATTTTCTGTCATTTATAAAACTTCTCGATGTTATTTAATTAGGACAAATTTTCATACCAAACATTTTCAGTTAAACATGGAACTCCATTTTTTCGAAGACACTAATATCACTTTTTGTTTTTCTTTTTACTGAACACCTTTTTTCCCCAAAACTTTTTCAATTACTAAAAATATGTTACAAATTCATATAATACAAGGGCAGATCATAAAGTATATTAAATAAAACAGAAATAAATAGGCTGCCAGTTATTAAGATATACTACTCATTCGATGTCAAAAATGCATGAAATTAATGGAATACCTAGAATTGATAATATGTTCTAAATACTTTAAACGAATGCACTTAACATATACTTGTATCAAACCCCCTATGGCACATGAATGTAAATTCTTAAAATACTTATCTATCCTTGTATTATATCATACCGTCTGACTATTCGTATTTCGGCTCATTGAACGCAAATTTCACATACTTAAAAGTACAAGCTGTATGATACAGCTGAATGCTTGAAAAACTGTAAAGCAAAGAAGACAACACTAATCTATAGGTAGGTACTTAACTCTTTGGGATTTTTTTTTTTATAAAAATACAATAGCACTTACATTAAATACAAGCATTAGCTATGATAAATATACAAAAAAATAACTTCTTAATTTCATAGTTTAAATGAATTTAAATTAATGAAGTTTTGACTGAACATTGTACATGGTCAAAAGAGACCTCTCAAAAAGCTGGTTGTTTACCAAATATTTACTAGTTTTATTTACATAAAAAATTAACAAAAAAGTTGAACAATCTACCTACTCTTTATATTTCTTATAACTAAATTGGCAATCATCCCAACTTAACCTTAAGACAATATCTAAAATGTTTAATAAAATTGGAGATCTCTAGAATTAAATTCCATATTGCAATCAATTTACTATTAACTATAAGAGGACTCGACAAATATTCTTTGGGAGCCAACATGAAATTTTAGGAACTGGTCAAATTTTCCAGACTTTAGGAATTTTATTACAGAGGCGGATAGATAATGAACCGGGACTAATGATGAAATTTTTAAGCACCACAATCAACTAGTGACCGGTATTTGTCAAGCCCTGAACTATAACATATTCACAACAAAAGTATCATTCAAATTATTACATGTACTTATACCTTATATGAATATAACTAAAACTTTTGAGTAGCTTTTTACAAGTGAATTAACATATCACAAAATAATTTTTTTCAAGCGATTTTCTGTTAATTATGCTTGTACTTTAAATACGCCTCTACTGTTTTTAATATACTCATCGTTACTATGATAGATTCAGTCACAATTATGCTATAACTCTAAATATTCGAATATATGGTCATCAAGAGCATATAAATTGTCATATCACAAGGAAATTCTATGAGAAAGCTGCTATGTTATTCGTGTTTAAAACATTTATTTGGCTCTAACTTGTGAGAATTTTGTAGACACTGAGGGCTTGTCTCCACTGACAACTAAAGCATTTTAATATGAAAAGGCACGTGGTTTACATTTACTGTGATGTAAAGAAACAATTTGGATATGAACAACTTTTAAACACGAAAAACAAATTACTCTATTACTTCAGACACGGAAATTTTTAACATGCAATGCCAGAGCTAACCACACATTAAGATTATGGCAACGCAAACGCACGCCGGCCCACATGCTTGGCTACGTGATGCTTTTTTAAAAGCGTTTTAAATTGCAGTTCGCGTTCGTGTGCAAATAAATAGGTTAGTTTGGTTGTGTTCCGTGTTGTCATAAAATGTTTCCTGTAAGTGATAGCATTTGTGTTTTATTTGAAACTCCTTTGTCAAAATTTTAAGAAAATAGCTAACAAGTTTTAAGGATGGAGAGAATTATGTCACCGTTAAATGTTAGTAAATCTGTAAACAATTCCGGCAAATCACACTGCACTGACTTAAAAAATGTTTGATATAGTCTGTCTAAAACTTTTATGTGGCTACCGGATTAGCACATATTTGCAAAGTACTAAAATCGACATACGCCGTGACAGTCTAACGTCCGAATTCAATGGCGTAAGCAGCTTCTGCAAATAAGTTTGGTTATTTTAAAACTTTTGATGCTGTCTGTATTTTTTTATTCATAATAACATAAAGTTGTTTTAACTTGTTCCGGTTTAACTGGAAACGATACCAACTTTTAATTTTTACATAGGACACCCTGTATATTTTTACATTTTTGGATAGGAAATAATTCTAGCTTTACAAAATCATTTACATATATATGCTTAAAATTATTTATAACCAAGATATTTCACTTTCTATTGTTTTGTTTCATGGAAATTGTTATTTTGATAAAATAAACATTTGATGTCAGGAATTAAGTTTATAACGTCAAAAAACCATTTATTGACGTCAAAAAATATTTTTGTAGCCAAAATTTATTTTCTTACGACAGCAATTGGTTGCTCAGTATAAAAAGGTTTATTTTTAGACTTCAAAAATTATTAAAAATATTAAAAACTACCCCCCAAAAAATTTGATTAATTAAAAGATGGGGGATATTATGCTGTCGTGTATGGTGAATTTTTATTTGCGCTTACAAACTAATGTGTCCGGGGCCAACATTTGAAAGATGTAATATTTCATTAATAAATGGCATAATGTTTACTTTAATATTAATAAAATAAAATTAAATATTCAGCAGTTTATTTTTTAGTTATAGCATATTAAAAAGTGATCAGTCATTATGGCAAACTCTGTATAGTTGTTTTTAACAGGGGTTTATATTTAAATACTCCTAAAAATTAAAATAGTGTAGTTAGAGGCGCTATGAATGTTGGGGCTAGATACATAAAATTAATTATTTTTTATAATTATAAGAAAATACAGGCGAAAGTATAATTTTTGATTCTTACAAACTTGCACTGGCATTACAATAACTTCTAAAATATACGAATTTTTTTTCGTATCTGACATTATAACTGAAGTAATTAGAGTTAAAATAAAATAACATAGAATACATTTGCTACATCGATTTGGTTATAGAGTTTGGTCAATATATACTTTTTATTATAAATAATCTTTGGTTTCTCTTAAATCTTGTGGACGGTGTGTATTTTATACAAAACCAAAATTACAAAAAAATTAATTTTGTAAATAAAAGAGAAAAGTCAAATATTAGCTATACTGTTCTTGTTAATTGGGATTAATCTGAAGTGGTTTATGGTCGTATAAACCATTTTCAATTCTTGAAAATAACCAACGAATTACGAATTTTTAAATTTATTTAAAAACCAATCCTACATTTTTTTAAATTTAAAATAAAGCACACCAGGTAAATTTACTAAGATCCCCCATGACCCTACTAAAACTCTTGCACCACCTGTTACACAATTTGATGCGGAAAATCCAAATTATCTAACAATAAACGACTTAAACATAGAAATAAGCATTTCCTACAGGTTTTGTTACTTTCAATTAAGAAATTTGAGTTTCTTAAACACCAGATTTCCTCTTTTGTAAATGAAATCAGAAATTGTCACTTCATTTAAATTTCATGCATAATAAAAAATATTTTGGATTTATATTAGAAAACCACAATATTTAAAAAAAAACTTGCAATAAATAATTTTAATGTCATGCATGTAGGCATGACAAAAATATTATAAGAGAAGACCAAACTCATTAACTTATAACATCCTGGTATTATAGCAAAATAAATGCCACCTATATACAACCGTCTATCTAATTATGTATAATACAAAAAGAGAGCCTGCAAAGTGGCTACAACTACAACAATAGCGAACATTTCCGTGTAATTATGAATCCTGTATAAGTTTCGATCTTGTTCAAGCATATTGGTCAAATTACGTTGAAGTTGGGTAATTCTTTCACCATGTTCTTGAAGACTTTGTTCCAAATCATGAATAGCCAACATAATGCTAAATAAACAGAATCTCAGCGTTTTTTAATGTTAAATTCGTACGAAACAAACTTACCTCGAATTTGTTGCTGTCAACGGTGGAGCCTTTTTAACTGAATGATTTGAATCAGAATGAAATTCTTCAGAAGTTGTGGCACTGTCGTTTACATCAGCATCTGATGATATCTGCTTAGTAGTTACTTTTCTTTTTGCTGCTTTCAAAGTTGACGTGCGAGTTTCATTCTGGAAGCAATATTATTTAAAGATCTTATTTATTAATTTGCTAACTAATTTTTCTTGATGTTTTATTGGCATATTCCCAAAAAATTCAATACTGTGATGTCAACATTTTATACCCCTACAACTAAAATTATAATTAACTTCTACATACTGCTTGAGGTTCAACACTAATGATGCTAGCTGTTCTAATCATTGGTGCAGGATGTTTAGTTTTTGTTTGGATAATATAATCGTTTTCGTACTGGTACAGATCATTTCGTGGATCCCATGGTCGCAAATCAGAATGTTTATAAACCCATTGACCAGTTTTGAAATCTTGTTGGAAATGCATGGGAAACCATTCTTCACATTTAGCTTTACGTTCTTTGGATCGAGCTGCAAAACAAGTACCATCATAGGCGTTCAAAGATTTTCTTGAGCAATGCGAAGTGCATAATTTTTTTCAAAGCTAGTAAATAGTCAAAAACAATTTTTTTTAATATTGAACAATGAATCAAATTGTTGTTGTATTTGTATATCAATTGCTAAATGCAGAAATTCCATGATTTGTCAAGTAATACAACTAGTAATTTCGTTTTTTCTATAAACTTGGATTGATTGTTAATGACTGCTAGTTAAAACAACGCTCTAAAATGAACTAGCATGAACTAACAAAAAAATTCTTTAACTGTGCAGTTAATTAATTCCATTCATGCTCTAACAACATGCTTACATAAACGTTCCGTTAGTCATTCATTATTATTACTATAAATAATACTATTTCAAAATTAAACTGCAGCTGTCAATATTTTTAAATTCGCGGTTTCTAAAAAACTGTACATTTTAAGCATATACATACGTATCTTGCATAATCTAATCGAGTGTTACATAGCACATTCAAAAAATCATATTATATTGCATTTTCCATTTAAAATAACTACGATGCTTATTATACCTAGCAAAGTCTTGATGAAATAAATTTACAATGATGTATCTACCGAATAACTTCTCTATTTAACTTTTTTCTGCATTTTCAATAATAAAGGCGTTATGTAAAACCACACTACTCTGCGCATATTTATTTTATACTTTTCCTTCTGCCGGCATAAACAAATCTCCAGTATTGACGTTTGGAAATCTGGATACCCTGACAATCATCGGCAAGAATGCTCTAACAATATTATTCACATTTACAGGTGTGGCCATGCTACATCAACTTATTAAGAAAATTGTCACTCGGACAACATTATTAATAAAGAATAACACAATATGTTAATACCACACAAATTAATGGCTTTAGTATTAACGTTTTAAAATAAAATTTGTGAAAATGATAGCAATTCAAATAAATGATGAAAGCGTATTTATATTATATGTTACGGTTGCTTAAAAGAAAATTTATAGAAAAAAATAATAGGAACCTACACAATAACAAAATTGTTTACCTCTTTGTGCTTCTTCTAAAGTAGTTTTTTCTTCTGTAGCCGTATTCATATCATCTCTAGTTATAGCTGCAGACACATGTTGCCACAATCTTTCAGATTCAAACTCACCCTGGTGCTCTATAGAAACAGTGTGACGAATAAGTCTGGTTTTTCTTGCAGCTGGAGTTGGATTCCACAATGTTTGTTCTTCCTAAAAAAAAACACAAAAACAATGTTATCTCTAGTTAAAATTCCAAAGATATAACAATTTTTATCCAAAAAACCTTTTTGGGTTTCTTCTGTCTCAAGACGTATTTTTTTATAAAACCTTGAAACTTTAATTTTTAACAAAATCAATATTTTTCTGCACTTCAATTATAAAAAAAAACATGCACAAACATAATTTTTTGTAAGCTCTAAATGAAATAAAAATGTATGAGCAAAATAAATAAACGTAAACATTGAGACTCGGAAAATGTAAAAATATACTTCAAAGAAATATTTACTTTCAAAAAGTAAGCAACAAAAAAAACACTTACTCCTGTTCTTCTATCCTTAATATTAATAACACCATCCCAGTATCCATCAAGTGAAGCCAAAGTTTCTTTTCCTAATTTCAGTCGACCAGAAACACAGTTAATTTGATCTGCTCCACCAAGAAAAGGCTAAAGGGAAAAATAAGCATAAAACCAGTTGCTCATACAGTCAATCATCACCTCTATTGCTTTAACTACTAGTAACAACAATTTCTAGGCTACTTTCAAAACCAACCTTCAATTTAAATTCGAGTTCTGTGCGATATCCCGTTTTTTCACAGTCAATATAAACTTTTCCTCCAAGTTCCATGCATAAAGTACCCATAAGTATGCCCTTGCAATGTGCATAAGGTATTGTAAGAGTGTAATCTTCTCCCCGTGGTAGTAGAGTTAAAACCGCAACACCATCTAATATGGCGGATGTAGAATTTCCATAAAACTTGGATTTGGCTAGAATGGATGCACTTATTGAAAACCCTTCTTGTCGGTTTGTTACAAAAAATGCAGATACCTGTAAGTCCACCATATTAATAATTTACAATTAATAATTTAAAATCACAAAATGTAACTCACTGGTGGATGATGGGAAACCTGCTCCGCTAGATAAAATGTCTTGGAACCATTGGGATGAACCCAGTAGCACCGAAAAGTTTCTCCCAGTATAGGATTGTAAGGTTTCTTCAAACCTTTAGGCTTCTTGTAGAGACCGGACAAATACCATTTTACTACACATTTCATTCTAGTAAATGCATCATCTTCCAGAACAGCACTAAAATATACAACATGATGTAGATAGATGACTTTTTAACATTAAATGTTACCACCATAACACATCAAGGTCATAACTAGATTCTTTATTCGAAGGGGAGTTGTTCAAAATTCAATATTAAAAATTCGTTTAGGATATTTATCATAAATAATATTTACATTGATAATAAATTAGATATCAACTTATTATTTTAGAAAGGGTTATTACCCCCCCCCCCCCCATTGGCATAACTGCAATTTGCAACCCCCTGCACCGATATTGTTTTTCCTAAGTAGGAAAATAAAAAATAAAAAAAAGAAATTAAGTGGTAGTTTGGGGCCCGGTTTCCCTACAATGCTCGAGCACTCCCTCGGTTGCGGGCCTCGCAGGCCCATATTACGCCACTACCCCTGTCTTAATTATGACCATGCAGCACACTGAATATTACAGGCATGGATCTAGGATAATAATAATAGAAAAAAACAGAAAATTATTTGTGAAAAATTTTGATTTAAAACTCACATTTAATAGTAAGTTTTCGTTATTGCACTTGGTAATGAAACCAAACTATTATAAAACATGAACTGATGTTGGGACCGAGCCTAGTGCTTGCATGTTCTGGTGGATGTCCTTGCCAGAGCGCTGTTTAGTTTGAGAAGGAGCTTGTAGTGCAGAGAGAGCTTTGTCAAGATCTGTTGTAGCTGCTGCTTTACTCTTGAAGAGAGTGACAACGCTGGGGGCTTTGTCAAGACATGATATAGCTGCTGCAGCGCTCTAGAAGGAGCTTGTGGAGTTGTTTGGCTTCGCATTGTTTGTTAGTTTAATCTGGAATCAGGTTGGAGGAGCTGGGGGCTGGTTGGCACTTGAAGGGGGCTGTGGGGATGGTGTTTCTTGGAACGGAAACTAATGCTCAATCCTTAGGCAGGCATTTTACAACCATTTTGGGAAGAACTGCACGATGATGAACTACAGCAGGTTATTTTCAGCAAGGCAGAACAACACCTCACTGTACACACGAAACGTTGGCCATGCTTCATGAATAATGTCGATTACCGAATAATTAGCCAAAATGCTGCGATCCAGTGGCCTGCGAGGTCTTGTGATTTAACTCCATGTGTCTTTTTTTTGTGGTCTTATCTTAAAAACTGTATATTTGCCACACCAATTAATGATTCTATAGTCTTAAAAGCAGAATTTTAAGTTTTTTCAACGCAGTAGGCATTTTTGGCATCTTACGTAATGAAATAAATTCTGTTATGTTATAGTCGTTTATTTGTCAGTAATTAATAAGCAATAACCGTATAGCGAAGTTATGCAATATAAAGTGTACGGAAAAAATTCAGACATGTAAACAAAATTTAATGTCAGCCAACTTGACCCCTTTTTGTTTTGAACACTTATTATAAAGGTACTTTTTTTTTTTTTTTTTTATTGTTAGCCAAGTATTTACAATCTGCCATTATAATATAGCATTCAGTAAATGTTGTGAATATAAGTATGACACGTGAGGAATTACTCAATGGTAATTGCTCGTTATAGGTTATCCTATGATGGACTTGTTATGAACAGACTTAATCTAAGAAACTTAACTATACCTTAACTAGTCATTACATTATACAGGGTGTTCATTTGAAAACTTCCCACCCCCAATATCTCGGTGTACAAGGCTTTCTGAAAAAATCGCCGAGACACGTCAACAGTATTAGCGAGGGGGACATATTTTTACATAATAGTGACATAAATCGTTTCATCCCCCTACCCCCCAGAGCCGCCCCCTTAAAAATTTTAAATGGCAAGGGGGGGGTTATGTGATACCTCATTTGAAAGGTCTTCGTATTGCCTACATTTTGGCGTTTTGTTTTTTAAAATCGGTCGATTCGTTTTTGAGATTTTAAGGGAAAAGTGTTTGAGTTTATTAAAACACAAAGGAGCTTGTAAAACGCATAGTAGGCTGTTGTCATAATGCACTATTGGATGTTTTTCTTGTCAGTACTTGTCAAAGTGTTTGGCATTAATAGTTGATGTTTGTTTAAACTGCTTAATTAGTGTGGCGCGTATTGATATTTAGTAAATTTGTAAAGTTCTCTTGATAATTATTAAAAATGGGATACACTTTGGGTGAAAAAGTTGAAATTGTGTTAATTTATGGGGCTGAAAATCAATGTGCTCGACAAACCGCAGCTACGTTTAATGAACGGCATCCAGATAAGTCCACGTCCCATAGGTATGTCCTAGACCTTATAGCAAAATTTACTGAGACTGGATCTGTTTCGAATAGAAAACGTACTGAACCCAGAGTTTTAAATCAGGCCACTCAAATTGAGATATTAGGACATTTTGGTATAAACCCCAGAAGTTCGCTCCGCCAAATTGCCGCCGCAACTGACATTTCATTAGGTTCAGTTCATAAAGTAGCAAAACTTCATAAATTTCATCCCTACCAAATGCAAATCTGCCATGAGCTAAATGAAGATGATTTTGAGAGGAGAATTGAATTTTGCGAACAAATGACTGGCATGATTAATAATAATAATGAAATATTGAAGAATACTTGCTTCAGTGATGAATGCACATTTTATTTAAATGGATTTGTAAATAGACATACCAGTAGATATTGGAGTAACGAAAATCCACACATTTTTACAGAAGGACATACTCAGTATCCCGAAAAACTTAATGTGTGGGCAGGTATTTTAGGAGATCAAGTGATTGGACCTTTGTTCATCGAAGGAAATTTGAATGGTGCAGTGTATTTGGACATGTTGGAAAATGCTATTAATCCACTAATAACTGAAGCAGTTGAAAATCAACGTGATGCAGATGGTAATTTACTACTTGATGAGGAACAACTATACTTTCAGCAGGACGGTGCCCCTCCTCATTATGTCTTACCGGTTCGGCAGTGGTTGCAGAATACATTTCCCGGTAAATGGATAGGTCGAAGAGGAGCTATAGAGTGGCCAGCTAGGTCCCCCGACTTAACTCCCTTAGAGTTTTTTCTGTGGGGCCATTTAAAATCGGTTGTTTATACGCCTCAACCGCAAAGTATAGCCGAGCTCCGTCAACGAATAATTGAAGAATGTCGATCAATTCCAAGACATGTTTTCCAAAACGTCAGGGAACACGTTGAACAACGGTTATATTGTTGCTTAGCCAACAATGGACAACATGTTGAGCAGTTATTAAGATAATAACATTCCAAATAATTTTTTACTTCCAATAATTATTTGTATTTTTAATACTGATTATAAATAAAAATGTTATCAATAAGTATACACGCTCCTTTTTGTTTTAACAAACTCAAACACTTTTCCCTTAATATCTCAAAAACGAATCAACCGATTTTAAAAAACAAAACTCCAAAATGTAGGCAATATGAAGACCTTTCAAATGAGGTATCACATAACCCCCCTTGCCATTTAAAATTTTTAAGGGGGCGGCTCTGGGGGGTAGGGGGATGAAACGATTTATGTCACTATTATGTAAAAATATGTCCCCCTCGCTAATACTGTTGACGTGTCTCGGCGATTTTTTCAGAAAGCCTTGTGCACTGAGATATTGGGGGTGGGAAGTTTTCAAATGAACACCCTGTATAAAGGTACTAAGTGAATCTATTTTGAAGGTCCGAGGGTTTATACCTCTTTAGTCTTCGAACTTCACCGTTATCGATAACTAATAAGTCACTAGCTAAAGTGTTCGGGTGTACACTAAGTCTGTCGTGATAAGAAACACTTTGTTTTGCAATAATTTCACTTACTGGACTTATTCCCAGATCTCTCCTGATAACATCGTTTGATAAAGGTACTAAATCACACTGTTGTAAATTTGTTTTTTAATGTATTTGCAATCTAGCATAAAAAATAGCTCTTTTTATAAAATGGAAATGATCCAGGGGATCTAGGCACCCCGTTAAGTCCATGCCTGCTGAAGAATCATACTTACTGTGAAAGAATGTCTACGTGATAATAGGAATCTGCAAGCTTATCAAGGAATGATCGAGGTTCCAGTATAAATGTAGGTAAAACAACTTTACTTAAATCCATACCAGGACGAACTTGCTTGACCAAAAACCATATTAATGACTTGTGCTCTTCTGCCAATTCTTCAACTTGTTCTCCAGCCTAATACAATATACATGAATTACCATAGTTAACATGGAAATGACTTGAGTCAGATGTATTTATCTACAGGGTGCGGCAACTAATGTGTTACAAGCTGATATCTTCAAAACTATAAAAGATTAAACAACAAAATTTTTTCTTTTTATGGGTCGGAAGGAGCCGTGTAGTACACCAATAGCGAATTTAATAAACCACCCTATTTTAAAAGGTGAAGGTGTAACTTGAACATTTTAAATAAGACGTTATATAAATCTAAGTAAATTTTGCTCAATCCAATTTTGGTTGCTTATTTTTAGCAGGCATAATTGAAAAAAAAATAATCTTGTTCCACTTTTTAATATTTATAGAATTTCATGCCCCCATTTAATTACGGTACCACATGTTTTTGAATATATCTGAAAAAAATAAGTATTTTATGCAAATATTGAAAAAATATTAAAGTTTATATATCGTCCTATTTAAAATTTTCAAGTTACCCCCAACCCCACCCTTTAAAATAGGGCGATTTACACTGTAATATACGACCCCTTCCATCCTATAAAATAAAAAAATTTATTGCTCAATCTTTTATAGTTTTGGAGATATCAGCTTGTAACACTATAGTTGCAACACCCTGTATATTAAAGTGTCCTTACATTTCCAAATTCCAACTCTTCTTCATTAGGTAAATAAGGTGTCTCAATAGGATCTTCATCAATCTCTTCTTCCTTAGCAGAAATTTCAGACTCTGTATCACTCATTTCCCCATCACCAGTACTCAGTTGAGCCCCATTATCTGGTTGACTTGCATCATCAAGATCTGAAACATATTTTTACATAGTATTTCTTTTTTCCTTGTGTAACCCGAATCATCATTCACAAGGAAGACGTGTGTTGGTAATAAGCTGCATACATATGTACATCTTCAACAACATTATAATGAAATAGCAATAAATTTTTAATTGTTTATAACAAATAAATAAACAGTTTTACAAACTTACCATGAACGAAATGTTTTTCATAATCTGCTTCAGACCACTGAGTTTCATGACTAGTACTACCACATGTTGATTTTGTACTTATAGATCGAATGAGAGCTGAGTCATTACGTAGAGATATTTCTAAAGCATCCAGCCAACACATACCAGATGCTTGAGAAGATGCTCGAAAAATGGAATATGAATTAGGTAGAGGCTGTACTACAGCTCCTAAAACCATATGTTAGTGTTACACGCAAGCAATATTTTGGTAATATTCTCTGAATTTACCTATGGTTTCGTTTTCTGGTCCTCTTGGTGCCCAAATAGATTGATCTAATGGATTGTAAAGTTTAAAACAAAATCCATCTTTCTTGCTTGGCCTCTCTATTACTTTGCATGAATTTAAGAGAATTGTGCCAACCCAATGATTACTCTGAAATTTAAAAAAAAATGAGCAAAGCACTTCGTCTGGACTTTCCTATACTTTAGATATTGGTACTTATCATACTATATTAAGAAGTATCTTATTAGTAACGTTTTACGCCCCAACACTGACTACAATAACATCCTACCACTGTTACTGCTGTACCGAGAGCATAGCGGCATAACAGTATTACTATAAGTACATACTACATGATACTAAAGCTTTCATATAAAAATAACAATATCAACTATTTGAATGTTTTCATTTATTCAACTACCGACTACAAAGAGAGACCATAATGAAGCAAAGGTCGACTTGTTTTAACAGGGAGCTGTGTGTGTGTGTGTGTGTAGTTGGATCACGCACCAAAAGACTTGTATACTTGGATCAACGCATGGGACTCTTATAGCCTTCAGACAGAAAGAGAGATACAAAGTTGTTTGTGATGAAAAATAAATTTTTTGGAAAAAGATTCCTTGAGATTAAAAAAAACCAAAAACGAAAGGCCAAAATCGTCCACCAAAAATTGGGTGGGAGGAGTAAAATTAACCCTCCTGAATCTTACTGTACCAAAATTGTTTTACCGTCTGTCTATTAAATAAAAAGGCCTAAATATTCAATTTTCAAAAATTCATAGTCCTGTGAACAGTTTTTGAATATTTTTTTGTAAATATCCAAATCTTTAAACCTAATTTTCACATAAAAGTTTTCAATTTTACCAAAATTATTTTAAATAGTAAAATTGTATTCTACTACAGCTGCTTCAATAGGAAATTTTATACCGATCTGCCGACTCGTTTTTGAGTAATAAGGTTTTAAAATCAAAATTTTCAAAAAATCAAAATGATAGCCCCCCTCATTTTGAAGCTAGAAAGTTCCGAAAAAAACATTGAATTTGCCTCAAAGGCTTCTATCAGATTTTGTTATAATATTGAAAAAATTCGTTTTCTGGAAAATATGCTACCAAAAAAACATGTCTATCTTCCGCTTCTGCTTCCGAATTCTTTAAAAACTTATTTTGTCGGTGAAAATAACATTAGATTGTGAAAATTAAATAAATAACAAAAAAAATTAAAAAAAAGAGTTTGTCCTAGCCAGGATAAGAACGCGGGGCTTCTGCATAAAACACATCAGCCTTAAGCATGACCCTTACCAAGACATCATAAAGTGTTGTTGCTACTCTCGGATTAAATGGACACGTCTTTAAATTATAATATTTATTTGAATTTTTGCTTAACTTTAAATGTACAAAAAAAGTGAAGTGTTTAACTTCAAGTGGACTTTCCCATACTAAATATTAATACTTGCCGTATTTCCAAAAGCATAAATTTTATAATCGTAATGTTGCCTGTTAGATTCCTAAGAAAGCAATTTATATAGGCAACCCTCCATTCCATCCATACTTTTAGAGAAATTAGAGAGAGGGGACTACACGTCCCCTCCAAATATAAAATTTTCTAAAAACCAACATTTGATTTTAGTTCTACTAATCAAACGAGTAATTTTTGTAAGCAGAAATTATTTATTGTTTCCCCTCAATAAATAAAAAAGTACGAATTTTCAATTTTCAAAAAATCATAGTAAGCGCCACAATGAAATTATAGCTTTCAGCAAAAAAACAAACTGTAACCAATCTTCTGTTATAGCAGCCTACAAAGTTTAAAAAATCGTGTAGACAGTTTTTGAAAAATACTTTTTGAAAATTTTTAACATTTTGGAGAAGCGCCATTTGGATCGTTTTCTGATTTTTAAAATTAGTTTTACATCATCGTATACCACCTACAAAGGGCTGTCAAACAAATTGTAGTTGCTTCCGATCAGCTTACTTTTTTTGAGTAAATGGACAAAAAAAAGAGCAATTTTTTTGTTTTTTTTAGTAACGTCAAAGATGATGGTTTGGTGTTAAAATATTACACATGTTTATTTATTATTTAATTATAGATTATTAGACATAGAACAGCATAGGAGCATCTAAGCTAAATTAATCCTTTAATGAAAAATCAAAATGGCATAACGCCAACAGATTAAAACTAAATTTACTAAAAAACAAAAAAATTGATAAAACACGGTTTTCTATTTTAAAAATAAAGTTTAAAAAACGGCATTTTTACATCTCTATAGGCGTAATAATCGAGATTAAAAAAAAATAATCATAGCGGCCGTCATTTTGAAGCTAGAGAGTTCGGTAAAGAAGTTTTCGATATGCCTTAAATTCTTCTCTCAGATCCCGTGCTCAAATTTCCAAAATTTAGTTTTGAAAAAAAGCGCTACCAAAAATGTGGTCTCTTAATTTAAAATTTTATCAAAATCGATCCACTACTTTCGCCTTTAGAGACGTCACCCCCCACACCCACACCTGTACCCACCCACCCACTCACTCACAACAGCTAATAACAATAAACAGTTCAAATTTTAATCAAAGTGCCTCGGGGACATAAAATCTGGAAAAATATAGTTTCCCATATAACTTTTCAATAAAAAAATTTTTGGATTGGCACTATTTTAAAAAACAAATTAAATTTTCAGTTTCATAAGAATATTTTAGGAACAGATGGCAAATTTATTCTGCTATTTTCAATAGTCATAAAAATACGAAACTTATTTGTAATTTAACTGACTTTGTATCTCTTGTAGTTTCTGAGATCCCACTGGTGAGCATAGTCTAATGGGCACCTGTGTAGTTTATTACGAAATAAATAACAATTATAACGTACCTTGCATTTTGGACTCTTATACAGCAATAATAATCCAGGTTTAAGTACACACCAAAGTTTTGTCCACGACTTGAGCGTTCCTCGAATTTTTAACCAGTCTGCTAAAACTACAACTGAAGGATCTTTCAGTGAATTAAGTAACTCATTTGCAACCCGCTTCTTTTCTCTCCTGTAGTTCTTCCTTTGAGCCTTATAAGATTCTTTACGAGTTAGTTTGGGATCTGGAGACTAAACATTTTGTTAGTTATAATTACTTTTATTATAGTGCTATAAAAAGGGATTTTAATTTTGATCTCGATACTAAAAACATTAATTCATTAAAAACAACACGTACTTTATCAGAAGGAGTATTATCTAGTTTCTCAGTAAAACTTGGTCCACCTGAAACAAAAGGAAAATAAAAATAAATATTAAAAAAAATATATATAAAAGTTAGTAAAACAATAACTCCATATTTTTTGAGTACCTCGTACACCAAATAATGTATTAAAGCAACAAAACATTTTATATGAATGTATGTACAGGGTGGTCCAACAATTATTAGATCGTATTTATTTCTAAATCAGATCAAAATAGGGAAAAGAAATATTAACAAAAGTGTTTTGGTAAATCTTTACTTATCTGTAAACTTAAAAAAAATTGACCAATACGATGTGATCATTATTTTTTTTAAATAGCACCTTGACATTGTTGCAGTCATTCAATAGAGAATTTCATTTTCTATTCAACCATATAAAACTTGTATACCCTCACATAACAAAATTTTCGAAAAAACCGCGAAAAACTTGATATTAGCAGACTTAGAATTCAAACAACAGTCGACCATGATCGCAGTAGTGTTCTTTCAAATATATTATGAATAGTTATTAGCACGGCCACCTAGATTATATCGACTATATGACCTGCCACGAAATATTTTGAAAAATGGTACCAATCTTTAAAATTGCCGCTTCCAAGTATACTTAATTGCAAAAAAAGGAAAATAAAGTTCAGCATGCACTACTGCCATTGTTTCAAGCCGCCTTGAATTCGTCACTTTAGAAATTTGTCGCACTCGAAAGTTTTGTTATGTAAGAAAAGCAGGGCCGGTTTTCCGACTAGGCCTCATAGGCCCGTGCCTAGAGGCGCCGGCTCTAAGGGAGCGCCCGAGGTTCAGCAAAAAAAATTTTTTTCTGTAAATGCCAAAATATTTTTGGTAAACTAAACTTTTCGTTTTAATACAAAACGTTGTGTATCACAATAATAGCCAATTTGATGCATAAAACTGTGTATTTTGCTAAAACAAAATAAAAATTTTCCGGGGGAGGACTGCCCGGTCAGGCCCCTAACCTTCGTTACAAGAGCGCAAAAGGTGGCTGTGCCTAGGGGCGAATTACACCTAAAACCGGCACTGAAGAAAAGATACAAGTTGCACTAACCAGCCACTAACTTAACCGATGACATTTTTGATGCACCAGTAAATAGCCTCTGCATTGCAAAGAATTTGTGAAAAAATGACTAATGCTGCAGGAGAAGTGGAGAAGTCATTCAATATTAATCCAGGTGGCAATGCTGTAATCTATTCATATTTTGTTGACGGCACTACCATTTTGTTGACGGCACTACCATTTTGTTGTTTCAATTGTTTTTCATTGCAAAAAACAAATCACGCATACATACTATTGTGATTGTGGCAGGTTTAATAACAAATGAGCTATTTGTAATAGGAAAAACGAATAGGCGATAAGAACATTATTTTTAATTTATTCTTATATTAAATAATTAGATGGTGAAGTGAAATGATGAATAATGATGTGTATTGGGTGCTCTGATATCAAAGTTGATTGCCGGACGTATCAAGTGAACATAACACAAGAGTGGTAATGAGACAGAGACAAGAAAGTGTGAAGATAAGGAGAAAGTAGAAAACACGCATAAGTATACCATAATAGTGAGTAAATTTTTCAATTTACTTAAGACTTTTGAGGTTAAGTGATTGTAAATAAGGACAAGAATTGCATGGCAATAAATAGATAAGTGATTAGAGGAATAAGAACATATTGCAGGTCGCGCGCGAAATTCCCCAAGATAGGCAACACATCGTACGTGAAAGCATTCACACCGAGGTGGAAGTGCGGGATTACTGAACTTAGATACACTACGAATCAAATAAAGTGGAAATAATAATAAAATGGAGGAATTACTGGGAAAAATAAATAATAAATTGGATACAATGAATGAAAGAGCGGAGCGCCTCGAGAGGAAAATTGACCAATTTCAGCAGGAATTGGCTAAAGTTAAGGAAGGGTTTGCTGAAAAAGAAAACGAATGGAAGCGCGAAAAACAACAACTGTGTAATAAAATTAATGAGATTGAAAATAGAATGGAAATACAGGAAAAGCAAGAAAAGAGAAATAACATAATAATAAAAGGACTGGCGATAAAAAATGATGAAACAAATGTAAAGGAAAAGGTGGAGGAGTTCTTAGCCAAGGAAGTAGGAGTACAAGCGCAAGTGGCGGAAGCATTTAAGATTGGAAGAATCGAAGACAGAAAAGTGATAGTCGCCAAGATCCAGAACTGGAACCAAAAAAGAGACATCATGACAAATAAGAAAAACCTCAAAGGGAGAAGAATATATATTGATAATGACCTAACAGTAAAAGAAATGCAAATCCAGAATAAAATCAGAGAAATAGCCAAAGAACAAACAAACCTAGGAAGAAGAACCAGGATAGGATATCAGAAAATCGTAATAGATAACAAAACGTATCAGTGGAACAAAAAGAATGAACAGTTATGTGGTATAAATGAGAACCTGCAAGATCGATCAAAAAACTAAATGAAGCAAAACAGGACGGACAAATGGCAACGACCGCAAGAAAACTGACAATGAAAATGGATGTAAAAAATAGAAAGATTTATAAGAAAAAAGAAAAAATGAGAAATACAATAAAGCTGGGAACCTGGAACATAAGAACACTGTTAACACCGGGAAAAATGATAGAAGTGGCGAATGAAGTAGCAAGGTATAAGGTAGGGATCACAGCTATCCAAGAAGTAAGATGGAAGGATCAGGGAGAAATCAATAAAAAAGATTTTATAATGCTGTATTCGGGAGAAAAAAAACAAGGAAAAAATGGTACAGCCTTCATAGTATCAAAGGAAATGAAGGACAAAATTCTTCAATTTAAGCCCATTAATGGGCGAATATCATACTTAAGAATCAAAGGTAAACCGGCCAACATATCCATTATAAACGCATATGCACCCACGGAGGAGAAAAGTGATAATGAAAAGCTGGCCTTCTACAATGAACTTGACAAGATAAGTGAAGCAATACCAAAGTTTGACACCCTGATTGTAGTTGGCGACTTTAATGCCCAGATTGGGAAAGAGAACTGCTTCCAAGAGGTAGCAGGTAAGCATACACTGCATGATGTAACGAATGATAATGGGACAAAACTATGTAATTACGCAGCCAGAAATGATTTAATAATAAGCAGTACCAAATTTAAGCATAAGACAGAACACAAAGAAACATGGGTACCACCTGGAGGAAGGAAGGGTAACCAGATTGACCATGTAATGATAATGAAGAAACGAGCATCATCAATACGGGACGTGAGAACATTCAGAGGAGCATGCGCAGATTCCGACCACTATCTGGTAATAGCGAAGTTCAAACAAAAGATTTCAACACAGAAAGATATAAATAAAAAAGAGAAAAAATGGGACAGCGAAAAACTCAAAGCAGAACACATTAGAGAGAAATATAGAAATACTATAAATACAGAAATAGAGAAAAAACCAAGAAGTAACGACATAGAACATGAGTGGAAAAATCTAAAAGACGAAATTGAGGCTGCGGCGATAAATGTAGTCGGGCATAAGAGAATAGTAAGAGGAAAAGAATGGTTCAATGAGGAATGTGAAGAAGCGGTAAAACAAAAGAGAGAAGCAAGAGTAAAATGGCTACAAACTACAAATAAAGAAGATATGGAAAAGTATAACGAGCTGAAGAAACAAGTAACAAGAATATGCAGAGAAAGAAAGAGAGAATGGATAAATAATGCAATGGAAGAAATCGAAGATAATAGTAGAAATAGTAACTTGAGAAATATGTATAAAAACATAAAAAAACAAAAATCGGGGTGTAAAATAAAGGCAAGAGGGCTAAAAAACGAAGCAGGGAATACAGAATATGACAAGGAGAAGATAAAGAAACGATGGATAGAATACTTTTCAAAATTATTGAATGATGAAAATAATGAAGCACAACTAGAAGAGGGAATAGAGGTAGATGAAGAGGAAACAGTGCGTGAACTATCAGAGGAAGAGTTTAATCAAGCTATAAAAAAAATAAGAAATGGCAAAGCACCAGGTAGCGTTAAGATTGAAGGTGAAATGATAAAAATGGGCGGAGAGAAACTACATGATAGATTATACAGACTAATAAACGAGATATGGAGAAGAGAGAAAATGCCCGAGGAATGGAGAAATGGAGTGATAGTGCCGATACTAAAAAAGGGTGACCCGGAGGAATGTAGCAACTACAGGGGAATCACATTACTGAACGTAGCATATAAAATACTAACTACACTTATTCAAAGACGGTTAGTGGAATATACCGAAGAGCACACGGGGGACTACCAATATGGTTTTCGGCCTGGAAGATCTACAACGGGTGCAATACATGTGTTACAACAGATTACAGAAAAATGCCATGAATATAATATAGACGTACATATGCTATTCATCGACTTCAAACAGGCTTTTGATAAAATTAACAGAAAAAGTTTATTTAATGACATGAAAAGTCTACAGATACCAACCAAACTGATAAAACTAACCCAAATGACATTAGAGGGATCAACGACCATGGTCAGAACGGCAGATGGGACAACTGACAGCTTTGTAATTAACACGGGAGTACGCCAAGGTGACGCGCTGTCGGCAACACTTTTCAACATTGTATTAGAAAACATCGTAAGAAAAGCAGGTGGGCAAGGATCAATAATGACCAAACAGACACAAATCATTGCTTATGCTGATGATGTGGTGATTAGCGCAAGAAACGTAAGAGCACTAAGCGAGACATTTATACAACTGAGCCAAGCAGCAGAAAAGAGAGGACTAAAAGTAAACGAAAACAAAACAAAATACATGAGACACCAGAAAAATAAAAGTATGAAACAAGATCTCAGAATAGGAAAATATATATTCGAAGAAGTGCAAACATTTAAATACCTTGGAAAAAATATAAATGACAGGAATGATAGAGGAGAAGATGTAAGAGACAGAATACAAGCTGGAAATAGAGCCTATTATAGCAATAAAAATATTTTGAAAGATAAGAGCATCAGTAAGAAAACAAAGTTAAGAATATACAAAGGATTAATAAGACCAGTTGTGATGTATGCAGCCGAAACACTGTGTCTAACAAAAAGAGAGGAAGAACAGCTAAGAATATGGGAGAGAAGAATACTCAGAACAATATTAGGACCAAAGAAAATTAGTAATACCGAATACCGCTCAAAGATGAACCACGAGATATTAGAAGAAATAAATGGAAAAGACATTGTGAGAGCAATTAAAGCGCAGAGGTTAAGGTGGATAGGACACATATGGAGATCAAACGAGCACAGAATGATAAAAAGAATAACGTTATGGCACCCAATACTAGTAAGATGGAAAGGCAGACCAAGAATGAGATGGATGGATGAAGTTGAAGAGGATATAAAAAGAATGGAAATCACGAGATGGAAAGAAAAGACTGCAGATAGAAAACAATGGCGAGACATTGTTGAAACAGCAACAGCACACAGACAGTTGTAAAATACAATAGGGAAGATACGGGGACTAATCCACCCCAAAAATAGGATTATGAGAGCTCCAGAAAGGAGCGGCGACAAATCCCACAGGGATAATGGCCAACTATATATATATATATATTAAATAATTAATAACTATAATAAGGTAAACTTGGATACTTTTAAAATCCATTTTTGTAGAATACTGTAGAATACTTTACCAATTATATTGATTTTTGATATTTAAAACAAAGATCAGAAATAAAAATCAATCTAAACGTAAAAATTAAAAATGAGCGAAGCACCGCCTGGTCTTTCCTATACTGTATAAATAGTTACTCATCATGTTCTCAACAGTATTTCAGTATTAAAGTCTTACAAGCCAACAAAGACAAAATAAAATCTGTTTGTAAAATTTTAAATAATATGCAGTGTCCCAAGGATGCAAAATTCTTTGATAACATATGCAAAGGGTGGGTTTCTTGACAACTTGTGCACATTCTAAAATTATTTCTGTTTATACAGGATGTTTCACATTAGAAGGGCATACCAAATTTGTTTTGTTTTAAATTGAACACCCTGTAGGCTTTTTGCATATTGGCCATTTAATTGCTTCTCTAGAAATCTTTCGTTTTTGAAATTCTGTTGCAGCGTTGCCAGTTTATTCCGCTTTTTTCCCACAAATTTGACATTTACAGACGTTCCTGATAAAACCTACAGAACTCGTATTTTCACAAATTAAACAAAATTCTCATCAGGCTAAGTGTTAGTCAATACCATGTGCTATTCCCCAGATATTTTAAAATTAAATTTGGTTACACAAGGTGTTTGTTGCAGCAGTGCAAAAATTTCTAAATTTAATGTGTCATAACTCGATTTTTTTTAATGGAATGCCCTATATATTTTTGCATAGTTAGATAGAGCTTTTTGCGCTCCATAAATTTTATTAAATAATGGTTATAACTAAATCCAACAGTTTACGAGTAAATTAAACAATTCTAAGAAAAAATCAGGTAATTTCTAGAAATCCAGACATCACAGCAGGCATTGATACCTGTTTGTTTTTATACGTTTTGAAGTGTTACATTGCCTTATTTCCCGTTCCATATTTTAAACTTTGAACTAAGATGTGGTTGGATTGACATTTGTTTAAAACAATCCTTTTTGAAAAAAGTTCCATAAACTTGGGACATCCTGTACATACAGTCTACTACAAGTAATCGAAACTAGCTATTCATTCTCCCCGCACACTGGAGAGAGTACCCTACACCTATCTCGAACGAACCAATATACTGACACACCAACTCACTTAAACTTATGGTTTGATGGGGGGCAGGGAGCATGTCTTATTGTATTTAGAAACAGAATTTTTTTTATTTATAATTTACAATTAGCTTAAACAGAAAAATTATATAATTCTCGGATTATTAAACAAAAATGCATTAATTTTCGATTTTTCAAAAATCCATAGCATGCGTCACAGATAAAGTAGTGGATTGGTACACAAACTAAATTATAGTTCATCCCTAGATCTATTGGCCTGTAGAATTAAAAAAAATCGTGTAGCCAGTTTTAAAGCAATATTTTTTTGAAAAGCCAAAGTTTTGATATTATTTGCATTTCCCAGTTTTAATCGTTCCAAAAGTTCTGGTAGCTTGTAACAATGTGTACCCCTAGGGCACTCCCAATATCAAATTTCATTCCGATCTGATTACTCGATTTTGAATGAATAGGCGTAGTCACATATAAATCAGCGGGCTGGGACATAACACGAACCTAATTGTAGCTCATTTCCAGCTCTATGAGCTTACAAAATTAAAAAAAAATCGTATAGCCAGTTTTTGAGCAATATTTTCTTGAAATTTTCAAAATTGTGAAAATATTTTTATTTTCATAGCTCTTAGATTGTCAAAAAATTTTGTATCTCTAAGGGTTATTACAATAAAAAATTTTAACCCGATTTATCAACTTGTTTTTGAGTAAGAAAGCGCTAAAGTCAAAATTTTAATTTGAAGTCTTCTATAAGATTCGGGTATTAGCTTCAAAACATTCGTGTGGGGCTATCAAAAGGCTATCAAAAAAACATGTCTAACTTTCACTCCCGGTTTTGGATTATTTTTAAAAGTTTATTTCCCCGATGAATTTTTGAAGCACTGCTAGATTCCAAACCTCATCAAAATCGTACCATTCGGTCCGAAAACATGTATTTCCGTCAAAATCAAGATTTCGAAAATTTTCATGAAATCAATACTTCGCTATACTGAAAGTATAGGAAAGTAAAAATGGACTGCCTCTATATTTACTTTGTTTTTAAAATGCACTGTGTGTATAAAACACCCGATGAGTAATAACCACAAAATGTGAGCCGTTTTTGTTCTGCTAACTTTGATCACCTTGATTTGTTAAAAAGGATATTGCAGAATAATAATCAAACTGTGGAGTTGATTAAACAACTTCCTGCAGTCTATTGTTTAGCTTTTGTACCAAGTACCACTTGGATAGGTTTGCTGTTTAACAAATTTAAGTTAATTATCCTAATGTTTCCTAAATGATAAACAGTCCTCCAAAAAAGAAGCAATTAATTTACTCCATAAAAAATATTTACAACATAGTTTAGGATAACTGTTTAAAATTCGTGTTGGTCTCTCAGAGCAGTAGTTTTTGACAAAAATAAACCTATCTGCACTTACCTACTACAGATTTGCAAAATCCTTAAAATATTGATAAAAAGTTATCTCAAAAGTAAGACTAGCAGTAGTTTACTCTATCAAATGTCTTAATAAATTGTTAAACCAACCCACTATCTACGGTTTTTAACGCTCGCTGTTAAATAACATACTTTTCGAAACGCCCTGTATAACCTATATTCAAAATTTTAATCAATTTATGAATCAAAGGTCTAGTAATTTCCAATTCCTATTATTTTGTTTTTATTTGCACCTAAAATTTAAGGTTTCATAGTTTTATGTAGTTACAGCACATGATGTTAAGTTTAAAACATTTTAAGCTGTTAAGTTAAACTTTGCAGTAAAAATTTTTATAGAAAAAAATTTAGTTAAACAACACCATCCTAAGAATTTTATTCCAAATTCAAAAATGCAAAAATGTATAGAGTGTAACAGTAATCGAGTCCCACGTATATATTAAACTTTCCAAACTTTATTTTATTATTTCAATAAATACCAAAAAATAAGAAAGTGGACCTTGACCGCACAGAATTTTTTTAATTTCTGTTATTGCTCACGTTCGAACCTGTATCCAAGAGAACAGCAGCAACGATGTTATCCACTGCGACAATCTTCCGACCCTTCGAATTATTGTAAAAAATTAAATTTTTGTTTTATGTGTGGATGTGTGTAGTAGTAAAAATGACTTTATTGTGTACTGATGCACATCAACTAAAGTTGTTACCACTTTTATGTAATTCTATTCTAGCTTAAGCTTTCTGCTAAATTATATACATTATTGTACTAAATTGGAAAATTTCACATAAATACGACGCCTCACTCAAAACCCAATTACTTTAAATCAATGATTTGTTTAATATAAATTATTTGATTTAAATCTTCGCACCCTGTCGAAAGCCTCCTCATAGAAAACAGAATTCTGAGTAGTTGATTTTATAACATGGCCTAATATGAAATTATTGTTCCGCCTTGTTGAATATGAATTTTCATTGGAATTTTTTTATACAGGGTGAATTTAAAGAATGAAATATCGATGCCCCAGACTAAAATAATAACTTTACAAAAATAAGTTAAACTCAAAAGTTGCTTGGTAACAGTTTTGCATCATTGTAAATTAATTTCATTTATACAGGGTGTTTACTTTACAAGGTACATTAAACAGCTTTGTTATTTGAAATGGCATACGCTGTATATTATTACATTTTTAAATGCGAAATTTAATTATCTTTTAGATGGTATAGGGTATTCCTATACCTAAATTGTACGGTTGTTAAGTTATTCACGATTTTTTTTAAATTTTAATGCAATTTTTTACAGCGAACTCAATTTGCTCATTCATTAACGGTACAGTTTTTAAATGTTTGTGAATTTCAAAAGCTTCTAGTATACAAACATTTAAAAACTGCATCGTTAATGAATGAGCAAATTGATCTCTTAAATTCTCCTCTATTGGACATTTTGGAATAAGAAATCAAGTAATCTGCAGACGATTACCGAGATCAAGTCACCAAGTTCTATTGCTACAACAACACTAACTGTTTACTTTTTCATATAACCTTTGACAATGCATTGTAAACATGCCGAAATACGTATAAGGTTAAAATAAATAAATATTGTTAAAGTAATTAAGTATTTTATATATAGATACTCATTAAAAAAGTTATTGACGATTATTTATGGTGTTCATCAACAAATTATTTCTATGTATGAAGCAATTTGATGCTGGCCTTAAGAGAATTTTACCAATAGGTAACTCTTTTATTATCTACTTTAGGTTACCTACTATTCCATTAGAACTTTGTTATCTTTCAGAATATACAAAAGTATACAAGATGTTCAATTTTAAACAAAACTATTTTATGGAATATCTCAAGAAGGAGACGTTCAATTGTTTTTTTTTGATGCAGCATTGTAATCAGCACAAAAAACTGCAATATACTTTAATAATTTAACCGACTTCGTAGCTCCAATAATAACGAAGTTAGTAATGGTGCTCCAATAATTTCAAACACCCTGTATAGCTAGGTACAACTTTTCTTTATAAGTAAATATAAAAAAGTACACAGATAATAAAAAATCAACTCGAAATAACTAGTATTAATTTCCCTAGTTCATGCAGGTGTTCCGAGGCTATGAGAACCTACTAGATGTATCTGCGTTTTATTTATGAATAATGAATACAAAAGAAATTATAACGATATTTTCAATATGATAACCAAGCAGCTGCTAGTAATTCACAGCATAAAAAATTAGACTTATTCGAACAGTAAATAATAGTTTCAGTGGTTTTGCCTCACAAATGAGTATTGATCTTACTATCATCAATGCATTATAGAAAATTTAATAAAAAATGCATGAATATAATGCCGCAGAGGCTGAATTAATTTTAAATTTTCCCATAAATTATTTAATAAGCATCCTATGGTAATACACCTGTTTGATAATTTGAGGTTATACACATTGGAAAACTACGACAATTAATTCATTTATATTTAAGTAGTAAAACTTCTACGACATACGATATATTCATAATTATTCAATAAGAGGATATGGCAATAATTTAAAATGATATTATCAATGGGATGTCTCACCTGGAGATGCAGGTCCTGGGCTATTGCTAAGAGAATCACTCGAAGGCAACTTCGGTAATATCTGCAATACTGTACGAGCCTTTCTTTCATCGGTCTTGACTTTAGAAGTCGAAGGAGTAACAGCAGGTGGGCTTGAAGTGTCAGAACTTTGAGATCCATGTGTAGTAGGCATTGTAGGTTAACCTCAATTTAAATTAGATATTATAAATAGTTGTACACTTAATAAATTAACAATTAACTAGATAAACTGCCGGAACACACATTGTTATGAATAACAGTTCCATTTAACATTTTCTTGGTTAGGTGTCAGGTATGAAACTTCACATTTTTTAAATGATAATCAAAACAATCATAAATGTAGTGCTCAAAAGTCAAACCTTATCAATTAAATTCGTTTACTAAAAAATCTGTAAATACACAGGATTAGTACATAACAATTTTCAGTCTTATGTACTCTTGTCGTTCGGATAATTTTTAAATGCTATAGGGAAAAAGAATAACCTAGTATTTAAATCGCATGCGCAGTCAATATAACTGGCGTAGTTTCTAAACGCTTGAAAACGAGTTCCTCTGTTATATTAAACGATATTAAACGCTTTAATTCAAGTATACTATTTTTTTTTCAAATTATTATTCTTAAAACAAATTTTTGGTAAATTAAAAAATGTTGCAGTAGCTTGAAATAGATTGAAATCAGGGAGAGTGCTCAAATTATTTTAGAAACTTGTAGTCAAAAGATGTTGCCGAAGTAGCCAAAAATCACACTTTATTCGTACCAAAGTTTCTAATAAATAGCATGAAAGCAACTAAATATGTTGTGGTTCTTAACATGAAGCTTTAAGATACTGTAACCATAAACAGTGATGTTAGGAAGAGTATGTTTCAACTCTCACCATTTTCCTATATCGGAACTCTTTATGAGAGTTGCCCATAGATGGCGCTCTTAAAAATTTGAATTTAACGCGGTTTGGTGAATATTTGAACAGTATTTGACTCTTTTTTTTTCTTTTTTTTTTGAAAGAGTGGCGGTAGCTCAGAGGTTGGGCGCTCAGTCTCTAACGCTGAAGGTCTAGGGTTCGATTCCCCGCCGAAGCCATGCAGCAATAGAAATCTATGCCGCAACCCGCCACTCACATTCCCCAATCCGGTGTAGGCAGCCGTGGGGTCTTAATGCCTGAAACCTTCTCTGGAATTTAGTCGTTCGGATTCGACGTTAAACTGTAGGTCCCCCGTACTCCACCTTAGCGCTAAGGAGAGTAAGTGGCAGAGAAGAGTGCCGGTGCCCAGCAGTGGGACGTAAAGGCTGATTACGCAATTTGACTCTTTTTGACCTCTATTTTGTGCACAACACTTACTTACTAAGGTTAGGGTAATTAGTTAATTTAGTTTTTATTTTAATTCATTTTATTTATTTGTATAATATAAAAAACAAAAATTTGCACAAAAAAAGACAATACACTTCTGTTGTAATTTTAATGGTATTATTTTTTTCTTGTTTAGATAAGCACAATTTTATTATTAGTCGACTTTACTGTTCTATAATTTGCTAAATATTTATTAGTCCGATATTTTCAAATGTTCTGTACTGAAATATTAGTGAAAATATTGCAAAAGTATAACTGTCTATTTAAAACTGAATTTAAATTCTAAAAATAATTTTTTTTTCAGTTTTAGCGTAGCTATTGAGCGATAGTCAAATATTTTAGTAAGTTATTGCATAATTTGGCTTTATATTGCTTCCTTGATTTTTCTTAACATAAACTTACGTAACGCCTTTATAGCTGCACGCTATTCCTAACATCCCAGTTCAAGGGAAATTGTTTACAAAACAACTCACAATTTGGGGGATTGCTGATAGGCAATAATGTAGTTAATGTCATTAATCTAGCAAATAGAGCTTTTTCTAATAAATAAACAAAACGCTTATTTTGTCCATAAGGTGTATTCTAAATTAACTACATAAATTACAGTTCAAAGCTAACATAAAGTAACAGGAAACTATATGCTTATACGAGTTATAAGGCAATTGTTCGTATGTTTCGACTACACAACTCTGCATCTCTCTCTATCGGCATTGCTGGGCCAATCACAAATGTGGCTTTGGGTATTGAAAACTGTTCCTTCTCGGCATGGGAACACCATTGGGCTACCATGGACACAGCGATAGTACTAATAAACATAAACATTTTTAGGTAATAAATTATAGCTTTAAATTTTGTGTTGTTATTACTTTATCACAGTCTTTGTGTGGCAAAAAGTCCTTATCTTTACAATCAATAGCGTTTTCGTTATTTTCCTCTGGAACATCCTCTTCGTGGGTGGGGGTCGTACCTTCAGTAGGGCGAGGCCTGCTAGTAGTAGGACGAGGTCTGGTAGTTGTGTATTGTGTTGTGCTTTTGGTACTTGAAGGAACCCATTGTGCTGGAGGTGAAGTTGTAGGTTTCATTGCACCTCCTCCAGACTGTGTGCTTGGAGGACGATTCCATTCAGGCTATGATGTATTAATAATAATTCGTAAATTCAAACAACTGTTTATAATGCTTACTCTAGGTGTTGTACTAAAAGACGGTTCAGGAACTGAGTAGCTCTTCATGTTCATATAGAGGATGTTAATAAGTACATTTTTAGGACCACATATACCATGAAAATCGTCCATATCAATAGCCCAGTTCATTGCACCTCCATATCCTTTCTGTTTAATCCAGTCCATTTTAATTTGAACACTTTCTGGATCTTCGTAGCCAACCCATTGGGTTCCTGTGGGAAAAATTGCAAATAAAAGAATGCTGTCCCTCTAAACCTTACATTTAAACAAAAGTGTACTATTTTTGAAAAATATGCATGTCTTTTGATAATTTTTGGTGTAAATTTATTTATGTTTCCTGGCTCTCTAAAACAATAAAGCACAGATACCTACCTTTGTAAGCATAAGGTACTTTTCCATGTTCATCCCACTTCTTAGTCCATCCTGAATCTTTGTTAAGAATTTCAGGACAAATCTAAACATAAACAAAGTTGTACATAGAAGTTTATATTATTTAAAATAACAGTGATACGTACTTCATAGTAAGCCAAGAATCCGGTAGCATTTGTGAATTGACCGGGATCACCACCACCAGCTTCCTTGTTAATGTAAGTTCCGGGGTTGTAATTTGTATTACTGGTACTGAGTGTAAATGTTCTTCCATAAAATGGTATTCCTACTATTAGTTTCTTTGGAGAACAGCCATAGTCTACCCATAATTGTAATCCATCATTCTGAAAAACAAATGTGTTTATTAGTTAATACTTCTTTAACTTTCTTTATAACAGGAAAAATGCTCAAGAGGTTTGAGAGACCTCCAAATTTGCTTGTGTGAACATTTTGAGTCCCTTAGCAACGAAAACATATAAATTTAAATTAATTTGCAAAAAAATCATTTCATTACCACATTGAGTTTTTCGTAAGCCCATTGATCATGTGGTCTTTTGTAAAGTGGACTATGTACATCGGCAAATCCAGCCCAGTTTCCACGTAAATCGTACGACATCACATGTATAGCATCTAATAATCTAAGAAAAAATTATAATTGTAAGTAAAATGACAATAACACCGCAATTAGAATGAGTTTTTTTGTAAATACTTTTACAAAAAAAATTAGCGCTTAGTAGTATAATATTTGGAAGCTTTTTTGGACTTACTCGCAAAGCTCTGGAACATGGTATCCTTCTTGAAGTCGAAAGTTGGCAATTGGAACCGCCATAGTGATTTCCCAACCTTTTCCTTCTTTATCAAATGCTCTTCGAAGTTCCTCGACGAAATAGAAAAATTTGTCTTTATCAGAGAACTTTCCACCACGATCTGCTGCTCCAGGATATTCCCAGTCCAAGTCGAAACCATCAAAATTGTATTGTTTCATGAAACCTAAAATTAAATTCATGTTTTAAAGTCACGGAAATGGAAAGTATAAGATGAAAATGAACAAAAAATTGTCGTACCAACTACACTGGCAATAAATGAATCTCTTTTGGATTTAACTGCAACCATTTCTGAATATTTTTCACCGCCTTCTGCCCATCCACCAACAGCAACTTGGAATATAACTTCTGGGTATTTAGATTTCAAGGCTGTAAAGTTTCTAAAGCCATTTTGTTCTAGATCCAACTAAAATAAAGAAAAATTGCAATATCCTTATCTTTTCGTTTTCTTATAGAGTTTAAGGAAATAAATTTGGTTGTTACTCACCTCAGGGTCGATTACAAGCACACCCCAAGATTTATCATCTACTCCAATAAACGAATAAATTAAGTGTGTGCATAAGTTTACAGGTACATCTTCAAGAGCATATCTTCCCAGGCCAGGTCTATACACAGCCCAATTACTGAAGTAACAAACAACTTTCGCGGGCGTAGCATCTGAAAAAGTACATATAAATATAATAGACGCAATAATCGATATAGTTTCAAATTTTTACCTGATAATGTTATAAGAAGAAATACTGGCAAAAGAAAAATAAATGGCTTCATTATTTCTGCTGTTCGGTAGCGCCGAACCTGGAAAAAATTAAAAATGCGAATTATAGTTACTTAGGGAAAACATAGTAATGTGCGAAATAAAATTCATGAAAACATCAAACTTTCCAAATTCTATATATTTCTATTATAGGAAATTACTGATTTCTTGAAAAGTTTAACACAAAACCAAATGATACCAAAAAACCAAATTTGATACCCAAAAAACCCAAAAAAAAGTTATTTAGAAATTGCCTGTTTGGAGCAGTGGCATGCCGTGGGTTTTGGCAAAAAGGGATGGGGTTTAATGATTTTTCAGTGGTGCGTACCGACAGTACGTCAGTGTGATGTGGGGCCGAATTTTGAATGAATGCGTTAATTTGCTTTCCGATATCTTCGAAACTGTAGGTCCGATTTTGATGAAAACTTGTTGAGAAATTTTTTATTCGGTGTCAGTCTTTCCCCTAACTTCTTGTTTATAGTAACTATATCAATCACTTCTATAATTAAAAACTGGTGAGTTGACATCTTTTGGGGAATGTGACGCCATCTGGGCCAATATAGTGAGGTTAGGTTAGGTTAGGTTAGGTTAGTCAGGGTAGGATCAACCAGTATCAGTACATGCAAGGGTTAACTTACTTGCAAATTGCACAACTGAAATACGTAATAATGTCATAAAAACCATAGAGAAACAGATTGATGCATCTCGGCACATTATTTATTTCATTTGTACTAAATAGTCAATAAAATATAAAGTTTCCATTATTTTGGAAAGTTTCCAGTTGATTGAAAAACTTTCCATTTTATTACTTTCCAGTGGAATGTTTCCATGAAACTTTCCCACTGCCCAACACCAGCTACGATGTACTAATATTTACAAAACAAAAAAATTAGTGCTTGTTAAACGTTTATAATATTATCAAAAAAATAGTTTCCGATACTGACTAAATTTATTTTTCAATTGTCTCAGAAAACTTATCCACGGCTACCTTTTACTTTTCTGTCTATACGAAGTATACATAGCTATAGGAGCTAGGAAGGTGTTGTTTAGACTTTGCTTTTGACTTTGTTCCCAAACCTTCCCCTAACTACAGATTTTTTTTTAGTACAGTGAAAATAGATAGGTAGTACTCTATGCTTTGGAAAAACTTTAAATGTTTTAATTGGGACTTGTTCCCAAAATTTTTCAATACGGGCCTGCTTTTTATTACGCAAAGAAATTACCTACACGTAGGTTAAGCTAAAGGGTCTTCCTGCATAATGTTGTGAATGCAGTTTTCTGCCAAAATTTTAGAAACTTCACAAAAATGTTGTTTTTCACATTAATATAAGGTATTCCTACGTACGCTATTTACGCTGAATGGGCATACCATGTTCGGGGAAGTCCCGTGGTGTCGCGGTATCGCGTTATCAAGGCCAGCTCTTGATTTTGAAGCATTCTTCAACCTACTACTGTTAACGTTGTACGTTGTTGCGTAATGCTTATTTTATAAATAAATAATTTTTTGTGAGTGCATTTTGAAATTTGTCGAACGTCTTACATAAATTTAATTTATTCCGTATAACTAAATCGGTGTGATTGTATATAACCCAAACAAACGATCAGTTCCGATGCATCGCATTCCGTTGCAGTTTGAGTCTAGACTTTCTCAGTGCATTGCATTGTACCACTTGAACTCATTAATTTGCGTTAACTTTTTGTGATGCGTGTCGAAATAGTTTACACTTTTAATAGGTGTTTTCTAAATCGCGTTTAAACATGATGTGAACTGAGAAAATGGTTAAGTGTAATGTGTTCTGAATGGACCTATCTATCCAGAAAGCTCTGCGTAATTTATTTGACAGCAATCTGAATTTTTGCGGTTGGTGAGTTAACAAAAATATATTTTCTTTCAGTTATAATCAAAATACTAATATTATTCGTAATGTTGTTGGTTATTCCATTATTATGCTCATAGGCGTGCAGTTGTGAAATTCCATAGAGGCTCGAGTACAGTATTATACTGCTGTTCTAGAAGAGCTTTTCTGAATAAAATTTAGTTGTTTTTATTAGGTTATACAATATGATCAAATAAAAAATACATAAGGGTTGGTCATGAAAAATAAAATTACTGTTTGCATGCTTTAGAATTTAAACAAACAAAACATGTCGCTTAAAATTTTTAGGTTAAGCTTGTAATTAGTGACACTGACAGAGTGATGACAGTTAAATTGTAAAGCATGCAAAGACAGTAATTTTAATTTCCATGGCCAACCCTTATGTATTTTTTATTTGAACATACGGTACCTAGCCAAAAATCGGTATCATTATGATCTGATTGAAGTATTTTTTAAGAGGGTGTTCCAATGCCGTGCACTGCCCTTGTTTATTCTCGGGACTGTTATATTGTAGTTTTCAACTATCTAATGCCATTCATGTGGTTTCATTAAAAAATAATTCCTTTTCACAAGTTTTAATGAAGTTTTTTACATTTCTTAAGCAGTTGTTAGTGATTTTACATAAGCCATGGTCTGCTGTAAAAAAATGTTTCTTGTTTTATTTAAAAAAAATCTGCACTCTAAAATTTCGATGTAAATATGTACCACCATGAGGTATTTCAGCGCCGATTTCAAATATCTAAAAATATATAGGGTGTTCTATTTAAAAAGAAAAAGTTATATGCCGTTATGCAAAAAATAGAGGCGGTGTCTAAAATTGGTATATGGCATTTTGCACTATACATTCCCGCCATTTGAAAAAAAAACAAAGTTCATTTCGATATTTTTATTAATATCGAAGTTACAGGCTGTAAAGCGATCTACAAACACGCTGTATATTTATATTTACTATTATAAAGGCAGTTTGATAGTTTGGATTTGTTTTTAGAAATTAGGATGCGATGATCAAGTTGATTTAAATCGTGATTTAAATTACAATTTAAATTTAAAAAAATCATTGATTTAAATCAATTGGTGTTGGAGTGGGGTGTCGTTTTCATGTGAAATTTTAGAATTAGTACAATAACGTGCATGATTCAGTAGTAAACTTATAGCTACATAAAAATGTTTAGCAATCATATACTTTTTTTGCTTTTTTTCTTACAAGGTTTATAAATTGCCTTGCTACCGTTGTTTTTCATGTAAATATCGCCATATTTCGTCTTTCTCTCTATGAGACATTTTTTTTCCAAAAACTATGTAGGTATTTTACAGCCAGACAGCTAAACGTTAACCAAATTTCCGAACTACGCCACCTTTGTTAGGTATGGGTTAAAAAATCGCCCAGCACGCGCTACATTAGCAAATTAAAACAAATAACGACCAGAAAATGCTTATATCGCTGAAAATCCTACTAATATATATTTTTAAACAAAACAGTGCCTAGTTTGTTTACGCAGTGAATTCGGCAGATAATATGCTATTCATTTTTGCTAAGAATTAGGGGCACTTAATCACAAAAAATAATATTTAATTAAAAAAAAAATTGAAAAAATTCATTAAAAAATCTAATTTAAATCAAATAAATTGATTTTTAAATTTTTTTAAATTAAATATGATATTTGCACTCTGTTGGAAATAAAAGAATGTTGGTGGTTAGATTTTACTCTAGAAAAATTTGAATAGGGTTTAATATTTGATATTCGCAGGCTATCTACAATTTTATTACTATAAAGTTACAAAAAGTTATGCTTTAGGTACAAGATGGTCGAGTTAATTTCAGTTTTTAAAATTACTGGTTTTAGATATTCAAAAAATTGTAGTGTTATATTCAAGATAGAAAATTACAAAAATTATTTGTTGTACTACACACAACTACATACAAAAATTTAAAAAAATAATAATATCGATGTTTGCGGTCTTTTCAACAAAAAAATAATTAAACCTCGATTTGGCTTCAATTGCTTGAAAACTTAACTTAAAAAGTATTGCTTTTTTTAACGGTATTTGTATGAAAATTTGATTACATTAATTTTGTGTCTTGTTTATCTTATTGTTATTAGGACTGGATGTTCATATTCTGTTGAAAATATTTGTCCCGAATTATTTAAATTTAAATTAAACTAATTATGAAATAAAAATTAGAATCCTTATTCGATACAAATTAGTGTCATAAAATATCGATAAGGTAACGAATAAATAAATTAAGTTGACGAAATTGTTTCCAACCACTACATAATTAAGTTTGTTGCAATGCAAAAACTAATTACAATAATAAAAAGCAAAACTTTCACAGAGAAAGTATTTAAACAGTTCATTATTTAATTATTGAAAACTAAAAAAAAATAACTCACCTGAGAACTAAAAAAACTCAAAAGTTTAAAAGATGTTATTTCTTCTAATTTTCGTTTTTATTAACCGTTGGATCGAACTCCCGTGTAAATGAAATACTGGTATTGAATCGCAAGTTAACTGTGCCTTAACCGTTTTTAAAATGCGAGGAATAGCGGCACTGTCAAGTTTTATAGCAAACCCAAGTCTTCAGTTTTTTTTTGTGTCATCGGCCAATAACATTTCAGAAGTGTATTAAGGAACAATGTCCCAGAATTCACGTTGGTAGAATTTATTTCTACCTGGTTTCTGTGCTTCTTTATCTATCGCATTATTAAGACCATTAACACTCGGCAAATGTAAATAGTACGTGGATAAAAATTCATTTTATGAAACGAAGATGTTACCGGAATAATGATTAAGAAACAATGGTGCACTTCCAATGTTATTTGTTTGATCAAGGATCAGGCAGAATAGCTTTAATTTACTTAGTTAGGAAATTTTTAGATTTTAACTGTGTTACTGTTGAACGCATTACATAAAGTTTTGTTTGATTTGGGCAAACAAACGTCAGTTGTTTAACTAAAATTTGATAGACGCACCAAATATTTTCAGAAAATATTTTCAAGAAACTATCAATAAAGTTGTAAAAAATATTTACGATTATCATAGAGCCATTATTTTAATTTTTTCTATACTTCCATTACGGAACTGTATTATGACCGCGATAGTTTTCACGGAAGTACATGTTTTGGGTAGGGATGCAACGGATATTCGGTTTTTATCCGTTATCCGGCCTATCCGGCCATTTCACAGAATATTCGGTTTGGCCGGATAATATGAATTATCCGGCCGGAGATTTTTCGTCAAGTAAAAGAGATTATGCATGCAATTTGATTTGAAAGTATAGACTAAAATAATTGAAAGTAAGAGAGCAAAAACCCCCATAAGCCCAGTATTTTGCAGATCTGCATAAAATTACTAAATTTATATTATTGAAATCAGCATTTATGCGAGTTAAAAATTTGAAATGATTTCAAACAACATAAATAAGTATTATTTATTAAAATCACGAAGTAATATATAACATAAGGAGGATGCATGAACCGCTTGTTGCTATGATATGCAGGTCTCAATTTTGCAATACATGTGACAGACAGATCCGAGACAACGAACCTATAAAAAGTACTCAATCGTCAATATTTTATTTTAAATGTCGACAAAGACCGTATATGTTAGGTTTAGTCAGTTGATTTCTCGTACTGTGTCGGATCTATCAAAACAGAACATATTTTAGTTTTAACCATTGTTAAAAAATTATTAATTTTTGTAATTACAGTCAAATTCGTTGACAGATTTCAAATCTTAATTGTAAAAAAAATTACAATATGAGCGCGAATTAGCACATCCTTGAAATATTACATTTAGTAGTTTCCTTGTCTCTGTGCTCCCTCTCTCTAAAACAGTACAGAATAAGACCATAGGGTTCGTGCATTGCATACTCTTTAACTGTATATTATGCTTTGTGATTAAAACCTAAATTTTACTGCATTTAAGCTGAAACTACTTCGATAGTAAAAACTATGCCGGATAATCCGGTATCCGGCTGAGCAACCGGATACCGAATATCCGTTATCCGGCATTTTGAAAAAGTACTGCTCGCTGCATCCCTAGTTTTGGGTTCCCAGCGACCCAAAAAAAAAAAGTTAAAAAAAATGCTGGTATGTGTGTATGCAACGCTTGAAATCGCAGGAAGGACTGTACCGATCTTCATAAAATTTAGAATACGTATACAAAAATTCATCAAGTCAACAAGCTTTTTTTACCATCCTGAATCGGAAACGGAAATTATATACATTTTTTGGTGGGGGCTAAAGCAAATCGAGTTTTTTTCAGAATGTCAACTGCAACGATTTTTTCAAATTTTGGTTTTAACGCCTATTTACTCAAAAATCAGTTGTCAGATCGTCATAAACTTTGATTTTTGTAGTAGTTCTAGAAATACACAATATTACTATGTAAGAGCATTTTTTAACCACGAAAACTGTAAAGTGAAAACATTTTCAAAATTTATATATATTTTTAAAATTTTAGATGTTTACAAAAAAACACTTTTTTTCACTTCGTAGCGTGTAACTATTAAAAATTATGTGCACCGTAACATTGTGTCTCTATAGATTTCGACAAAAATTTTAAACCCGATCTGTCTAATGGTTTTTGAGTAATAAGGCGCTAAGGTCAAAATTTAAAAAAAATCATAGCGGCCGCGATTTTAAAGCTAAAAAGCTAAAAAATTCGAGTGTACTTGGCGTTGGCGTCTCACGAAATAAAGGTAAAATGATCGTTTTTCTGAATATTACGGAAAAGATAGCTTGGCGGATGAGAATGGAGCTCCCTAAAAACAAAATCTCTAAAAAATAATATTTGAATCGTGTTCTACTGTGAGCAACTTAGCTTTCTTCAACACCCAATTTTTTGTTGCTTTAAATAGACAACCATCAATGTCTGAATTTCAATAATTCCTAGAAGGTGTAGAAAATTGGTAAAAAAATGTTAAAATGTTTTGGAGTGTCAAAGTTAATTTTACGCAATCGTTAGCTTCAAAAGTCAAATTTTAGAGATTGTAGTCGTTTGTAGATTTATTCAAATCGACATTTTGTTGTTTTTTAACGTTTAAAATTTTTCCATTTCTGCAATAAAATAACAAAAAAGGAGCAAAGCACTACGCCTGGACTTTTCTATACTTTAACATGGCTTACATATTATATTTCCAAAAGTTATAATGCACAACGTCATGTACAAACAGCAACGGCGTGTTTAAGCATAAGTTCGAGGAGTTCCTAATGGAACGGCTCCAAACAGTTACAAAATTAATTTTGCTATTACAAAATTTTTTGAAAACGTCTTTATAGCAAGCAAAAATTAAAACAAAAAATAAAATGATATGTAACATGTTGCCAATAATTGCCAAAAATGAAACAGTTGTGTGGAATCATGCAGCAGTAGGGCCGGAAAACTCCCACTCAACAGCTATTATTGGATAGCAGTATTGACGGATGCGGCCAAGTTATTATAGTTGCCGGGTCGGCCCCGCATTGTCTGACAATTTAGAAGACGAAATTTTTTTATAAAAAAAATGGAATTTATCAATTTTGTTCAAAAAGATTCTTTGGTATTAAAGTAAACCAGAGATAACTCAGCAACTTCGTCAGCCAAAAATTGAATTGAATTGCTACACCTAAAACTAAGTAATGTCTCTTATTCTACTATCACTCACAAGCAATTTAGTTTAAACAGAAATTGTTTATCGTTTCCCGCTTATTAAATAAGAGGAAATTAATTTTCGATTTTTAAAAATTGATAAAAGGCGTCACAAATAAATTAGCGGGCCGGGTCCGGAACCAAATTGTAGTTCATATCCAGCTTTGAGCCTACAAAATTAAAAAAATCGTGTGGCCAGCCAAAATTGTGAAATAATTTTCGCATTACAGTTTTCACAGTAACATTGTGTCCCGCCCCGTAGAGCTACTACAATGCCAAATTTGATTCCGATCTGTTTACTCGTTCTTGAGTAATAAGTACCAAGAAACATGTCTGACTCCCGCTTCCGGTTTCAGATTTTTAAAAGCGTATTTTCATGATGAATTTTTGAAATAACCGTATAATCCAAAGTTAATTAAAATCCTACTGCCCGTTCGGGAATTGTGTGGCGCATCCACCCACCCACAGTCAGATTTTTTTTAAAAACCATTATAAATTTCTAGCGGTCCAAAAATGTAGTTCCGTCAAAATCTCGATTTCGAAAGTTTTCATGAAAAAATACTTCCCTATATTGAAAATATATAGGAAAGTAAAAAGCAGTGAAGTGTTATTTTAACGTCAATATTTTGCACTTTTAGTTTTGATAGCATAATAGACAATCAGCTGTTAAAGTAGAAATGTCCAAGGCCAGTTATCCTTTTTCAAAATGTATGTTAGTCGAAATTTGAATGTACAGTGAATTGTACTTGGCAGTAGACAGCGTTTAGATCTGAGTTGCATATTAATCGCAATTAATAATAAATAGCCCTGAATAAACGAATGCGTAGTTTAGCGGAAGGTGTTCTTTATTCTCATAAAGTTCTAGGAAATTTATGTTAGTCCATTGTGATTGCAGTTCTCTAAATCACAACCAAACTTAAAATTTTAGCATAAATTAAAAGCATTCGTATTATAATTTTATAAATACCGTTGGCACTGAAGCAGACTTTAGACAGAGTTAGTTTTAGTCTTAGGTCTAATTTTCCTTTTTTAAGGCGTATATTTTCAAAAACTTTAGTCTTGCCTAGTTTTGCTAATGAGAAAAACTTCTCTAAAATATAAAAAAAATGAAAATTTAATTCTTAGTTTTCGTAAAATAGCTCACCATTTCTAAATGCAGTTGAATAGGGTACCATAGGATGCCTACACTACCAAACAGTCGTAGATTACTTCACCGAACATTCTTTAATATTGATAGGTATTATATTAAAAATAGGGGAAGCATGTCACCTGAACTTTTCCATACTTTAAAAATAATTTCCTTTCCTATTTTCAAAAACATTTAAAGTCGTGTGTATAACTAAGTTTTGTGTTGGCGGCGCCTGGCGGAGGGTTCCATAGTTACGTGACGTGGGAGAATGGTCGCCGACTAGTTGTCCTGGGGTTCGAGTGAGCTTTAAAATGGAAACGGCCCGCGTTAGATCTGTGGTTACAAGCCGGAAAAGTAGATAATAACTAGAACCCGTAGTTATTTTATTTTTTATAAAAAAAATTGATTTTCTAAAATAATAAAAATATTGCTTGGGATTAAAGAACACCAAAAACAAAAAATAATTTCTGCAGACAAAAACTGAGTAGAAGGGGAAGATTAGCCTCCCTAATAAATATTACTGCTTATAAAAATTAAGTATAGAATCGTATTCTACCATAACTGATGAACTATTTAGCTTAAACCAGAATGTTGTTTCGCTTATTAAATAATTATATTACAAATTTCAAAACTTCACAGAATGCGCCACAGACAGAGCAATTAACGCACTGGGGTAAAAATTAAATTGTGACTCATTTCTAGCTCTATGCTTCTATAAAATTTTAAAAATGGGCGAAACACTTCGCCTGAACTTTTCTATACATTTAAATACATTGTTTTATATTTTCCAACACTTTCGATATACACCTGTCTAGACACGACTAGTTAAAGTAAATAGTTCTTATAAGTTGTAACATCTTGAAGCGGTTGAAGAAAGACCGACCGCTGCGCTGCAAGCATAAGGTTGGGTAAAATATTCGGACTGAAATCAACGGAAGCGCGGAAATTGATATTTGAAAATATATTAATAACTCGAGAAGTATTATTTTTAGCAAGAAATTACTCTTATTAATTTGCATTTATAAATTCATAACCCTTCTGATTTTAAAGCCAAAATGCTACGTTTCCATTAAAAAAAAAGTTATTTTTTACCGTGGCCGCCATATTAAAATTGGAAACTCAAGTTTTTTCTTAAATACAACCGAGAAGAATTTGCCCTACAACTTTGCTCTTGGGTTTGCGAGTCTATCTATTAAAATAAAAAAGTTAGCCTACACTGAACATTAAACGACTAGTACAAGAATACAACTGCTGTAGAAAGTATGTGAAATTATTCTGAGGACAAAAAGATTATCAAGGGGCAAAAAATTCGATTTTTTGTAAAAAGATTCTCCTAGAGCAAACAAAACAAAAAACCAAATTTTTAATTTTATAGCGAAAATTTTGGGGGGGAGGGGGAACAGTAGCCCCCCTAAATATTAAAGTATCAAAAAATATTATGATATTCGGATTTTGCTATCAATGATGAGTTATATTGCTTTAATAGAAATATTTTATTGCCCCCCGTTAAATAAATAAAAGGGTACCAATTTTCAAAAATTCATAGAGGGCGTCACAGTGAAATTACAGCAATGCGAAAAAAAAAACAAATTGTAAAAGATTCCCAGCTCTATCAGCTTAAAAAGTTTAAACAAAAACGTGTGGGCAGTTTTTGAGAAATATTTTTTTGAAAAATTCCAAAATTTTGGAGTGCTGTCATTGCGATCGTTTTTATATTTTCAAAATTAATTATATTTCATGGTACAGTACCCTTGAAGGGCTACAAAACAAGATGTAGTTGATTCCAATCAGATAACTGGTTTTTGAGTAAATGGGCGTTAAAGTCGAAATGTTCAAAAATTCGTAGCGGCCGCCATTTTGAAGCTAGAGAGTTCGGTAAAAAATCGTTTGATTTGTCCTAAGACCTTCTTTAATGCTTAAAAAGTTTAAAAAGAACGTGTCGGCAGTTTTTGAGAAATATTTTTTTGAAAAATTCCAAAATTTTGGAGTGATGTCATTGCGATCGTTTTTATATTTTCAAAATTAATTATATTTCATGGTATAGTACCCTTGAAGGGCTACCAAACAAGATGTAGTTGATTCCAATCAGATAACTGGTTTTTGAGTAAATGGGCGTCAAAGTCGAAATGTTCAAAAATTCGTAGCGGCCGCCATTTTAAAGCTAGAGAATTCGGTAAAAAATCGTTTGATTTGTCCTAAGGCATTCTTTAATCTCCACTATTAAAATTTCCAAAATTCAGTTTCTGAAAAAAATGCTACCAAAAAAACATGTCTAACTTCCGCTTCCGGTTTCGGTTTTTTTAAAAGCTTATTTTGTCGGTGAATTTTTGATATACCCCCTCATTCCAAAGCACATCAAAATCGGTCCAGCCGTTCCGGAGATATGGAGCGTAACGGACCCACCCACCCACCCACAGACAAACATTTTTTTAAAATTACTTTTTTGGGGTCCATGGACCCCCCCCCCCACTATTTCCGTTAAAATCTCAACTTTAAAATTTTGCATGAAATCAATGCTTCTCTATACTGAAAGTATAAGAAAGTAAAAATGGGCGAAACAGGTCGCTGGTGCTTTCCCATACTTTTTACGTTTTAAATGTTCGCGTGCTAATAAATAACTAAGTCAATAACATTGTTTTTACAAAAATTAAAGCAAGAAAAAAAATTAAAAAAATAGTAACGCTCCAGCGGTGATTTGAACTTGCGACAGTCTGTGCAATACAATATCGTGTACCGTATAAGAATAGTGCTATGATAATTTCGCCTAGCCGCATAGGATGGGAGCACGGTAATCGACCGCGCCTTACAGCCGATAAGATGCGCTTCGGACTTTGGACTAAAATCGCTGTAAAAGCTTTATTTGAAGAGTTATCAAAAATATGCAAAGAATGAAAAATATGTTTTTTAAGTAGAGTTAGTTGATAGGCAAAGGTCTCGGGTTGGCGCGGATAGGATGGCCATTTCCTCAGTGCAGCAATGTTCTCCGTGGTCGGTAGTTGGATGGGTGTCCTAAAGTTGCGCAAAACGCGGCGCCTCGTGCTGGCGGATGGGCACGTAAAACAGTCGGTCCCGGCGGTCAAGCTAATACCTTGGTCGTCGTTAGAGGGGTTGGAAGTCCCCTCAAAAGTGTAGATGGATGAGCAAACGGCGTTTGGCGTAAGCTGAGGGCGCGTAGTGGTTAAAGGCCCAAAGGGCTCCACCGCCCTCCGGAACATAGCGAATAAGCCAAACTCGGAGTGAATGGGATCAAGCCAAGGGCCTCAATGGCCCGTAGCACTGAAGATATATTTGATGGGCGCAGTTAAAATCACGAAACCTGCCGAAAATGCGTTGTTGAAATTGAAAAGTATCGTTTTTTTTTTCACAAAAATTATAGTGGCCATCATTTGAAAGTTAGAGAGTTCGGGAAATAGCGTTAGACTTGTCTTAGCACCTTCTATGGGTTTTTGAAAAAAAAAAGGCATTATCAAAAACATAACTGACTTCAGTTTCCAGTTAAATTATGAAAGCACTGCAATAACGTCAATAGCAAATACATAATAATTAATAATAAACAAATATAGGAAAATGTGGTATGATTACTCTGTTTGTGTTTGTATTATGTGAAAGGAATTCTTTAAAGCGCATTGTTAATTTTTGGATGTATAAATTATATTTAAGTAACCTAATATTCCATTTGAAGACTATAAAATATTAGGAAACAATAGTGCTACATTGTAAAACTACTCTGATACGCGTTAGACTAATTGTGTAAAGTAAAAACCGACATGAATGTATTACGTAACTGCAGAAGTAATAACAGTGGTACGGATTACCAAATGTATGGAAATGGTTACATATGTAGAGTAACAAAAAAACAGAATTCTTTAAATATTGGGATTTCATAAAATAGCGAGGGGTTAACCGCGAGTGTAAGTAGGTGTACAAGGTTGTGTGGAAGTACGTGAAAGTAATTTGAAAAAATGGGAGAAACAGGTCGCTGGTACTTTCCCATACTTTTTACGTTTTAAATATTCTCGCGTCAAAAAGTGATCGAAATTTACATCTACTCGCTCCAGACTCAAGGCGTTGGTTACGGGGCGCGCTCGCTGACTACATAAAAGCGATAGGTAATGCGCGGATCAAAAATGCTTATAATAACTTTATTTATAGAGTTATCAAAAATATGCAAAGAATGAAACATATTTTTTTTATTAGAGCAAATTGATAGGCGTAGTTAAAATCGCATAACTTCCGGAAAACGCGTCAAATCCAAAATTTTCAAAAATTCCTGGAGAGCGTCAGAGTGAAATTTGGGAGATTAGTAAAAAACATATTTGTAGTTCATTGCAAGCTCTATCAGCTCAAATTGTTTAAAAATAATAGTGTGGACAGTTTTTGAGGAAATGTTTTTTGAAAATGTTCAAAACTTTGAGCCGCTAGTATATTAACAATTTTTATATTTCCAGAAGTATTTTTGCATTACTTGATTATGCTTATCAAGGGCTATCAAATAATATGATAATTTGTATTGATTAGATATTTTGTTTTTGAGTAATTGGGCATTAAAGTTAAGATTTTATATTAATAGTTGGTGGCATTTAAAAAAATATTTTTAAATTTATCGATAAAGACGGTTAAAAAAAAGCTATAAAAAAATCATAAGTTTACGATAGTTATTTAATGAGTATTGAAGTTTTTAAGATAACAAAAACATTCAACTCTTGAAAATATTAATTTTTACAAAAACGTTAAAAAAATTAATGAAAAAATTTGTCTAAAGGTGTTTAACGTTTCGTTAGAATCTGTAGATAACTTGTAATTTTTTTTTTAATTTTAAAACAACTTGTAGATATTTTTACCTAATTAATTATTAACTGGTGTGCAGGAGCTGATTCTGTAGTCACAGCGAATGGAGCGTTCCGAAGACACTTTTGATAAATTTCTGCAGCCGAAACTATTAAATTTAGAATTATATTTCCCAATCTCGCGTGATCGGAAATATTCTGCTCTACTGAAAAGGTGGAATAAAATTTTTTGATTTTTAAGTTTACGATAGGCAGATAATTAACACTCGAGCCACAATTTAAGATCTTTTTTTACCGATATTACTTAACTAGCAAATTTCTCTGTCATAATTTTTGCCACAAAAGTTATTCATATAGTCTAGCTCTAGATGCTGTTTCGCCGTCGCCGTTTCGCCGTCAACCCAATATACAATGTTTCTCGTATGCAACAAATGGGAAAGTTTTTTATTATTAGTTTCCCAAAACATTTTACTTTTTAGAAAAGTTATAAATACTACATATTGTTAACGTAACCTAACATAAGAAAAATAAAATCAAAAATTCAACACTAAGATTTATTATTATTAACTAAACAATTAATTACAATATTATAAAAAGGCCCGAGTATTTAAACTAAGGACAATTGTTTAATGGCTTCGCACAGAACACTTATAGTTATAAGTGGTTTTTAATATTTGGAGAAATCTATAAAATTATTAACTGGAAGAGGTCGAAACAAGAAATTTTTGACGGCGAAACGGCCGACTGCAAAACGGCGGCGGCGAAACGGCGACGGCGAAACGTCCCATTCCGTGGTCAAACTGGCATTAGGAGTTAAAACTTAAAAAATCCATTGTGTAAATGTTCTAGTTTTTCTAGTCTGAAGTTCGTGTTGACTTTTTTGCAAACCCTAACAATTTATTATATCGCTCAATAATTTTGGAAAAATATCAAGTAAAATGTAGGGCAATATTTTTGATTTTTGTGGTTTAGGTATTCCCTTCTCCGAAATGCTGCTTCCTATTTTTTTTAAATTAAATCTCGCCCCCCACCTCGTACCTATTTTTTAATGCAAACTTTTTCCGAAATAAACACTATACTGGGAAATGTTGTTTTATTATTAATATCTTTGAGAATGTCGATGCTGCTGTGATACACAGAGGTATAATAAATTACTTAAACATACCGTTAGCAGTAAAAATTCGTAAACTTCAGATTATTTGTTATTTTCTTATTTTTAATTATGGGGCCACGAGTGTGCAAAAAAAATTACAAACATAAAACTGTTACCGTTAAACCTGATTCTGTTAGCAGTAATTTGTTTTCCGGGTTTATAAATTTCCGTTGTGTCCAAAACATACATAAGACCGCGCGCGGGTTAACGTATCAACATATGCACTCAAAAGTACTTTTATTTGGAATGCAAATAAATAAACCAGTTGTTTAAGATGAATCAGACGATATCGGTGTTTATGGTTAGTCAGTTCTCTCGGTCACTGCTTTATGTAAATTGATCACGGCCAAGGTAAATAATCTCTAAAAAATGCAAAGATCATAGTGATTGCAGGCGTTACAGAAAACAAATAAATGTATCCATGGGAAACAACAAAATTGTTTTCTTCCAGTAAATCCACTGAATGCATAACAAAAGAAGATGACGCTATGACGTCACAATCCTGCGCACTAATTTATCAGTGAGTGAATGCAACTTTGTTTTCGTATTTTTTCTTTAAAAATATAACTGCTCTTAACCATAACCTGGGGCATACAGTAAAGACCAACAATATTGTATAAAGTATGAAGCAAAAAAATTTGGACCTAACCGAAATTCGACCCATCAACTGTTATAGTAAAACGCTGTACAGCCGCACGTCTACCTGAGCTACTACGAAGTTGCAGGCAGTTGCTAAATAAAAACTTCAAACAGTCGAACCGTGCAGATGACGTTTCGCGTGGATCTAAAAATATTTTAATGTTCTACGTTAACGTGAAGTTAGACATGGTGTTAATAAAATCCATTTTGTAGGCCATTTCAAGCAAGTTCGAGTAACGGTATTTTTTCCGTCTAAAACTGGGAAATTTCTGTTTCAACTTTCAAATATGAAATTAACGATTCCTATCACATTAGGAGTATTTTTTGGCAGATCTAGTATTAATATGTTAAGATTACGTTTAAATCTTCGAATTTGTGATAGTTTTGGGTTTGACCAACAAAAATTTCTGCAATCTTAATATATTGTGTAAGTTTGCAATTTCTAGGAGTATTATTAATAGTCCTCTTTTAAGGTTTTGTCTTTTGCATGTGAAAGTAAAAGCAAGAACAGAATTTGTGCGTCTACATCAAGCCGAATACTTTTGTTTTTAATTATAAGCATTCCTGGACACAAAAGCTTTTCGCCGTTCGATGAGCCATGATGATATAACACGACTTTGCACAAAAAATTATTGGAAATGCTATTAAACGATTATTATAATTGTTTATGTTGAAAAAACAGTACAACAGTTAGGAGGTTCCGCCCAAATTATCTAATAAACGATCTGAACTATCAGTGGTGTAGTTAACTTTTATTTTCCCGTAAAATCACTTCAACAATTTTTTGAAATAAAACATAATGTAACGGTGCTATCTAAAGCAAGGGTTGGAGGTTCAAATCTTACCATAACCTTTGATGTCGCCCTAATAAACAAAAAATTTGTAAAGAAAGCATTTTCCCCACACAGTTCTCTAGGGAATGCCGTTTTATTTTTTCTTGATAGCGGTTTTAACAAAATAAAAGCAGAAATTCACACAACTAAAAATAACTCATAGATATTTGTATTTAATTTAAAATATCCTAGATATTTGTAATTATTCCAAACTATCGATATTCATAAATTTTTAAACATATTTCTGAAATATTTTTAAATCGCCCTATATGAAAATATCTTGGAGATAATTAAAAAATCATTTTTAAACAATCGCATGTTGTAACTTAATAGTCGACGTGTGATTATTCTGGTATACTTAAATTTAAAATATGTCTAAGCTATTTTTTTTATTTAAAACATTCATTCGGAATTTTCCAAATAAACATATCAGTAGTATCTTAGATATTTTTTTCATTTTGACAATGGTTTTCTTCTTCTTTTAGTGCCATACCCTATTCAGGGTGTTGGCGACCTCCAGGGTGTTGGCGACCTCTTCCTATGTCTGTGTTTAGTGCGCGGAGATAGATATTTTTCACAGACAGACATAGGGGACCTACAGCTTAACGTGGGCTCCGAACCACAGGAAGTGCATGCACTTCTTCTCCAGAGAGGTTTTCCTGGGGAGAAATCCACCTCGCTGGTTTCCCGTTGCCTTGCGAGGGAAAACGACCAGGCCGGGATTCGAACCCAGCAGGTCCACTGCAATGGTAGCGCGCTTACCACTGCGCAACAATGGTTTAGTTATTTTTAATTTAAAAATAATATCTGTAAGATATTTGTAAATTAGGTTATTAATTAAAAATATTCTTGAAACCTCTGCAAATTTTTAAAGTTTTAAAAAATACTTATAGGGTATTAATAAATAATTAAAAATGTATTTTAGATATTTCGAATTTAGGACTATCTACTTTTAAAGAATTTTATTTATCTTATGGATATTTTAAAAAGTTTTATAATTAAATATATTGTAGGTATTTTAAAACAATTTTAAATTTAAAATATCTTGGGTATTTAAAAAAAATTATCTTAGATGATTGAATATTTGTCTATATAACAAAGTTGCATTCACTCACTGATAAATTAGTGCGCAGGATTGTGACGTCATCGCGTGGATCTAAAAATATTTTAATGCTCCACGTTAACGTGGCGCTAGACATGGTGTTTTTTAACCGACTTCAAAAAAAGGAGGAGGTTCTCAATTCGTCTGTATATATGTTTGATTTTTTTTTAATGTACGGGCATAACTTTTTTGTTTATGAACCGATTTTAATGATTTTTTTGTGTTGGGTTCAGTATAGTTCCAAGGTGGTCCCATTATAATTTCATTGGTATTGGAGCTTGAACTTCGAAGATACTCCTCAAAATCTATTTTTTTTAACCGACTTTTTAGTGTTTCCGTATTTCATCTTCCGTTTCAATTAGCCGTCATTTCCTCATTCGAGAAGCATCCTTACTAGGTCTACCCATCACTTAAAATTGTAAAATAATTAACTTTAAAAAAAAAAGAAAACCGACTTCAAATAACAGAAAAGTGACATAAGTTAACTAAAAAGCAAAAAATAAATGTTTTTTATACAACAGTTTAATACTTATTTGTTGTTCCGTTTAATGTAATTAAGAGATTGTTGTTTATTATATAATTATTAATTGTTTTATAATTTTTAAGTCGGTGCCAAGTAAAACATAAAAGTTATATACCTCGCTACAATAACAAATTAGATTCGAATTTTTATGTTTTACTTGGCACCGACTTAAAAATTATAAAACAATTAATAATTATATAATAAACAACAATTTCTTAATTACATTAAACGGAACAACAAATAAGTATTAAACTGTTGTATAAAAAACATTTATTTTTTGCTTTTTAGTTAACTTATGTCACTTTTGTGTTATTTGAAGTCGGTTTTCTTTTTTTTTTTTAAAAGTTAATTATTTAAAGATAACGTAAAGATTGTTTTATTTGGAAACAATTGTTTTGGGAAATATTAGTTGTAAGACGAATAGAAAATGCCAGAAAGGTATGATGGTGACAGTGTTGGAAAATTACAAAATTAGATTTAAGCGAAACATTGAATTTGTTAATAAGAAGAAAATGTAGATAATTCTAATTTTGAAAAAAATTGCAAAGCAAGTGTTTTTACTACTGACTGTGCGAATTCAAATAATTTGCAAGGGTCATTTACATTTTTTTTTGCTTTGCGTGTACCTTACAGTTCATCTATCTATGTATTCCTAATGGCGTTCACCCTAGGGATGGGCTACAGACAATGACACATTGATAAGGTCGCTGTACCTTGTAGGTATTTTAGAATAACCGCATGACAAACATATTTTATACATTACTCGCCATTCCAGTGGTGTAGCCGGTAGTGGAGGGAATAAATAAAATACAAAATAGTTCAGACCAAAAAAATGCATAAGAGAAAAGATCTCCTTTATCTATATTTGACAACGTATATATTTTTTCCTACTATAGTAATATATAAAAAAGTTTGAAATTTCCATTTCCATAACGTACAATAATAATTTGCTTTAATTGAATTATACTTCAAGTTCTAACATAAAATAAAGGAAACTAGCTTTTCATATACAGGGTTTCCGTTTAATACTTAAAAAAAAACCAAGGTGTGAAAATCCTAACGATTGACCAATAATGTTGGTATCTCAAAAATGCTTTCCTGAACAGTTTAAGTTAGAGCCAACAAACTTGGCAAACATTTTTAGACCTACTGTGAAGTCTACATGTAATTTGACGTAATATAAAAAAAAATGAGCGAAACACTTCGCCTGGACTTTCCTATACTTATAAATTAACATTGTTTTATATTTTCCAACACTTTTGATGTACACCTGTCTAGACCCGGCTAGTAAAAATAAATAGTTCTTATAAGTTGTAACATCTTGAAGCGGTTGAAGAAAGACCGACCGCTGCGCTCTGCAAGCATAAGGTTGGGTAAAATATTCGGAGTGAATCAACGTAAGGGCGGAAATTGATGTTTGAAAATGTATTAATAACTCGAGAAGTATTATTTTTAGCAGGAAATTACTCTTATTAATTTGCATTTAGAATTTCAAAACCTTTCTGATTTTAAAGCCAAAATGCCACGTTTCCATTAAAAAAAAAGTTATTTTTTACCGTGGCCGCCATATTAAAATTGGAAACTAAAGTTTTTTTCTTAAATACAATCGAGAAGAATTTACCCTACAACTTTGCTCTTGGGTTTGCGAGTCTATCTATTAAAATAAAAAAGTTGGCCTACACTGAACACATTAAACGACTAGTACAAGAAGGGAGTAACTAGAGTTCCGAACGTTCGGATCCCTTGAAGTAAATACATCAGTTCCGAACGTGAATCAGTGAGTGAATGCAAATTTGTCTTCGTATTTTTTCTTTAAAAATATAACTGCTATTAACAAGTAACCTCGCGTAAACAGCAGTGTTTAAAAAAAACTATAAAATAAAAAAAAATTTGGCCCCAAGCGAGGCTCGCCCCACAACTACTTATGCAGTAATACAGCAGTACAGTCGAACACACCCGCATATCCAACCATGCTGTTGCGAACCTGCCAGTCAGCGTTAAATAAGTGCCTATTGAATGCGTGCGAAATAGAAATGCATAGAACGTTCAGAACTCTAGTCACTTCCGTACAAGAATACAACTGCTGTAGAAAGTATGTGAAATTCTTCCAAGGACAAAAAGATTATTAAGGGCAAAAAATTCGATTTTTTGATTTTTTGTAAAAAGATTCTCCTAGAGCAAACAAAAGAAGAAATCAATTTTTTAATTTTGTGGCGAAAATTTTGGGAGGGAGGGGGAACAGTAGCCCCCCTAAATATTAAAGTATCAAAAAAATATTATGATATTCGGATTTTGCTATTAATGGTGAGCTCTTTCAACTTAACAGAAATATTTTATTGCCCCCCGTTAAATAAATAAACGGGTACCAATTTTCAATTTTCAAAAATTCATAGAGGGCGTCACAGTGAAATTATAGCAAAGCGCAAAAAAATAAATTGTAGAAGATTTTCAGCTCTATCAGCTTAAAAAGTTTAAACAAAAACGTGTGGGCAGTTTTCGAGAAATCTTTTTTTGAAAATTTCAAAAATTTTGGAGTGGTGCCATTGAGATCGTTTTTATATTTTCAAAATTAATTATATTTCATGGTATAGTACCCTTGAAGGGCTACCAAACAAGATGTAGTTGATTCCAATCAGATAACTGGTTTTTGAGTAAATGGGCGTTAAAGTCGAAATGTTCAAAAATTCGTACCGGCCGCCATGTTGAAGCTAGAGAGTTCGGTAAAAAATCGTTTGATTTGTCCTAAGGCCTTCTTTAATCTCCACTATTAAAATTTCCAAAATTCCGTTTCTGAAAAAAATGCTACCAAAAAAACATGTCTAACTTCCGCTTCCGGTTTCGGATTCTTTTTAAAAGCTTATTTTGTCGATGAATTTTTGATATACCTCCTCATTCCAAAGCACATCGAAATCGGTCCAGCCGTTCCGGAGATATGAGCGTTACCCACACACCCACAGACAGACATTTTTTAAAAACCACTTTTTTAGGATCCTGGAAGCCCAAAACATGTATTTCCATCAAAATCTCGATTTTGAAAATTTGCATGAAATCAATACTTCCCTATACTGAAAGTATAGGAAAGTAAAAATCGAAACGTGCCTCTCAGTGGTGTAACTATTGTTTTATTCGAAAGAGAAAAAAAGCTACCTGAGGGGGTGCATCACCTTCCTAGACCACCCTGCCCGTTTTTACGTATTGCATCAAATTATCTCTAGAGTAAGACTACATTTCATGCGAATTTTGATATCTCTAACTTAAACCGTTCTGAACGTGTTGCCATTCTTTTGTTTTTCTTCTGTAATTTTGATGGGCTGTAGTTTTTCAGGGAAACATAATTGAATAACAACATTATTAGTTAATCAATGATTTTCACCCAAGAATTCACACCTCAATTTTTTATTACTTTAAAAAATATGATTTTAGACAGAAGTGCTGTTTATGAGCAGGAAACTTTAAGGGTTTATAGAGTAAAATTTTTCATACAAAAATAATATTTCCATAATAAACTGATATTTCAAAAAAGCTGTTTCACGTGGAAACGAAAAATTATAAATATGTAATCTGTCAAGAATGAGTTCAGTATGTTTATCGGAGGGAAAACCTGTTCTTGTAGTACTGGGGAATCCTTTTAAAAATGAGATTGATTATTTAAAACTATTTTTAAAATATTAATTTCACAAACATAAAATGAATAAAAAGGAAAGATATGCTAAAATTTAAAATAATATTTCATGCACAAAACTTTCTTTTAAATGACATTCTGTCAGGTTAGAAGAAAATAAAATATTTAAGAAAACGCGGTGCTCCTTTTAAATTCTTTTAAAGTGAGGTGAAGCCTGTTTTCGTTAAAAAAAAAATCTGGCCTGCAAATTAATCAAAAATTATTAGAATAGACTGATGCTTCTTTTTTGTTGTTTTTTTTTCTTCTATGAGACAAACTGTATTTGCATCAAAAAATTAAAATTTGTATGTGTTGTCGTATACTCCTTATACAACAGTGTACCATTGGTTGCCTACCGGTACTGTGGTACCTTTTAAGTAATTATTTTCTGAAATTATTATTGTCATGCTTTCCTTTTTAAATTCTTAAATACTATCTAATATACAGGGTGTATGGTAAATACATCAGCAAACTTTGCACACTGATCAATCTGGTGTGGCTTATTTATACGGTTTTTAAGAAATTTCTTAAGCAAGCTGGTGCGATGTTTGAAGATTAGTTATTAGTACTAACAATTCCACAAGGATACGAAGAATTAAAAACATGCAATATGTAGAGAATGAGTTCAAAATGTTTGTCAGAGTGAAAAACTGTTTTTGCAGAACTGGGGAATCCGTTAAAGATAAGATTGATTATTTAAAAATATTTTCAAAATGTTAATTTCACGAACATTATAAAATTAATAAAAAAAAAAGATTGCTAAAACATGAAATAATATTTCATGTATAAAAATTTCTTTTAAGTAACATTTCGTCAGTTTTAAAGAAAATGATATATTTAAGAAAACACAGTGCTTCTTTTAAATTCTTTTAAACTGAGGTGAAGCCTGTTTTCGTTAAAAAAAAGCTGGACAGTTTTAGTATGGGTGCAAATTAATCAAAAATTATTAGAATAGACTGATGCTTCTTTTTTGTTGTTTTTTTTCTTCTATGAGACAAACTGTATTTGCATCAAAAAATTAAAATTTGTATGTGTTGTCGTATACTCCTTATACAACAGTGTACCATTGGTTGCCTACCGGTACTGTGTTACCTTTTAAGTAATTATTTTCTGAAATTATTATTGTCATGCTTTCCTTTTTAAATTCTTAAATACTATGTAATATACAGGGTGTACGGTAAATACATCAGCAAACTTTGCACACTGATCAATCTGGTGTGGCTTATTTGTACTCTTTTTAAGAAATTTCTTAAGCAAGCTGGTGCGATGTTTGAAGATAAGTTATTAGTACTAACAATTCCACAAGGATACGAAGAATTAAAAACATGTAATATGTAGAGAATGAGTTCAAAATGTTTGTCAGAGTGAAAAACTGTTTTTGCAGAACTGGGGAATCCTTTAAAAATAAGATTGATTATTTAAAAATATTTTCAAAATGTTAATATCACGAACATTATAAAATTAATAAAAAAGAAAGATTGCTTAAACCTGAAATAATATTTCATGTATAAAAATTTCTTTTAAGTAACATTTTGTCAGCTTAAAAAAAATGATATATTTAAGAAACACAGTGCTTTTTTTAAATTTTTTTAGTGTGGGGTGAAGCCTGTTTTCGTTAGAAAAAAAAGGCTGTACAGTTTTAGTGTGCGTCCAAGTTAATCAGAAATTATTAGACTAGACTGTCCTTCTTTTTTTAGAGATATTGCATTCGCATTGCGACGCTCTTTTCCCCGGTTGCCTGTAGTCCGGTCAGTAACTTGTATTTTGTTGCGGGCGGGATTATACGGCTGCTTATTCGTATAATCGCTGGGAAGTTCTCGGGCGCCAGATTTTATATGGAGTTTACTCTCCAGAACGGCTTCGTTGCAACAGAAAGGCTTAGCGAAGACCTGGAATACTGCAGTTGAAGATGTCGGTCTCCAGGGGTCTGTTTGATGGAATGACAGCCTGCAGGTTCTTGAAGCAGCTTTACTTAACTCGGGTATACTCAACAAATAAAAGAAAACGACGTAGTATGGTTTAAATACGTCTATTAAATAATAACCAACCCAAATTAATATTATAAAGGTAAAGCGGATAATAATAAGCAAAATACGGTAGCAAATACAGTAGCTATACGGTAGCAATACGGTAGCAAATACGGTAGCAATACAGTAGCAATACGGTAGTATTACAGTAGCAATTCAGTAGCAAATAAGGTAGCAATACAGTAGCAATACGGTAGTAATACATACATACAGTAGCCAATATATATACATTATTCACCAGCAGTCGTTACGGTTCGGTAAATATGGTCGGAAACGGTACCAGTTACTAAAGTAAACAAACTGTTATCTTGGCACCAGGCGGACAAATTCGCCACTATGGAATTACACAACAAAGCTCTCAAACAAATAGAAAAGAGAAGAGTAAACTTTGCCCAGGATTTTCGCATAGGCTAGTCAGAGAAGAATGTCCCCTGGTTTTTCGCGAGAGCGAAAAGTAAAAGAGTCAGAGAGAGAAGAAGAAACTTTGCCCAGGATTTTCGCATAGGCAAGTTAGAGGAATGCAATTCTATGTTTTTTCTCTAGAGCACACCCCGGAAAACACAGTTTACATATATAAAGGAGAGAGCAGTATAATTTACGTTACAATCAATGGTGTCAAAATATTGCTTGCTTACCCCAATATCCTGGATTCGACCGATGGAGCTTGCAATGAACTACAAATTTGTTTTGACGCCCTCCAGGAATTTGGAAAATTTTGAAATCGATTAATTGTTTATTCAAAAACGCAAACCAAAATTGTTATAAACTTTAAGCAACACTGGAGAAATAACTAATCAACAGAGACGCTTCTACAAACAACAACCAACAGTAAACTTTCGGATGGGTATGCAATTATGTATACTAAAAAGTAACCTCCGAGCTTTTGTTAATTGTTTACTTTGTGGTAAGAGGTAGCACTTTAATCCTGCTATAAACACACTCAAGAGTAAACAGGCAGCAGTATTCTTTATGATGAGTATCGACATTGGGGAGTAACCGTAGTATCTATTAACATAACCTATCAAGAGAGACGCTTCTACAAACAACAACCAACAGTAAACTTTCGGATGGGTATGCATACTAAAAAGTAACCCCCTGAGTTGTTGTTTATTGTTTACTTTGTTGTGACAGGTGACACTTTAATCTTGCTATAAACACACTACGAGTACAAAAGCACTACTGGTAATCGTTATGATGAGTATCCACATTGGAGAGTAACCGTAGTATTTATCAACATACTGGAGAATAACCAATCAACAAAGACGCTTCTACAAACAACCAACAGCAAACTTTTGGATGGGTATGCATACTAAAAAAGTAACCCCCGAGTTGTTATATATTGTTTTCTTTGTAATGGCAGGTGGGTGACAGTTTAATTTTGCTATAAACACTTAAAAGTAGACGGGCAGCAGTAATCTTTATGATGAGTATCTACATTGGGGAGTAACTGTGGTATTTTTCAACATACAAGCAATAGTAAACTTTCGGATGGGTAGTAAGTAACCCATTTACGTTTTTTTTTTTTTTTTGGCATGAGGCCGCGCACGACTCCATGATTTCTATCCCACGCCCACGCCTTTACCCCCGGGCTCAGCACACTTCGGCGATATTCACCGGTCTAACATGCCCCAACACCATCCATGGACCCGCCGGATTTAATTTATTCAGAAAAATTTCCAACGGACAGAGGACTCGAACATACTGCCGTTGTGAGTCTACTTTCAAAGCCTGGGACTTTAACCACTAGACCACCCGCTGGCCCCCTACTCTACTTGAAACTGAATGGTTATCCGGTTTTTATTAAAAACGTTGTAAATAGTAATAGCTAAAATTGACATTGGTTTTATGTAGAGGCATTTTACAGTAATTTACTTTCGAATGCACTTTGCCAAACCATGCCTCGTGGGATCGGGATTGGCTCCAGAAAGTACCCGTTTCGAACTTCAACATCTTCAGGATTTATTCAACTTTTTCTTACTTTGGGTACTTGCAGCCCCGCCATCTAAACTACACATATGCTAATACAGGACTATTAAATACTTGGGGCCATTCGAGTTTCGATATGCAGGATCGAGAGGGCCCAAAGGACCTCCCGTTTATCCGCCATAAAAGTTAAAAATCCATCTCAAATTTAGCGCCGCCAGAGGAGATTTTGGCCTTTTTTCGCAAGTTAAAATCGCTCCCGTTTCCACGCTCGCGATGGGATTTTCAGACCGTCCTCGAGCAAAAGTCCCCCGTGGGATAGTGTGCCGCAGAAAGTACCCGTTTCGAACTCGACCATCTTCAGGATTTATTCAACTTTTTCTTACTTTAGCTACTTGCAGCCCCGCCAGAGGTCCGGAGAAGGGCTGTAAAATCGTTAAAAAATCGAAACTTTTTTGCACCGCGGGGCATTGAAATCAAAAATCTGATCGGGAGGAATGGATGTCCTTGCCTCGGCTTTTACGACCTATGTGAGTTTAGTTTGTCCAATCAAAAATAACGCCGCTAGAGGACGCTAAACCTTTTTTTTTTCTTTTTCAAATGGCTTGGTTCCAAATTGAGCTAGGAAAACGAGATTCGCGCAAAAGGACCTTACAATACGGGTTATGCCAGAAGTCAAATATCGCAATTTTTTTGGTATGGCTGCGGGCAAAAACATTTTTTGAGAAAAAAAATTTGTCGAAGTCGGAAAATTAAATTTATTAACGGTATTAATTTTATTATAGATGGATTTAGGCCACACCTCTGGATTGTAACATACCGAAACCAAAACCCGAACGGTTCACGAACGGCACTGGTTTGAGTAATAGTCGCAAAACTAAACTTTTGCACGAATACATCTCTGCTCTACATTGTGCTACGGCGATCAACTTGTTTTCGGTGGAAAGATAAAAGAAAGATCTAAAGGCCTACTACAATTTAAATGGGTTTAAAAAAATTTTTAGCGCCGTAAAAAGCCTTCCAAACCATATTTGGCGCACTATTACGAACATTTTCGTATTATGAACGGTCCCCGGTGACGATAGCCTTCGATAGAACTTTTCTTGCTTAACAATTTTTGTAATAAACAAAATTCATAAAAAGTCATCTTCAGGGTCTCAATGGTCGTCGAAACGAGTAAGTCAAAAAAAAATCTATATCGACATAAGATACCATACAGATCGATTCCTGGCTATGTACAAAGACGTACTGTACAAACCGCATCTAAATATCTCGATTAGTTTTTCCGTATATTCCAAATTACCCATTCAAAATCTTCCGAGATAATCCCCAGTCTTGAAACGAATTTCACACAGCTTATATTTCAAGAAGGAAGCGAGACAGCGCAATGCGGTTTTCACCGTTGGAAAGAGCTCATCGAAATGTAGCAAGATGTAGCAAACCGCTTTAAAAAAATTTTGATTTTCGCCGCTAGGTGGCGGCAAACTTTTTTCTTTGATACGCTGTAAGATGGGGCCTACGCAGTTAGACAGGGCTCGTTGAGATCTATAACGCTGCCTGCATGGGAGAAGTCAAAAGTAGCAAGCCTTTTGAAACACCCTGTATACAAAAACCTTTATGTAGGATCCGACTTTAAAAATGTGCGTTTTGGTCCTATGGAAATGGTGTCGTTGTACTTTTGCAAAACGGTCAGGAACGTATTGGAGCACAACATATTGGGCGCCCGCCTCGATCCTGACACCAGAAGACGAACGCCACTGGTTCAAAATAAAATGAGGGGTGAACTTTAAATTAACTTTTTGGCAGCGCTAAAAAAAATTCGAAAAATTTCTTTAACAGTTTCAAAGTTTCATTTGTGCGTTGTCAAACAAAACAAATCGATATCTTGATTAGGACATTTTTAGCTAATTATGAAACACGAACTTAAAAATCGTACGTCTCGGCCCGGTGTCGTTCTGCTTTTGCACACAGCTTAGGCACACCTAAAGGTTCAACATATTGGGCGTCCGTTTCGATCCTGGCACTGGGGGACGAACGCCACTGGTGCAAACTTAAACATGGAAAAATTAGGGTGCAATACAGTGGATAAAGTTTAATTAAATTTTTTAAGAGGCGCTAAAAAAATTGAGGATGTTTTCTTAATTAAAAGTGTAGAAATGCCTATAATCGTAGCTCTATTATATCAGGCTCAAAAGTTGAACATCAATTTATTATTTTAACAAGTTATTTAATATGTTGAAATTGAATGACGTGTTTTCACCATTTTATAACATTATTCACCGTAGTAGTAATAGTACATCCTGTTTTTACAAAGAACATGAAAGTTATTACCACCTTATCGTTATTGTAAACAAAATCATACACTTTGTATTATCGAAGTTATTGATAGGTACAAGAACTGTTTTAATCATTTTCCTTGAAGCTATGTAAATCAAGAAGTAAATATGTAGGCGTTAACAGTTTAGGTTGAAGTTCAGTGTAATATGACCTTAAAATAATACAAACATTACAAACATATTTTCATTTGAGTGTTTTGTTAGTCATTACACAAAATACTATTTTGTTTACCAAAGTGCAATTTCTCTTGTGAAGGTAAAAAATCAGTAAATACTACAATCGTCAATATCAAAATTTCCAGAATTTAAATATCGTAGAAAAAACTTACAATCCATCCACAACTGCCCTAGGCTTTTCATCCTTCTTCCTATTTAACTAGGGGAAATTCTTCTTCGCTCTATCTCAGACAACTTTATAAATTATTTATGCTATCGCTACAACCAGCAGTTCATAGTTCTAGGTACCTAACGTTGTCCCACAATATACTTATTTATACAGTAGCGAAAGTTCGTATACCCTGTGTCTAAGTATATTTTTTTTAAACTTATACTTATCTTTATTTATAGCTCAAATGAGGGATACAGATTTAAAAATAATTGCCTGATGGTTCAGCTAATCATTTCGTTTTGCCTTATCAAGAAAAGAACTGGCTAATGTTATACGTCTGAAAATAACAAAACTGTAAAAATATTCAATCCGATTTAAATTTGTAAACAAACATTTACAAGGAGCAAAAGCATTACCCAAAACACAAAAAAGTGACTATAACAATAATCACTACTTATGTAACAGCACGCAATAATGTCTCGTACATTTATGTTACGTTTTGATAGAGCATATTAAGATAGAACAAAATTATACCAACCGTGAGGTGTGTAAGTATATCGTTGGGTTATTTTTGAAATTAAGTTTATAACCACGGATGATGATTATTGCATAACTTTAACTTAGAAAAAATCACAGCAAAGCTGACAATGAAATTTTTATAATGCAAAATTTCCAGCAAAACAGATGACGAAGTTTACGCAGTAGTTAATTAGATTTGGAAAGCAATTAGTCAACCAAACATACAATCGCGCCGTACGTACGAATCACCTACTATCTTATTCCAATAGGATTTATATTTAGTACTTACCACCATTATTATAGCTGTATTACACCCTTTGTAAAGTTGTAAAACAATGAAGCTCTAAAATGGAAGTTAAATATGAAAATAATCTATTGTAATTTAATTAGGAAATAATCACACTTATATTTATCAACAAAAAAAAAACAAACTGCCCAAACCTTTTTTTTAAATTTTATAAACTCGTAGAGCTACAGATGCACTACAATTTGGTCACGTTTTATATACGTTAATTATTCTGTAACGCTTTTTAACGAATCTTTAAAATTTAGAAAATAAACTGGGGACGTAATTTCTGTTTACTCAGTGCCGTCTTATCTCTTTCTGATACCCGGGGCAGTCGAAATTCCGCCGCCCCCAGCCGTAGATTTGAAGAGGCGCAATCTATCTATATACTAAATCCTGAGCCCTTCTCTGTCTCATCTTTTAGTGGAGGGAGGCATATTTAGGCGCTGCTTACAGAAAGCAGAAATTCGCTTGCGCGATAGTCCGCTTAGTTATACCATAGAAACAGGATGCCATAGTGTGCAGTATTGAATTGTAATACTGTAACATAATCTGATGATACCTCATTGCGCAAAAAAAATCCGGAGAACGAAGCAGCGCTTCTCGACCACGATGCAGCACTTAATTTCAACAGCTTGCGAAGGGTTGGTGTTAAAAATATACACCCGCGAGCGGTGGATTTAATGTAATAACCATTAACCAATAACCACTAAGAACATCAACCTTCTGGATTGGATTTGGAATTTGGGAGTGTGAGTTACCTCACGCGCACTTAGGCCACAATAGGTGGGCCCATTGTACTACCTCCCCAGCAGCTCTCCACATTGGACGTCACCCAAGCCATCCAACCTTTTGGATGTACTTGAGGACATCCGCAATTGGAGTGTTGCTGATTTCGGCAATGTTAGGCCAGAAGTCCCCTAGCATGGATCCTCTGGTTGTTGCGAGAGCTGGGCAGTGACATAGGACATGTTCTGCCGACTCGTCGTCCTCGTTGCATGCACGACAGTTTGGGCTGTCCGCCAGTCCCATCCTGTGCATGTGTTGCTTTAGGGTGCAGTGTCCAGATAAGATACCCACAACTAGTCGTAAGTTCTTTCGGGACAGTTGCACACAGTATTTGGCTGTTTTTGGCGAGGGTGCCGTAATAGCAGCCCTTGCTTGACGACAGCTTTGAGTGTTAACCCATCTTCGTGTGAAGCTTTTTAAGGTTTCTTGGTATAGCATAAAGCTTAATGTCTTCAGGGATATAAGAATTACGGGTTCTGGCCCCCAGAGAGGTTGTCCGGAGGCCAGTCTCGCAATCTCATCAGCCTTTTCGTTGCCGTAGGTTCCGTCATGTCCTTCCACCCATACAAGGGAAACGGCATTATCTTTTGAGATATCGTCGAGAGCTTCACGACACCGCAGTACCACTCTTGAGGTGATTTTGCAACTGCCTAGGGCTAGTAAAGCGGCTCTGCTATCGCTGTAGATACCAATACGTTGGTTCTTGATTTGTCGTTCAAGAATTGCATTTGCACCATGCATTATTCCCACTATCTCCGCTTGGAAGACAGTGGCAATTTTGCCTAGTGGTATACTCTGGCGCAGGTTTCTCATCGGAGAAAATTCCGGCACCCGTTCCATGCTTTGTTTTAGATCCATCGGTGAAGATGGATATGTCCATATGCTGGGTTGGTCCAGCATTCGCGTAGACACTAAAGTGTCTATTAAAGGCATATTGTAAAGGAAGGTAGTCTACCATAGCATCAAGAAGAGGAATCTTGACGATTGCCTCATCCAGGATGCGGGTGTGTCTGCCTCCCTTGCCTGCTGTTTGCCACAGCCCCTTGTGGCGCAGCCTTAAAGCAGTTCTCACAGCTACTTCCTCCACAAAGAGATCAAGTGGAGGAAGGCATAAGATCACCTCTAAGGCGACCGTGGGGGTTGAGCCTATAGCACCTGTAGAACTGAGACAAGCGAGACGTTGCACGTGTCCCAGTTTGATTGCTGCCGTAGCCTGTCTGACCCTGGGCCACCAGACAAGTGCTCCGTAGCATATATATATATATACAGCTTAAACAGACCATTTAGGTCTTGAGCTGAGATTAATACAAGATATAAAACTTAATTTACATACTTAAAACTTAAACTTATCTTACAAAAACTCATTCGTTATCTAAAACATAGGTGGAGGGCAAAAAAGCCTCAAAATAAATTACAATAATAATGAAATAAACTGAACACTTTGCACTCTCAAAACACGATTTGTAGCATTAAAGCGATGTAATAACTTTCCACTTTTTCCTGTCTCTTGCTAATTCTCTCCAATTTCTGATCCTTTTTTCTGTCAGGTCTTTCTCCACAGCTTGTATCCAACTAGTCCTCGGTCTTCCTTTCTTCCTTTTTCCTTCAGGTGTCCTCCAGGCCACCTCTTTAACAAATCTTCCTTCGTCCATTCTTTCCAGGTGCCCTAGCCATTGTAATCTTCTACTTTTCACAAAATCCCCTACTGGCTTTTCACCGTACAGTTCATATAATTCTGCGTTCATTCTTCTTTCCCATCCTAGTACTGTATTTTTTCCGCCAAAAATTCTCCTTAAGATTTTTCTCTCCCATGTTTCTATCTTCAATTGGTTTTTCTGGTTCATAACCCAGGTTTCACATCCGAAAGTTAAAGTTGGTTTTAGCACTGACTTATAGATCCTAATCTTTGTGTTTCTGGACACTTCTTTTGCTCTTAATATTTTGTTTAGACTTCCTGCACAGTTATTACTTTTTGCTATTCTTAGGTCAATTTCACTATCTTCTTCGCACTTGTTTGTCACCAAGACCCCCAGATACATGTAGTTCTCTACTTCTTCAAATTCTTCTTTATTTCCATTTAGTTTCTTAACACTGAGGTTTTGTTTTCCAGGGTTGCCTTCCTTGTTCTTTAGTTCCATGTATTTTGTCTTGTCTATATTAAATTGAAGACCCATTTCTTCTGCAGCTTTCATCAACTGTTTTGCAATGTCCTGGAGTTCTTTTCTGCTTCTTGTCAGTAGCACTACGTCATCTGCGTATGCGAGGCACTGATGACTCTTATAAAACAAAGTTCCTTTTCTATTTATCTCACTATTTCTAATTATTGTTTCCAGGGCTAGATTAAATAATACGCATGATAGTGGGTCGCCTTGTCTTACTCCTTTTCTTATTTTAAATTCTTCGCTAAGCTTCGCATTACTCTTAACTGCTGTGACTGTGTTTTGGATTGTCATTTTTACTAATCTGATTAGTTTTGCTGGGATTTTCAGTTCCTTTAGCGCGTTTATTAACTGTTTTCTATTTATGTTATCATATGCGCCCTTAAAATCAACGAACAGCATATGAGTTGGAACATTATATTCATAGCAGCCGTGCAGGATCTGCTTTAACATGAAGACTTGGTCTGTTGTGGATCTGTTTTTCCTGAAGCCACCTTGGTAATCTCCCAGCGCTGTTTCAGCATAATTTTCTAATCTTTGTTTTATTAGGGTGGCCAGTATTTTGTATGTGACATCTAGGAGTGCGATTCCTCTGTAATTTTTACATTCCGTCTTGTCGCCTTTTTTATGTATTGGCAAAATTACTGCCTTATTCCATGACTTTGGCATTGTTTCCGTTTGCCATATTTTAGTTATCAGGTCTAGGATTTGCTTCTGCATAGTATCTCCACCATGCTTCAAGTTTTCGGCGGTTATTTCGTTTTCTCCTGGTGATTTGTTATTTTTCATTTTGCTTATTATATCTTTTATTTCGTCCATCTTGGGAGTTTCCACTGTTTCATCATCATTAGGGATATTTTCTTGTCCTTGATTTTCTCCCGCTCCTACATTTAGAATTTTCTCAAAGTATTGTCTCCACCTTTCTAATTTTTCTTCATCACCTCCCAATAGATTACCTTCCTCATCCTTAATGAAAGACACATTATTTTGGTATCCAGTTCGAATTTCCTTTACATCTTTGTAGAAATTTCTAATTTCTTTAGCTTGATATTTGTTCTCCATCTCCTTTACTTGATTTTCCAGGTACGTTCTTTTCTTTTTCCTTAGGACCTCCTTCACCTTTTTTCTCTGCCTAGTATAGCTTTGGTGATTTTCTTCTGACGGCATTTGCAACATTTTTTGTCTAAAGATTTTCTTTAACTTTATCTCTTCTTCGCACTCTTCATCTAACCATTTTTTTTTCTTCTGTGGTTTTTGTAATGGGACATTTCTTTGTGTTGCGTGCTTTATTGTTGATTCCAGTCTTCTCCATCTCTCTTCGACGCCCTCAACCACTTCTTCCTCTTTGTTGAGTATGTCCTCTATGTCCTTCTTATATTTTCGTGCTACCTCCTCGTTTTGAAGTGCACTTACATTATATCTTTCTCTTTTCCTTATTAAGTTTCTTTTTCCTTCTACTCTTTCTGTCCCTTTCAATTTTATTTGTACTCCCACAAGGAAGTGATCCGAATCAGCTTCGGCACCCCTGTAAGATCTGACTTTTGTTATTATTTTTTCATGCTTATCTTGGATTAGAACATGATCTATCTGGTTTGTTTCGTTTCTTCCCGGTATAGTCCATGTCCCTTTATGGATGTTCTTTCTCTGGAAATGTGTGCTCATTATTTTTAGATTTTTTTCTATTGCTAGCGAGATCAGTCTTACCCCATTATCATTACTATCCATGTGTTTGCTTTCCCCACCCGTTATCTTCTTATATATGTCTTCTTTCCCGACCTTGGCATTTGCATCGCCAATTATTATTACGATGTTTTCCCTTGGGATGCTGTCTATTTTACCCTCCAGTACCTCATAGTACATATCTTTTATCTCTTCTTCTTTTTCCTCGGTGGGTGCATGTATATTTATTATGGATATGTTCTTTCTTCCATGCTTTGTAGTTAAGATGCACATGCGGTCCGATATTTCTTCAAAACTCTTTATCTCTTGTTTTATCCCCGGACTTATCAGAAAGCCTACGCCAAAACGCCCACTTTGGCTTCCGCTTCTGAACAGTATGTAGTTATCTATGCTTTGTACGCCATTTCCTTTCAAGTGCGTTTCTTGCAGCGCTACTATTTCCATCCCGTATTTTTTTATTTCCTGTACAAGATTTTCTAATGCTCCTTCTTCTTTGATGCCTCTAAGGTTCCAAGTACCTATTTTTATTATTTTCGATTCTTTCTCTATGTTATTTGTCTTTCCTTTGTTTTTATATCTATTATTGAGTATCATTGGGTCGTAATCCTGTCCTTTGCCATGTCCGTCATTCTTATTCCTCTCCTTATCTGTAGCTATTAGTTTTTTTGACTTGCCGTTTTCGTTATCTTTCTTATCTGTTCCGAAAAAGCAACGCTTTCCGGTGACCATTCCTCCACTGTTCTCTTGCTGCCTCCACTTGGCCTTCCCTGTTCCTTGTATTTTTCTTGTCCTTTGCGATTATCCTCTTTCCCAGCCTCGTATACTTCATTGTTCACTATTAATCTATTGTATCTTAACTGCGCTCTATTTCCTTTTCTTCTTTCTGCTTTCAAATGCGGGATTAGTAGCTTCCGTTCTTCCCGTATTTTTTGCGGGTAGTCTTCACCAATCCATATATCTGATCCTTTCAGGTTCTTTGTGTTCTTTAGGATCTCAATTTTTTTGTTGTCTTTAATTAATTTTAACAGTATTGGTCTCCTTTTGCCCGTTCTGTACTCACCAATTCTTCTTACTTCACTAATATCAGCTTCCGCGCTAAATGGGACTTCTAAATTTTGCATTATTGCTATTATTTTTTCCTCTGTTTCTCTGCCTTCTTCATTTTCTTGATCTGCTACACCCTGGACCACTAGATTTTTCTTTCTGACCTCTCTCTCCAACTGGTCTATTCTAACCTCTTGCTTTTTGACCTGTATCTGCAGATCGGCATTTTCTTGTTTCACTGCCGCCATTTCCGAGACAAGGCGCTCCAGTTTGCCGTCCATTTGTTGTAAGTTAAGATTTATCTGTTGGAACATCTTTTCTATTTTTTCTAAATCCGCCATTTTCCCTTTACTTTCTCGTTACACGTCCCTGTCACGTCCGCCTACAGTATCGCTGTATTCCGCGCAAAAATCTTTACTATTGTGCTACTACAATACATAAAATTGCCACGAAGCATAACATGGGCCTAATCACGGCAGTATACAGCCACAAGGTAATTCTAGGGGAAAGTCCCCAAGATTTACCTAGAGCGCGGCGACACTGCCAGAAAGCCATGCATGCTTTGTTTGTTTTAGCTTTCAGGTGTTTCTCCCAGTTCAGCTGTTTGTCAAAAATAACTCCCAGGTATTTGACATTATCTGAGAATCTGAGAGAAGTATTGAATAGGAGAGGTGTACGTAAGGGTCCAACCTTCTTTTTCTTTGTGAAGAGTACCATCTCTGTCTTCAAGGGGTTGACAGATAGGAACTGTTCATTACACCACTTTTCTGTTATTCGAAGAGCCGTCTGCATTAAGGTGCAGAGCATGCCCTCAAACTTCCCCGTGATGAGGATGGTGATATCATCCGCATATCCAATGGTGTAGAATCCAACATCATTGAGTGCGCTTACAAGGCTGTCCACCACTGTATTCCATAACAGTGGAGACAGAACTCCGCCCTGTGCGCAGCCTTTCATCACGACACCAACCATCAACCTTATTATCGAAGATTTATTGCGTTACACAGTATTTCGTAGCACAAAAAACGCTAAATCCTCTCAAGGTTCCAGGCTGTTGCAGTCTAAAAAGCCACGTCGGCGGCGGCATGGTATAGACTAAACATTACGTTCTCCGAAATGTGGCTGCACTAATAACATGCTACCAAAAAAAGCTGTCTCTTATGCGGACCATTTACGGTTTACGGTGAAAACGTCATTGAAAGAAGTCCAAGAATAAATTCGCTGGCAAAAACAGTGATACAAAATACCACCCGTCGGCAAACATGGGATATTTTTCTTAAAGAAAAGTTTTTCCTTAGACTTGTTTTAGTTTTTTACGAGATTTTTTTTGTGAGCAGTTTTCTTTCGTCGAGTATAAAGTTACAAGAAAATGTTGGGGCGTAGCCCAGGGGTTCTACTACTTCATATTATTAATACACTTAGAAAACCACTTTCACAATAGTACGCACTACTCAACAGTTTCTACAAGATCCCGATTTGAGATTAAAACAGTGGCTTTTAAAAAATGTCTGTCTGTGGGTAGCTGGGTAGGTGGGTGGCTGGATGGATGAGTATGTGCGCTCCCTAACTCCCGAGCGAATGGTCCGATTTTAATTATGTTTGGAAAGTGGAAATATCAAAAATTCATCGTGAAACAAAGCTTTAAAAAAATCCAAAACCGGAAGCGGAAGTTAGATTTTTTTAGTTTTTTTGGTAGCATTTTTTTCGGTTAACGAATTTTCTAAAATGAATTCGAGAATGTTATAAAAAACCTTAAGGCAAATCTAACACTTTTTTGCCTTATTTTCTAGTTTCTAAATGACGACTGCTACAATTTTTTGATGATTATAATTTTAGCGGCTTATTACTCAAAAAACAGTTGACGGATCAGGTTCGAATTTTCTATCGTAATAGCTGTACAGAGTTATAATGTTACTGTGCACAAACAAATTTCGAAATACTAAAAGCTTTGAAATATAAATATTTTTAAAATTTTAGAAATGTTCAAAAACATATTGCTCAAAAACTGGTTACACGATTTTTTTATAATTTTATAAGCTTAGAGCTAAAAATGAGCTGCATTTTAATTTGTCTCGGCTTGCTCACACACCCTTTATGAATCTTTGAATATTTGTGTTTCATTTTATTTGTAAAACATGACTAACGACAGCAAGAGTAATCATTTCTAAAGTATAGGAAAGTTCAGGGTCGTTCATTTTTTATAAACAGTTTTTGGGTTTCTTAGGCCCTTAAACGTGTTGTTTCGTTAAAATTTCAAAATAAATATTTTGAAAAAAATAACGCTTACATATACTGAAAGTATGATTTAGTAAAAATTGCCTAAAACTTTGTAATTTATATGAATTTAAAAAATATTGCTTGGACGAGAAAATACAATCATGTTCTAGTTTAAATATTTTAGGAAATTGATTTTATTGCCGACAAAATTCAGTAAACCTAAAATAGTGAAGTTGAAAAAATATTTAAAACAAGTAATTTCAATCAAGAAATGTAACAACATAAAAATCACCTTATAATACAGATTTTACCGAATTCAAGAAGTCAAAATCTATTAAAAAGCTGTAGACATTTTTACATGCATGTCCTTTTTAAAAAAATGTCGTAAATAAAGACCATGTCATCGCCAATTATTAGATAAAAGGCAGTGAGTATGCGATAAACACTCCTTTTCAATTTTATTATTTTTGGCTGAAAAACCTTTTGCGTAAAAATTCCGCTCTATTATGCAGGAGTTTAAAGTGCAATAAAAGTTGTCAACGCCAATTATTTAACCATAAATATGCAGGGCAGCAGCTGTACATTATCTATTGTATGCAACCCTCTTTTTTAGTGTTTTTCTAGGCATTAAGTCTACTTCATTCATAAAAAATTATTCGTGTAAATACAGGATGCTTCGATTTTTATGCAAAAAAGCAAGACAAATATTATTAAAATTATTATTTTGTGATTATTATTTTGTGTAGAAATATTGTGTTGTAATGCGTTAATCAATCAGCATCGCCATAATTGTTAAACGTGGTTTAAAAATTTAAAATTGGTTGCGAAGTTCGACACCAAGTTAACAGTTTGGAGTATCGGTCTGGGAGATATGAGTACACGAACGAACAGTGAATATTTTCCTAAGCGTATTGAAAAAATGAAAAAGTGAAAAAAAATGGATTTAAGAATGACAAACTATTCTACACCTTATTTTTTTTGCTTATAAACATAAGAACAAATTAGTATGACAAATAAAAATCATATCGCATTATTAAATCTTTAAATTTACTTTTAAATTAAAGTAGTGAAGATATAATAGGTATATATAAAATGAGAAACGTTGCTAAAAATCTGAAAAACTAAAAGAAAACAGACTAACCTTCAGTGATACAATAAAAATAAATCAGTGTCCGGATACTTAGTTTAGTATTTAGTCAGTATTGAAAGTATGAGGCAATACATTAATAATAAATTTCCGCATAATTGTTGTAAATATATAGATGTAGCTTCTATGCAATTTTAAACGAATTATCTGGGGGATTACTACAGCATCAAGACTACTATATGTTTGACCTTATGCGAGCTCGTTAAGTTACTTATTATTTATTTGGTCAACTGCAGTTGATGCTTGTGCAATAGTAAAATAACATAAAGCCGGGTTTATAAGCGTAGAACATCAATGGTCACGGGTTTTGAAAGTACTACACGAAACAATTTAAGAATTTGACTTTTAATCTATCTACTTTTATCTAATACCATACCAATGTGGAAGTATATCAAAAATTCATCGAGGAACAAAGCTTTAAAAAAATCCAAAACCGGAAGCGGGAGTTAGACATGTTTGTTTTGGTAGCATTTTTTTCGGTTAGCGAATTTCCTAATATGAATTAGAGAATGTTATAAAAGACCTTAGGGCAAATCAAACGCTTTTTTGCCTAATTTTCTAGTTTCTAAATGACGACTGCTACAATTTTTTGAAGATTGTGACTTTAGCGGCTTATTACTCAAAAAGCAGTTGACGGATCAGGTTCAAATTTTCTATCGTAATAGCTGTACAGAGTTATAATGTTACTGTGCACAAAAAAATTTCGAAATACTAAAAGCTATGAAATTTAAAATATTTTGAAAATTTTAGAAATTTTCAAGCTTAGAGAGCTGAAACTGAGCTGCTTTTTAATTTGTGTCTCAGCTTGCTCATTTATATGCGAAACCCTCTATAAATCTTTGAATATTTGTGTTTTATTTTATTTTATTTGAAAACATGACTAACGACAGCAAGGTTTCGTTCATTTTTTATAAACAGTTTTTAGGTTTCTTGAGCCCTTGAACGTGTTGTTTCGTTAAAATTTCAAAATCGGAACATTTTGAAAAAAAAATAACGCTTACATATACTGAAAGTATGATTAAGTAAAAATTGCCTAAAACTTTTTCATTTATATGAATTTAAAAAATATTGCTTGGACGAGAAAATACAATCATGTTCTAGTTTAAATATTTTAGGATATTGATGTTATTGCCGACAAAATTCAGTAAACCTAAAATAGTGAAGTTGAAAAAATATTTAAAACAAGTAATTTCAATCAAGAAATGTAACAACATAAAAATCACCTTATAATACAGATTTTACCGAATTCAAGAAGTCAAAATCTATTAAAAAGCTGTAGACATTTACATGCATGTCCTTTTTAAAAAAATGTCGTAAATAAAGACCATGTCATCGCCAATTATTAGATAAAAGGCTGTCATGTATGCCATAAACACTCCTTTTCAATTTTATTATTTTTGGCTGAAAAACCTTTTACCTAAAAATTGGGCTCTATTATGCAGGTGTTTAAACTGCAATAAAAGTTGTCAACACCAATTATTTAATTATTTATATGCAGGGCTGCAGCTGTACATTATCTATTGTATGCACCCCTCTATTTTTAGTGCTTTTCTAGGAATTAAGTCTACTTTATTCATAGGAAATTATTCGTGTAAATGCAGGATGCTTTGATTATTTTTATGCAAAAAAGCAAGAAAAATATTATTAAAATTATTATTTTGTGTAGAAATATTGTTGTAATGCGTTAATCCAGAGCCTACTCTATCTTACGAGCCTGACCCTGTATCGCTCGTGCCACCGTGACGTCACAGAAGTAGCCGAACGGTAAAGTGAGTGTAGCTCACTATTTGCAATTATACAGTTGGTCACTCTCCAACGCAAGAATTTGCATTTTGCAGTCAAAATATTTGGTAAAATCAAATTCAAAATTCCAACTAGCTGTTCTGTGCCAAAGTGTCAAAGCAATTATAAAAAGACTGATAAAATATCAACGTTTAAATTTCCTAAAGAAGCAGTTCTTAGAGAAAAGTGGATAAAATCAATTAATAGAAGTAATTTTGTACCTAGTAATTCTTCGGTGGTTTGCATTAAACATTTTGCTGACCAATTTATATTAAGAGATCACAAGGCAACAAGACCTGATGGTTCAGTTTTGACCCAACACATTTGCGGAAGCTTTGTCTTAAAATAGGAACTGATGGGTCAGGAATAGATAATTCTCACATTAATTACCTTAAAAACAAATTTAATAGCTTAGGAGAAAACGAAAAGCACGTTAATGTAATGTTGGATGAAATATACATTAAACCTGACGTAACGTACAAAGGAGGAAAAATAATTGGGTATGACCGTGAAAAACTTAATTCAGATCATTTTTCTAAGGAAACTGCAACAACCATTCAAACATTTATGATTTCATCAATTTGTTCAAAAAATAAGGATGTTGTGGGTTTATTTCCAATAAAACATTTAAACGCAGAGCTTCTAAAAGATCTAGTATTGCTGGTAATAAAAATCCTTACTGAAATAGGCTTCAATATAATATCTATAATTTCTGATAATAACCGCGTGAACAGACGGTTTACTCGGTATTCCAAACTTTAATATGTGAAAAATATGAACAAGCTTTTTTAAAAGAAATTTCTCAAAAAAAAAACTCACGGCGGCATTGTCTATGAAAGAAATAAAGAATGATAATATTGACAATGAGCAATTTTACGAAAAATGTTGTAAATGTAGTCGTTCAATATGTGAATTGTATAAAATAGGTGTGTCTACAATGGCAAATATTATTTTAAACAATTATACTAAAGTAGAAAGCGATATTAGCTACACGGAAAATAAAAAACGGAAAATAAAGAAACTTAATAATTGATGTAAGTATCAAGTACCTGTACATTTAAATGTATTTTCTTTATAGACGAATTTAATTTGGATCTGTAGTTCATAACGTGTTTAACTGTTTAATCGAAGCGTTATATATTTATTTGATGTTTAATGTATTTTTAAGAACTATTGTTTAATAAAAGTTTATTTGTATCATATTAGTAAGATTTATTTTAATTTTTATGGCCCACTTATTACATCCAAATTAATTTTTGCAACCAAAACTTGAAAATTTTTAAGCGGTTAATATCCCTTGATGCATTGTCGTGCCTGTATCGTATTGAATATGAAACGTTGCATGGTGTTATTATTATTGTTATTTACTACAATACGCTTAGTGAAGACTATAATGCTCCCAAAAAAATATTGTATCGAAAATGTGTCGAGAATATCTTAAAATTGTACAAAATGTCACTTATACATTGTTCTGCTGCATTTAACGCTGTATGAGACGATCGGCCACTTCCGTGACGTCACCAATCCTAGGGTCAGGCTCGTAAGATAGAGTAGGCTCTGGTTAATCAGTCAGTATCGTTATCATTGTTAAACGTGGTTTAAATATTTAAAATTAGTTGCGACGTTTGACACCACGTTAACAGTTTGGAGTATCGGTCTGGGAGATATGAGCACACGAACGAACAGTGAATATTTTTCTGAGCGTATTGAAAGAATGAAAAAGTGAAAAAAATGGATTTAAGGATGACAAACTATTCCGCGGGATGGGAATCATGGAGTCGTGCTCACGCACGGCCTCATGATTGTTAAAAAAAAAACGGCATATAAAAGGTCGGTTATGAAATTCCTGCATTACATTTTCTTAAGTTTCTGGAGTGATATTTCTGCAAACTTCTGTAATGCGTTGCTCCAGTTCTTACACTTTCGATTTCAGATATCCCCATAGAAAAAAAAATCTAAGAGGGTTAAATCTGAGGAGCAAGCCGGCTATTCTACAGGCCCCTGCCTACCAATCCATCTTCCAGGAAAATGTCCGTTAAGAAAGTCAGAAACAGGCCTATAATAATGAGGCGGCGCGGCGCGGCCACCGTCTTGTTGGAACAAGACGTTTTCAATATTATTTGCAGCCACCTCAGATATTTCTGAGAAAATTTTTTCCTGCAAATGATAAAGTGGACTACTGAATAAAAAAATTAAAACAATTTTGAATTGAGTGAGTCCATTTGTTTAAAATCCGCCATTTTGTTATGGCTCAATATTTATCTTTGAAACTCTAGGATTAGACGCAGAACAAAAAGACCTTTCAAATGAGGTGTCACTCGACCCTCCCTTCCATTTAAAAAAAATTCAAAATGGCGCCCATCCGCCATTTTGAATGATACAAAATTTAATTATTGGCTAAAAAATAGTATTTAATTTCCCATTAAAGCACACCAAATGTTGTGGTAAAATATCAAGTCGTTCAAAAGTTAGTTGAGGGGGGGGGGTACTTTATAGACGGATTGTATAACGGCTGGTAAAAACTGTAACTAGCGGCGGTGGACAAGTTGAACTATTGTTTGAATTTGGGTACAAAATTATTATTCTTCTCAAAAATAATGTTTCGCCGTACAGTCTCAATCCAATTTTTGTAAATCTATTAATTTACAATAATTATTTTAACACACGTTTGTGAAAACTACAAAAAACTGATAAATTGCCAAGAACTGTCAACAAATAATTTACTTACTGTATCTTAGCAACCAACCAAATCCTACAATCAGCGCCATTGGTGTTGAGAGTCGAAAATAAATTCCCGATTGTATTTTTTAGGTTAACTTAAGACACCTTGGTATATCACTAATCAAATGTTTGTAAAAACACTGACAAACAACTGGTGAATTGTTAACTTAACACACCATGGGTATATCACTAATCAAATGTTTGTAAAAACACTGACAAACAACTTGCTAATTGTTCTTATAACGGTCAAAAAGCACAGAAATACTAGTAACGTTAGCTGTCTGGTTTTACTGTAACTTGTTCGCCGCTTGGTGCGCTGTCTTTGTTGCCACAAATGACCTTTAGTTTCGCCCCCTACTGTCAATTAAATGTACTGTGTTCTCTGCTACTGAAGTAGTTTTCTTTTGTTGATGTTTTAATTGAAGTCTCAAAAATGGAAAATGGGTAATGTTTGTATCTAATTTAATTATTCAATTTTACGAATTAAATATTTATAGTTTTAGCGTTTGTGTTGGAGATCATGTACATATATTTTTGAAAAATGATTGTTCTCTCAAAGGAGTCATTGAAAAGCACAATTTAAGATTAATTAAAGTAACTAACGTGCTGTATAGGTTCTACCACTGTCCACATGAAATACCACTTTATAATTTGGTGATACCTGTTGATACGGTTACGGCCTTCACTAAAGTGACACAGGTAAGTGTAAAATTTTTCTGTGGTACCTAATTTGCTAACCATTTTTTGAGTTACGTATGAGGTAATTTCAGTTGGTATACAGTGGGGTCGTAAAATGTGTTCCTCCTCTCTACTAACTTTTGAATGGCTTGATGTGAAGCTACAAAATTTGGGTGATTATTATTAGAGAAAAGTACTATTTTTTGAAAAACCAATGCTGATTTAAATTTACAAAATGGCGACAGAGTGACATTTAAAAAAAATTAAATAGCACGGGGGCTCGACCACAGATTAGAAATACATATACGTATATAGATATGCAACTGTTATACAAAATTTTAAAATAAATGTATACACTAGCGACAATGTACAACGGTGTAAGCACTAATGAAAAGAGGGGAAAATTTAAAATTAGGCGAATATTTTTAAAAGCTGCAAGAAAAATCAAAAGGAAATGCGAAAACATTTATTTAAAAAAAAAAGAACCTAACTTTTATTGTCTGGTGGTTCAAATTAAAAAACGTAGTATTTTCTTTTTAATTTGCTGCTAAAAATTCAATATTCGCGTTCTAGTGGCAAGATGCTCATCGTTCGGCCTTCGAAGTCGTGTACCAAGGCACTAAGCAATAATACACATTAATTAATTAATTTGTCGCACTTCTTGCTATTAGTATTTCATAACCTAAAATATTTGGTAAAGGCGTAAGTAGGTGTAACTCTCAGTTGCGATTGCGAGCAAACTATTGTTGGTAATTTAAAACAAAAAATATACATAATTCGGCACTTTGCCTGGTTGTCGTAAGTTGAAACGAAAATGGGGTGGCGGGGTTAGACAGGAATACTTCAAAATTTCAAAGTATGAGACAGACAGTACTTAGGTAATTTTAAAAAAATTAATTTAAATTAATTAAAAAGTTACTTTTGTGGAGTATTGATGTGTTTTCGAGTTTCTCAGAAAAACTCTGTGTTTTTAATGTTGTGTTTCATCTAATGAACGACTACACTGGTTTCCAAGTCCCTTGTGTACTTGACTGATAGAAGCTGAGCATGTTGTTTATCTCAAAAAAATCTATTTTTATATGAACAACAGTAAACTAATAGATCACGCAGGGAATGCAGATTTAAAATTTTAAGTTCATAATTTGTAAAAAAAATATTAACCTGCGCATTTAAAATAGGAAATCTGTGGTTTATTGCGTTTGTATTTAAACATTGCGGTACACAACAGGTATACATATTATATAGGGAGTCGGAAAATCTAAAAATATGACGCACATAAAAGTAAGTTTGACAGATAGAAGCGAATTCAAATTTTCTGCAAATTTTTAACGGTGATTTAATCCGATTGATACCGAAGGAGCGCCCGCGGTAAACGGTGTTAGAACTAAACATTTCTTGATTTTTGCCTGTGGAGTTGCACACGCATGGGCTCGACTGACCCCTCATTTGAAAGGTCTCTTTGAGTAGAGTATAGTCCTAGATTTTATGAAAATTTTATCAATTCAAAAACAAATGACAGGCTTCCAAATTATCTGTTTCTTAACAGCTAGGCTTCCGGGTTGGAGCCGCGTCATCGGTGCATGAACTGCCGACGTTTCGTCCTCGGTTCCACGGGACATCTTCAGGGCTGTGGTCACTTTGGGATCTGGAACACAACTCACGCACTAACTACGAAAACCCACTTAAAGAAATACGATTTACTTTCTTCTAAACAAATTTCCAAACCACAAGCTATGACTCACACTGTTATCAACCACTCCAAACACGTACTGAAACAAGACGAAATTTCCATTCTTTCCGAAGGTCCCAATTTCGCTTTAGCGCCAAAACGAATTCCTGTAGAGAAAATTGTGTGCGGTGTTGAAGCTTCTATTTCTAAATTACCTGATCTTGTAGCAGATCCCATACGTTTCGAAACCTTTAAAATTCTTAACTCTTCTAAACCACCCAAATCCAACTGCACCAAGTCCGAATTCCAAGCCCTTAAAAACCTCAAAACCAATCCTGATATTATCATATTAGCAGCGGACAAGGGCAACGCTACCGTTGTGCTTGACCGTGAGGAGTATGATAATAAAATCCTTTCACTACTCGACGATGACGCTTACCGCACATTATCCTCCAACCCAACATCCCGCATCGAAAAATCCACATCTGCTCTTATAAAATCCTCTTCAATTCCAAAAGAAATTCAAAAATCCTTAATTCCCAGACATTCTCAGACACCAAGACTGTACGGACTTCCTAAAATCCACAAATCTAATATTCCTTTACGTCCCATTGTTAGTGCTATCAACTGCCCCACTTATAAACTTTCGAAATACCTTTCCAAAATTCTTAAACCTTATGTTGGCAAAACTGATTCTTTCATCCTAAATTCCAACCATTTTGTTCAACGACTTCAAAATTTGTCTATGAATCCTGAGGATCAGTTTTGATGTCGAATCCCTGTTCACTAAGGTTCCTATTCCTGATTCCATTTCTTTAATCCAGGACATACTTTCCCTACACAACCAACCCACCGACTTGTCCCTCCTAGTAGAAAATTGCCTAGCTTCCACCGATTTTCTATTCCGTGGACAGTATTACGAACAAGTGTCGGGTGCTGCCATGGGTTCCCCACTCTCTCCTGTCGTTGCTAACATTTTTATGGAAGCATTCGAACAGGAAGTCCTAGACTCCGCACCTTTAAAACCTAAATGTTGGTTCAGATACGTCGATGATACCTTCGTTATCTGGCCTCATGGACGGGATTCCCTTTCCGACTTTCTGTCTCACCTAAATTCCCAACATGCCAGCATCCATTTTACTATGGAGATTGAATCCAATGACAACCTTCCTTTCCTCGACGTCCTAGTGAGTCGTCGCCTTGACGGCAAACTAGGACATTCCATGTACCGCAAACCTACACACACTGACCGCTACCTAAACGCACATTCCCATCATCATCCCGCCCAGAAATGTTCTGTCATCAATTCCTTAGTTAACCGAGCCTTTGCCATTTCTGAACCATCCCACTTAAAAGACGAACTCAGCCACATTACGACTGTCCTTTCCCAAAACAGCTACAACAAACGAGACATCCACCGAGGACGAAACGTCGGCAGTTCATGCACCGATGACGCGGCTCCAACCCGGAAGCCTGCAACTTAGATTAACTGTTTCTTTTCGACATTATCTCGATGTAAAGTATGCTGGACGAAGGGTTGGTCGTCGTGGTCCAAAAGAATGGCCTCCGCCATCTCCTAGTCTGACTCTGCTGGACTTTTTTTTTGTGGGAGTATCTTAAATCAAAAATTTTTCAACAGAGCCCGACTCCTTTTTACTTTCCTATACTTTCAGTATAGGGAAGTATTGATTTCATGCAAAATTTCAAAGTTGAGATTTTAACGGAAATAGTCGGGGGGGGGGGGGGGGGGGTTCCATGGACCCCAAAAAAGTAATTTTTTAAAAATGTCTGTCTGTGGGTGGGTGGGTGGGTGTGTTACGCTCCATATCTCCGGAACGGCTGGACCGATTTTGATGTGCTTTGGAATGAGGGGGGTATATCAAAAATTCACCGACAAAATAAGCTTTTTAAAAAAAACCGAAACCGGAAGCGGAAGTTAGACATGTTTTTTTGGTAGCATTTTTTTCAGAAAATGAATTTTGGAAATTTTAATAGTGGAGATTAAAGAAGGCCTTAGGACAAATCAAACGATTTTTTACCGAACTCTCTAGCATTAAAATGGCGGCCGCTACGAATTGTTGTACTACATCTTGCTTGGTAGCACTTCAAGGGTTACTAGACCATGAAATATAATTAATTTTGAAAATATAAAAACGATCGCAATGACATCACTCAAAAATTTTGGAATTTTTCAAAAAAATATTTCTCAAAAACTGCCCACACGTTTTTGTTTAAACTTTTTAAGCTGATAGAGCTGGGAATCTTCTACAATTTGTTGTTTTGCGCATTGCTATAATTTTACTGTGATGCCCTCTATGAATTTTTGAAAATTGAAAATTGGTACCTACCTTTTTATTTATTTAACGGGGGGCAATAAAATATTTCTGTTAAAGCAATATAGCTCATCATTGATAGCAAAATCCGAATATCATAATATTTTTTTGATACTTTAATATTTAGGGGGCTACTGTTCCTCCTCCCCCCCCCCCCCCAAAATTTTCTCTACAAAATTAAAAACTTGATTTCTTCTTTTGTTTGCTCTAGGAGAATGTTTTTACAAAAAATCGAATTTTTGCCCCTTAATAATCTTTTTGTCCTTAAAAGAATTTCACATACTTTCTACAGCAGTTGTATTCTTGTACTAGTCGTTTAATGTTCAGTGTAGGCTAACTTTTTTATTTTAATAGATAGACTCGCAAACCCAAGAGCAAAGTTGTAGGGCAAATTCTACTCGATTGTATTTAAGAAAAAAACTTGAGTTTCCAATTTTAATATGGCGGCCACGGTAAAAAATAACTTTTTTTTAATGGAAACGTGGCAGTTTGGCTTTAAAATCAGAAAGGTTTTGAAATTCTAAATACAAATTAATAAGAGTAATTTCTTGCTAAAAATAATACTTCTCGAGTTATTTATATATTTTCAAATATCAATTTCCGCGCTTCCGTTGATTTAGGTCCGAATATTTTACCCAACCTTATGCTTGCAGCGCAGCGGTCGGTCTTTCTTCAACCGCTTCAAGATGTTACAACTTATAAGAACTATTTACTTTAACTAGTCGTGTCTAGACAGGTGTATATCGAAAGTGTTGGAAAATATAAAACAATGTATTGAAATGTATAGGAAAGTCCAGGCGAAGTGTTTCGCTCATTTTTGGATTTACGACGTAGAATAACAGAGGCTTGTGCTAGTATCGGAGTTGAAACTTTACAGAAAGTAGGGAACGACACATTAAATAGGTTTTTCTACTGCGAAGAAGTTCAAGGAACACATTTTGAATATTTATTAAAATAAGCATTACTCAGTTTTTGTTGTATGAAACAAGTTTTGTTAATTTATTTTTTAGAATGTTGTCATTTGTTTTTGAATCGATATAGAATGTTCCCAAAATCTATGATTATACTCTACTCAAAGAGACGTTTCAAAAGAGTCGCTTGACCTCCCGTGCCATTATATATATTTTTTTCAAAATGGCGCCCTGGCACCGTGTTGTAAATTTAAGTGGTTTTTTAAAAAATAATAATTGTTCTCCAATATACTAATAACTCAAATTTTGTAGCTTCACACCAAGCCGTTCAAAAGTTAGTAAGGGGCGTGGAGACATTGTACCTCATTGTATATTATATAATATCTATGTCTTGAGAGCTACCAGACAACTACCAACTACTACCATCCTTACCAATTATCGACCCCAACTTTTATGGGTACTTTGTTCTTGATGCGTGGTCAGCAAAGTTAGAATAAAAACTTTAAGAGTAAAGCACCTTTAAAATTAGGGGTGGAAGTTTGCTAAGAGAGGTAATAGTTGGTAGTCGTCTGTTAGTATACTGTTACATGTGTATTTACTGCTATTGCAACCCATGGAAGCAGAAATGAGATCTAATGAACAGGTGTGTGGTCAGCAAATTAAATTCTTCCAAATTTTCCTGCTACTTGTATGTTACGTGATAGAATTTAAAAAGATTTTTCAAGTACCAAAGGTACCTAGAATACTATTTTTAGTATTTTATTTGAACAATGAAAAGTCCATTATCATGTGCTTCTCTATGGCTTGTCTAAGGATACATTCATTTCAGGTTCCTCAGGAACTTACCAAAACATCGCATTATCATCCCATCCACTAAAAACAAAAAACTCGCCTGGTGCGATTACTTCTCATTTATCTACAATATGTAAGTCTATAGTTTTTTTTTTGTAATTATTTTAATAATGAGGTTGAGGTAGTACTCCAGAGCACCCAAAAATTTTTTTATTATGATCAATAAACATCTTAGAAATGTTCAGTGGCGTAGCTATCACAGCGCCAGTGGTCGCAAGGCGATGGGGCCTTGGGAGTATAGGGGCCTCTTGAGGCTACCGTTAAAAAAGGAAAAGTCGAGTTGATTCTTAAAGTATGCGGGGTATTTGCGATTAAAAATGCTTTAATTTAATGTATCACAAGGTAAAAATTACTTGAGAGCGCTTTGAACGCTTCTTTCCCAATAAAAAAGTTTGAAACGGGCCTCTCACTTATTTAGCCATCAGGCTAAAAAATCCTAGCTGCGCCACTGGAAATGTTAATTATTACATTATTAGTAGTAATAAAATTTTGGTCAAGTTGATGAAGTATTTTGATGAGGTGGATGTAATATTAAAATAAATTTGGTAAAAAGACGCCATTGTTAATAGACAGTGAATTAAATATGTAGAATTGTCTAAATCCTAGTATTGAATACCGGAATCCCAGTATTGAATGCCGGGATCCCGAAACGTGGTTTTTGAATACCGGGATCCCGAAACGTGTTTTTTGAATACCGAAACCCCGGGATTGAAAATTCATGCCTGGTATTAAATGCTCTAGGTCCGTGGATGTTAAAATTTAGATTAAGTTTTTTCCATTAGAGGTGATATATTATATTCCTAAAAATATACACATACATACCCACGATTTGATGTCCATAGTTCATGGTAATTTTTAAATATATCGGACCATCCAGCTAGCGCCGCCCCTAGTTGAACTATATAGATCAAATTTTGTAGAAAGTCATGTTTACCCTAATAATTTCTGCGTATAAAACTTTAAATGATTAGTTTTATTTATAACTGATACATCCCCGAAGAGTTGATTTGAGTACCTCATCTACTTTCGGGGGTTGTAGCTCGGTTAGAATGAATGCATCATTTGACACGCGGCTAAGACTATATTTGCATCGATTTCCTTATTAAATTGATTTTACATAAAATATACCATACACTTAATGTTATTAAAAATTGAAAATGGCGATTTTGTTTTAGCAACAGACATGCTTCGGAAATAATTGCTGACCAGTAGCGCAACTTCAGAAAATAGGCCCCAATATAGGCACAATAATAGGCGGGCTCTTTCATACCTATTTTATTTTATTTATTTACTTTTATATTTTTTTATAGGCTTGTTTGAGCCCGTTTAAAATATAAAATAGTTTGATATAATTTCTTCTAATAATGGAGAATTAATGTAATACTAAAAAGTATTGCACATATTGTTTTAAGTAAAAAAAAATACAGTTTCTTATACGTATAGTCGTATAGCCCTTCCAGTCAAATGTCCCAGCAGATAAAAAATAGCGTAAGATACTATCGAATGAAAGCTATCGAAATATTTTATTGTTCGAACTGTTTGATAGTAGAAAACTATTCGAATGAAACGAACGAATTAACTAGATTTAACGCTTAACCAATGTTTTGCCAGGTTGCCGGGAACAAATTACCGCATCAAAGGCCCGAAGGTAGCGTATTAACAACAAAATTACGCTTTATTCTTGTGCTAGTCTATTGAAGGGATTACTCACTTCCCTTTTACACAAATTTAGTAATGTATATTCACAACATTCTTTAATTAATTTATTAATATTAAGAAACGTGTATTTTAAGAAGAATAAAACGGTATTTCATTAAAAAAACATTCCTTAAAAAATAGTTATTGACAAAAACAAACGAAAATGATTTTATGTCAAACCGAATTTGACCCTTACAGACAAAGTCTGGTGAAGTCCCTAATTTATAAAAAAAAATGTAGCTACTTTTATTAGTCACGCCCGTTAGGAATGTAGTGTAAAGATGCGGGTGGTGCCGGGGTGCGTAATAAAAGAGATATGAGTGGTTTAATTAATTTTTATTTTTTGATAAGTAGCAATAGAAAATAATAGCGGCCGTGGCTCAGCCGTAAGCGCGCGGGCTACCAATGCAGCGGATCCGGGTTCGATCCCCGGCCCGGTCGTTCTCCCTCGCAAGCAGCGGGAAACCAGTGAGGTGTGTTTTTCCTTAGAAAACCCTCTGGACCTCTGCACTTCCTGTGATTCGGAGCCCACGCTAAATTGTAGTTTGCAAATAAACGCGTTTGGCAATTAACGTTATTTTGTACAAAAACAAATAAATGACAGTTACTAACACACAGATTAAAAAGTTTATTTTAGACGAGCTTTTCGGAGCATGTTTTACAAAGGTGTCAAATGTTTTGAACATTTATTTAATAATTGTTTGTATTAGTGCAGTTCTAGTGTTATCTGTTGTGTTTATTTAACCTGTTATTTAAATTTGTTATGTCAGTTGCAAACATAAAAACTGCAAGTGAAATTTTTAGTAAATTGTGTATGAAGGAAAATTTGTCATTCATTTGTTTTTATAAAAAGTAAGATAACCTGCTGCCTACTCTCAAAACAAAATTTCCTGAAATTTTCGCGTACCTAATGTATCTAAAGGTAGAAGTAAATAAAAGTAGTGTTTTGTTTTACTTCCATCAATTGATTGGCCTACTAGAATTTTTTCAAAATAAATTAAATGACGTGGTCTTTCTATGGCACTCTTGTGAAATTTTTATATTTGTAATAAAATGTTCAAAACAAAGTGCAAAGTGTAACATATCGTTGAAATCAGAATTAAAAACTCTATTTAATATGAAAAATTTCAAATTGCCGATAGTTGACAGTCGAAAATAGCAATGATAATAGTTATACCAAATCTGATAGAAAATTTAGATTCAGCATAAAAAGGTGTCCTAATAATGCGTTCACTAGAAATATGTAACGTAAATGATAAATGAGTTATAACCGAAAACAAAAAATCCAAAATTTCAGTTTTTCCAGAATTTTCACAAAAAATTTAGCAACATAGGTCTAATATCTTTTTAGATTATTAGTAGGCATAAAATTCCACAATTTTTCTCTAATTTAACCATCGTCGTATCTCTTCAAATAAGCGAGATCCCCATAGATAACGCGCAATTTGATACATCCTGTATATGTGTAATTACAGTTCATTTTATGAATGTTACTGTACATCCCACACACTTGATACACTAGGGGTATCTATCCCCACCACTAATTACTTCTATAAGTATGTGTGATTAGCCTTTTTGGTTAATTGATGTGCAGTGTCGGTGATCGAATTAGTGCATCAGTAATTCGTTTTGTTAATGCTTGTGACAATGAGTTGTGGTAAACTTCTTTTTTGGTTAGGTGAGACGCAATTTTAATATTTAGTAGAAAGAAGAACTTTGTGAAAGTTAATATACTTTTAAATTTGAAATTATTTTTGTTCTTTATTAATTATTATTTAAAAAATAAGTTGAACATTTTTGAGCGACACACTTTGAAAGTTAATAATTGCTTAATTAACAAAGTGTGGGTTTATGGTAAACATGAGACATAGAAAGGAAGTATTAGTATGGTTTCGGGTAGTTGGAAATTAAAAAACACTTTGTTTATACATACTCCAATTTTCTTTATGCCAATCTGCCTTAGTGAATAAAAAGTGTATCACTTTTAGACTTTCTTTCTATTATGTGGGTTTTCAAATTGAGTTTAACACTTATAAAATGTCGTTAACTTGTTATATCGAGCAGGAATGAACTAATCTAAAAATATTATTGTTTTATTACATTATTAGTTTGAACCTTAATTAGGTGATTTGTATTGTGTAGGGAAACTACAAAATTTATCTACCTATGGCCAGGAAACAAAAGAGCTGCTATAATTTTAGTAGATATTTTAATATTTTAGTACAGTTTTCATAAAGCAACACACTTGTGTTGCTATTTTACCGGAAGTACGTTTATGCCATCAAAATAAAAAAAAATTGTCTAATTTTGAAAAAAAACTTATCAGCGGTCTCAGCTGGGGCAAACCGTCGGCTCTGAGAGCTCTTTTAAGGTTTCTGACAGGGTGGCATGATTAAAGTCAAGTTGATTTAAATCATTGGTTTAAATCAATTGCTTTTAGAGTAGGGTGTCGTTTTCATGTCTAATATTACAACTAGTACAACAACGTGCATAATTTGGCAATAAGCTTATAATTGAATAGAATTAAATAATAGTGTTAACAAATTATACAGGATGAGTAAAAAGTAACTTCGTAAATATGGTTTCTATGAAAATACAGCATTTCGCATTCTTTGTTGATGTGCAATGTTTTATACGTTTTGTTATTTGATTCCTATATGGTATCTAGGCAGTTTTTAAGCTTCAACGGTATTTCCTTTCTTATTCAAACATTTTGTTATGCAATCATATGAAAAAATATTGCTGAATACAAAAAAGGGTTTTATTTGAAAAACAAGAGTTGGTTGCCATAACAACCAAAAAACGAAACGTATACAAAATTAAATACCGACAATTTTTGACCTTTACAAAGTAAACAACTCACATTTATAAATAGGAACAACCTAAGACGCGTTTCGTCTTTATTAGGACCCGGGTATAGACTATAGTTGTAAATGCAAATATCGAAAGCAGTTAAGCTGTGCCAACAATAACAACTGCAGCTCGTATTCGTACACCAAGGGTTATCTAGCGTTTTGATGCCAGCTTCACCTCAATTTAAGGTGGATTTTAGTTTTGCTACATTAATTCCTTCAGAGTACTTTATCTAGATGTCTCTAGGCACATCTATCACCGCCTAAACTTTATTAAGGCTCTTTTTTCACAGAATCAGTATTTACGAAGTTAGAGGCGTTACTTTTTACTCTGTTTGTGTACTTTATTTGAACTGCATACATTTACATTACAAAGTAATTTTTACTTCTGCACAAATTCATTCAAACACATGTTTGTAAAATAAAAAACAGTTTAATCAAAAACATCGATTTAAATCAAATCGATTATTTTAATAAAAATCACGATCTTTTTACACCTGCGATTCTGAACAGACAATAGTCGAACGGTAACCAAATTTGGGCTGTAAGTAGGGCGGTGTAGCTAAATAAAACCGCAATCCCTTGCATTGCCATGCAAAAGTACACCTTTTTGCAACGCATTTCCACGTTTTTCGGGAATATCGTTGCGTAATTTTCAGAGAGGGTTTGCACATTTTTTTCGTCGGTAATTGTAAACCCTCTTGGCATCTACTCAATCAGCCATGTTACTAAAATGGCCCCCATAGCACATAAGTTTTCTAGCAGATTGAGTAGCGAGTCCTTAGGAATCCATTGCACTGAGTCAAACTTTCGTGTCGGAAACGCAATTTAATGCACTATCTCGTATCACCACAGTGACTATTCGCGATAATAAAATTCCGGGATAGTTTTCCAATGAGGTTAATAAAAGACCAATTTGTTACCTACATAACTTCGACATTTCTCAATATCCATTTTCAGTCAAAGAAAGCACCACAACACGAATACCAGTTAATTAATTTAAATCTAATTTAATATACACAGCTTAGCAACACCCGCCAGAATTTAACGTTTACATGTTTAATCCCCCTTCGTTGTTTTTTTTATGGCTAGGTAGATAAGTTTTCTACTTTTCTAATATTTTACAACATTAACTTGTGGTACAGCACTGTCCACTTTATTGCAAGTGAATAGAATTTAGTCTTCTATTATGTACCACTGACCATTGTTAAACCACATTATTCGGCGACCCATTTTTAGTACAAATTGATGCATATGGTATTTTCAAAAATAGGGGCTGCTATTCTTCTTTCAGTTAGTTGTACAAACTATTTTTTGATCTTTATGGGCATTTGTAAAAGAAAACGTGTCCACTTTTTCTATTTCGGTTTTCAGATACTGGTATTTGTTTTAATAAGAAAATTTGCAAATACAAGTTTCATAGTGAGATGAATTCATTGTTACTTCCTTTTTTATTGGCGAGTGTGGGTGCACAGGGTTGCGAGGTGACGCCTTTGATTAACAGCTGGGACTCTGATGGTCGAATGTCGATAGGCGGTTGGGCTCACCCCTTCGGGGGTGGTAAGTGGTAACATAATTTATGAAATCGAAAGTGTTTCATTTTTTTACGCCAATTATCACATTTTATTTGCTGCATTTTTCTTGCTGAAGCTTCTCTAATAAATAACTAATATTTTTAAAATTATGCAGTTTAGCAACTTAACCATTAAGATCTTATAATTTTTACTTTCCTATACTTTCAGTATAGGGAAGTATTGATTTCATGCAAATTTTCAAAATCGAGATTTTGACGGAAATACATGTTTTGGGCTTCCAGGATCCTAAAAAGGTGGTTTTTAAAAAATGTCTGTCTGTGGGTGTGTGTGTGGGTGTGTGTGTGTGGGTGTGTGTGTGGGTGGGTAACGCTCATATCTCCGGAACGGCTGGACCGATTTCAATGTGCTTTGGAATGAGGAGGTATATCAAAAATTCATCGACAAAATAAGCTTTTAAAAAGAATCCGAAACCGGAAGCGGAAGTTAGACATGTTTTTTTGGTAGCATCTTTTTCAGAAACGGAATTTTGGAAATTTTAATAGTGGAGAGTAAAGAAGGCCTTAGGACAAATCAAACGATTTTTTACCGAACTCTCTAGCTTCAACATGGCGGCCGCTACGAATTTTTGAAAATTTCGACTTTAACGCCCATTTACTCAAAAATCAGTTGTTTGATTGGGATCAACTACATCTTGTTTGGTAGCCCCTTAAGGGTACTATACCATGAAATATCATTAATTTTGAAAATCGAAAAACGATCTCAATGGCACCACTCCAAAATTTTTGAAATTTTCAAAAAAAAAATCTCAAAAACTGCCTACACGTTTTTGTTTAAACTTTTTAAGCTGATAGAGATAGGCATCTGCTACAATTTTGTTTTCTGCTCATTGTTATAATTTCACTGTGACGCCCTCTATGAATTTTTGAAAATTGAAAATTGGTACCCTTTTATTTATTTAACGGGGAGCAATAACATATTTCTGTTAAAGCAATATAGCTCATCATTGACAGCAAAATCCGAATATCATAATATTTTTTCGATAATTTCATATTTAGGGGGACTACTGTTCCCTCTCCCCCCAAATTTTTTCGATAAAAAATTAAAAATTTGGTTTTTTGTTTTGTTTGCTCTAGGAGAATCTTTTTACAAAAAATCAAAAAATCGAATTTTTTGCCCCTTAATAATCTTTTTGTCCTTAGAAGAATTTCACATACCTACTTTCTACAGCAGTTGTATTCTTGTACTAGTCGTTTAATGTTCAGTGTAGGCTAACTTTTTTATTTTAATAGATAGACTCGCAAACCCAAGAGCAAAGTTGTAGGGCAAATTCTTCTCGATTGTTTTTAAGAAAAAAACTTGAGTTTCCAATTTTAATATGGCGGCCACGGTAAAAAATAACTTTTTTTTAATGGAAACGTGGCATTTTGGCTTTAAAATCAGAAATGTTTTGAAATTCTAAATACAAATTAACAAGAGTAATTTCTTGCTAAAAATAATACTTCTCGAGTTATTAATATATTTTCGAATATCAATTTCTGCGCTTCCGTTGATTCAGTCCGAATATTTTACCCAACCTTATGCTTGCAGCGCAGCGGTCGGTCTTTCTTCAACCGCTTCAAGATGTTACAACTTATAAGAACTATTTACTTTAACTAGTCGTGTCTAGACAGGTGCATATCAAAAGTGTTGGAAAATATAAAACAATGTTATTTTATAAGTATAGGAAAGTCCAGGCGAAGTGTTTCGCTCATTTTTTTCTATTACTACGACTTATAAAGTTACTTCGGAATAATTATGTTTTTAAAGTACACAGTTTTCGAAATATTGGTTGTTATTGGTGATTTATTAAACAAACTAGTCAATAGTTGAATAATCACATGATCGATTAATTGAGTAGTAAATTAATTAAATAATCCATTAATTAAACGAATAATCAACAAATCTATTAATCAAAAAAAACGATTCATCAGTTATTCAGATAATCAATTAATCAAACAATCGATTTTAAGTAATCGATTATTTAAACAAAGCAATATTCAACGAATCTAATAATCAAATATTCGGTTACTTAAACAATCGGCTATTCAAACAATGCACGATTTAAATAACAGCTTAATAAAATAGTCGATTAATTAAATAATCGATGAACCAAGGAGTCGATGAATCAAATAATCTTTTATTCTAATAAACTAATAATTAACTATTTGATTAATCAGAAAGTTGATTAATTAAATAATCGATTAATTAATTAATTGATTAATCGACTAGTCGATTAATTAGGTAATCAAATAATCGATTATTACTTTAATTGATTCATCAAATAGTCGATTAATCAAATAATCGATAAATAATTGATTATTTAAATAAACTGATACTCCATTGATTAATCATGAAGTCATTAATTGATTAAATACTTACTTAATCAAATAAGCGATTACTGAAATAACCGGTAAATTAATTAAATGATTCAACAAACAATTTAATAATATTAAGAAAGTTGATTAGTTTGGCAATCAATTAATGAAATAATTAATCAATCCGATAATTGATTAATCAGTAAATCAATTAAGCAGAAAAGCTATTAATCAAATAATCGATTGTTTAAATAATCGAGTAAACAAAGAATCAATCATCTAATAACCAAATAGTCGAAGAATCAGACGACCGATTATTATTTAAATATACGATTCTTCAAATAATCGATTAATTAATTAATCGATTAATCAAATAACCGATTATTTATACGAATCATTAAATAGTTGATTAATAAAATAATCGTTTCATCAAATAATCGATTATTAAGACAATTTTTTTTGGGTAAATTTGTTGAGCCTCGGTGTCATATTTGAAAGAAATGTAACCAGTAGTTTGAAGATATCATTAATACACGAACTTCAGTGAGTTTCATTTGGTGGTGCGTAGCTGCGCTGCAAAATGACGTAGTGTAATACAAAAAAGAATAATAGGGGTTCCTCACTTTATAGCTGTCTAGTACACATGAGTACAATTTTGCACCATAATATCACGATTAAATCTGACTCACCCTGCATGTCCGTTTTTATCGTTGTTGTCGTAGGTACGAAGCTACATTGTATTACATTGCATGATGTAAATATAGTATCTTTTTACAATAGAAAGGTACGCTATTACTCACTATGTTTTATAGAACCATATGTCCACGCTTACGGCCCCGCAAATTATTAAATAGTCGCAAAATAACTACGTTTGTAAAGACCAAAACCCTGCACTTTTGCGTAAAAGCAGTCACTTTGGAATAAGACAGAATAGGTATATACAGGATGTATCAAATTGCGTGTTAACTATGGGGATCTCGCTTGTTTGACGAGATATGACGAGGGTTAAATTAGAGAAAAGTTGTGGAATTTTATGCCCACTAATAATCTAAAAAGATATTAAACCTATCTTGCTTAGTTTCTGAAAGAACTAGAAAAAGCTGAAATTTCGGATTTTATGTTTTCGGTTATAACTCGTTTATCATTTATGTTACATATTTCTAGTTAACGCATTATTAGGACACTTTTTATGCTAAGTCTAAATTTTTAATCAGATTTGGTTAAACTGTTACCATTGCTCATTTTCGACTGTCAACTTTTTTTTTCGTATGGTCGGCATTTTAAATTTTTCCATATTTGAGTAGAGTTTTTAATTCTGATTTCAAAGATGTGTCACACTTTGCATTTTGTTTAAGTTTGGAACATCTTATTACAGAAAATAAAAATTTCATGAGAGTGCCATGGAAAAATCACGCCATTTAATTTATTTTGATAAAATTCTAGTAGGCCATGAACTGATGGAAGTAAAACAAAACACTACTTTTATTTACTTTTACTTTTAGATACATTAAGTATGCGAAAATTTCAGGAAACTTTGTTTTGAGCGGAGAGAGCAGGTTAAGTTATTTTTTACAAAAACAAATGAATGATGCAGTTATTAACATACAGACTAGATAGTTTATTTTAGACGAGCTTCTGAGCATGTTTTACAAAGGTGTCAAATGTTTTGAACATTTATTTAATAATTGTTTGTATTAGTGCAGTTCTAGTGTTATCTGTTAGATTTATTTAACTTGTTATTCAAATTTGTTATGTCAGTTGCAAACATAACAACTGCAAGTGGAATTTTCAGTAAATTGTGTATGTTAGAAAATTTGTCATTTATTTGTTTTTATAAAAAATAACATAATCTGCTGCCTACGCTTAAAACAAAGTTTCCTGAAATTTTCGCGTACCTAATGTATCTAAAAGCCAAAGTAAATAAAAGTAGTGTTTTGTTTTATATGCATCAGTTCATGGCCTACTAGAATTTTTTCAAAATAAATTAAATGACGTGGTCTTTCCATGGCACTCTTATGAAATTTTCATTTTAATGCTCAAAACTTAAATAAAATGCAAAGTGTGACACATCGTTGAAATCAGAATTAAAAATGAGCGAAACACTTCGCCTGGACTTTCCTATACTTATAAAATAACATTGTTTTATATTTTCCAACGCTTTCGATATGCACCTGTCTAGACACGACTAGTTAAAGTAAATAGTTCTTATAAGTTGTAACATCTTGAAGCGGTTGAAGAAAGACCGACCGCTGCGCTCTGCAAGCATAAGGTTGGGTAAAATATTCGGACTGAATCAACGGAAGGGCGGAAATTGATATTTGAAAATATATTAATAACTCGAGAAGTATTATTTTTAGCAAGAAATTACTGTTATTAATTTGCATTTAGAATTTCAAAACCTTTCTGATTTTAAAGCCAAAATGCCACGTTTCCATTTAAAAAAAAGTTATTTTTTACCGTGGCCGCCATATTAAAATTGGAAACTCAAGTTTTTTTTCTTAAATACAATCGAGAAGAATTTGCCCTACAACTTTGCTCTTGGGTTTGCGAGTCTATCTATTAAAATAAAAAAGTTAGCCTACACTGAACAGTAAACGACTAGTACAAGAATACAACTGCTGTAGAAAGTATGTGAAATTCTTCTAAGGACAAAAAGATTATTAAGGGGCAAAAAATTCGATTTTTTGATTTTTTGTAAAAAGATTCTCCTAAAGCAAACTAAAAAAGAATCAATTTTTTTATTTTGTATCGAAAATTTTGGGGGGGAGGGGGAACAGTAGCCCCCCTAAATATTAAAGTATCAAAAAAATATTATGATATTCGGATTTTGCTATTAATGGTGAGCTATTTGACATTAACAGAAATATTTTATTGCCCCCCGTTAAATAAATAAAAGGGTACCAATCTTCAATTTTCAAAAATTCATAGAGGGCGTCACAGTGAAATTATATCAATGCGCAAAAAAACAAATTGTAGAAGATTCCCAGCTCTATCAGCTTAAAAAGTTTAAACAAAAACGTGTGGGCAGTTTTTAAGATTTTTTTTTTGAAAATTTCAAAAATTTTGGAGTGGTGCCATTGAGATCGTTTTTCGATTTTCAAAATTAATGATATTTCATGGTATAGTACCCTTAAGGGGCTACCAAACAAGATGTAGTTGATCCCAATCAAACAACTGGTGTTTGAGTAAATGGGCGTTAAAGTCGAAATTTTCAAAAATTCGTAGCGGCCGCCATGTTGAAGCTAGAGAGTTCGGTAAAAAAACGTTTGATTTGTTCTAAGGCCTTCTATAATTTCCACTATTCCAATTTCCATAATTCAGTTTCTGAAAAAAATGCTACCAAAAAAGACATGTCTAACTTCCGCTTCCGGTTTCGGATTCTTTTTAAAAGTTTATTTTGTCGATGAATTTTTGATATACCTCCTCATTCCAAAGCACATCGAAATCGGTCCAGCCGTTCCGGAGATATGAGCGTTACCCACAGACAGACACACACACACCCACAGACAGACATTTTTTAAAAACCACTTTTTTAGGATCCTGGAAGCCCAAAACATGTATTTCCGTCAAAATCTCGATTTTGAAAATTAGCATGAAATCAATACTTCCCTATACTGAAAGTATAGGAAAGTAAAAACTCTATTCAAATATAAAAAAATTTGAAATGCCTTCCATAAAAAAAAATTTACAGTCGAAAATGAGCAATGGTAACAGTTCTACCAAATCTGATCAAACATTTAGATTTAGCATGAAAAAGTGTCCTAATAATGGGTTAACTAGAAATATATAGCATAAATGACAAATGAGTTATAACCGAAAACAAAAAATCCGAAATTTCAGTTTTTTCCAGTTCTTTCGGAAACTAAGCAAGATAGGTCTAATATCTTCTTAGATTATTAGTGGGCATAAAATTCGACAACTTTTCTCTAATTTAACCATCGTCGTATCTCTTCAAATAAACGAGATCCCCATAGTTAACACGCAATTTGATACATCCTGTATAGACTCATTTTCAAATAGACACCCATTTCGGGGAAAGGGGTATTCATCCTCTAAACCACCCCTGCAGTTATTCCTCTTTGGGGAATTTTGGGATAAACATTAATTAACTGTATTAGTGAACTAATTTCATACTTTTGTTCCACACTCTAATTATAAATGTATATGTACTATAAAAAATACATACGGGTTGGCCATGGAAAATAAAATTACTGTCTTTGCATGCCTTAGAATTTGAACAAACAAAATATAATAATGTCACTTTAAATTATTAGGTTAAGCTTGTAATTTGTTACTTGTAGTGACACTGGCAGAGTGATGACAGTTAATAAATTCTAAAGCATACAAAGACAGTAATTTTTTTTTCCATGGCCAACCCTTATGTCTTTGTTTATTTGAACATGTGGTATAATACAAATTTTTTTCAGTCATTTTAACCACTTTACTATATTTGATTACGGCACGGGTTGAGCCACTCCAGGAAATACAGATACCCACGGAAGAGTTCATTAAAAATCGGCAAGGAATTTTAAGCACTTTTGATTTAAATGTTACAAGTAAAAATGTAAAAATGACTTGGAAATTTACATTGCCTAAAGATGCTCTGTTTACAATTCGGTAAGTTGCCTTTGGTTTATTTCTTATTAAATTTATTTAAGGGCTTCAAAGTCAATATAAAAGTATCCCGAAGCTTTATATTCTTTATTTGTATATCGTACTTAATTGGTAAGTAGTAATTTTGTGCCGAAGCAAGCCGGGTTCCTGCTTTGATACCTTTTGTAACTAATGGGTAGTAATGGTGGGGCTTTACTCTCCTAAAATTTGAACAGTAAATAAAAGAAACATATTTATGCCACAATATTTGAAAATTTTAAAAAGTCTCTTTTACTTTTCATAACTTTTTCCAGGAAAACGTATGTTTCCTCGTAGCTGAGATCTTCTTTTATTTTGGCTGCCAAGACATCCAGTGTCAAACTGTCAAACATGCTTTAAGCAGGTTCTTTGACCACGGTTCTCTGTAGTAAATATTTGATTTCTGTAACAAATAAATCAGGAGGACAGTACGCAGTGTACTTCTGTTTACTATAGCAGCGAATAAAAAAAAAATTAATTAGCTTTTTTGGCAGTCTTGAGAAGCAAAAAATTCTACTCGAAGCTTTGGGACCGAAGAAACCTAAAAGTGGGAAAGTTACAAAAATTGTAATTGACAAATAATCAAAAGACGTTATTTCAATATCGAATAATAATAATAATATTTATTTTCAAATAATTTTGTTTCTGATTACAATAGCAATATAATAATAGAAACATTGGAAATGCAATGGTAATCAGATGTTTCCTATCGATTATCACACCGTTATTTTACAAAAGAGTAGTGTAAATTTATCGCATACAGGCTGTTTCAAATTCGAGCCTCACCATGGGGATCTCGCTTGTTTGAAGAGATAGAGAGTTGGTTAAATTGAAGCAAAGTTGCCAAATTTTATGCCTAACAATAATCTGTAAAGAAATTTAAAGTAACCACTCTGGTTTTTCAGATATCTGAAAAAAAACTGAAATTTTGAATTTTTTATTTTCGGCTATAACGCATTTATCATGCACTTTATGCTGAATCTAAATTTTTTTATCAGATTTGGTGTAACTGCTACCATTGTTCATTTTCATTGTCAACTTTTTTTTTCTTATGGTCGGCATTTTAAATAAATTTGAAACAGCCTGTATATTGCAAGAGTAATACTGTGGACAAGTACCAGAAAAATCACATAATATATATTATTTTGACATTTGTATTCAATACTGGATAGCTGACGAATTAAAGCTTAGCGCTGTTATAACATCTCACACATTTCTTGATACGAAAATTAAATTATGGCTAGGGATTACTTCCAGATTCCGTGCCGCTAAACTTCGTTCGTTTGTAAAAATGGTTTTAACAAAGCAACATAAAACATTTTTAAATTAAAATTTGATCCGTTTTTTAAATAAATGAAAGATAAAAAAATGAATTTAGATATGGAGCAAGATGAGACAGCTAGCTGTAAGAAACGTAAAAAAATTTTAAAAATTAAAAACTATGTGTGTTAAGTGGATTACGCTTTACAACTGACATTCATCATGCACGTTTGTAAAATTAAAATAATAAATATTAAAAACAATTTAACATGCTCATTTGATAATTGTTTAAAATTGTTAAGTATGGAGAATTGCGATAAAATAATGAACCGGGCAACTATGGAAATAGCTCGACGATTTGCAAACTAATCATCGACATGACGTGGTTGTTTCAGAGGCGACTGCGATTAAGTTTTTATTTGATCGCTTTGTATAATCAATAGTGTTGAAGGCCTTGGAACATCAAGCGAAAGTAATACTAATATGTTCATACCATTAGCAGCCTGCAATACATCGTCAGTAATGTTTAAAATGTTCTGGCTGATACCTCTCTTCGAAGTACACTCTAATTTCAATACCAATAGTTGTTTCCAAGACCTTCAACAGTGTAACAATAATGCTAATGGGTCTAGTATTTGAAAAACCGCGCCATTTTTAGCTCCTAGAAGAGACCATTCCCACGGTGAGTGGGATAATATCATCTACAATCCGGGTACCCTCAATCTTCTTAATTAGTAAATCAATACTATAGTACCTAATAATAATAATAATTGTAAACATTTCAGTGTGCAAAAGTTAAAATTTCATTTTAAAATGGACAGTGGATGTCGAAACTGCTGTCCAGAGAATGCTCTTTATGTACCATATGCTTACCAAGGCGGCCAACATGTGTTTTGTGCCTTTAATATATTTGAAACAATAACAGCAATGGAAAACAATTTTCTTATTACATTTACATCCGAATATGTAAGTATAATTTTTAAAGTTTTAAATACAAATTTGAAAAGTTATCGATAATTTGAGATTTAGGGTTTACTTTTAAAATAGTGTGTCACAATATAGTAAGTTTGTTCACTATATGTAAAAAAATCCTCAAATTCGTGTTTCAGAAATGTTTTACCTATTCACATGCAACACCTAAAGGTATTGTTATTCAAAGAATACAGTGTGTTCTATAAAAAGGTTTCAAGACTGTAGCTACTTTTGATTTAACCTGTAGCCGACCATATACAGGGTGTCCCAGCCAAAAAACTCACCAGCCTTATTACTTCTTTATTTGAAAAGATACCTTTTTAAAGGTTATTACAAAATATTTTAATCGTTTAACGCCCAATCCAAGTCAATGAAAATTTTTTTTAAATGTATTTTTGTGTCGTAAAAAAAACGCCATTTAAAAATTTTGTTTTCAATTGTTTTCAATTTTTTTTCCTCAAATGGGAGGGTGCATTTTTTAATATACCATTTCATATGCTTGCATTACAAAGTTTTCTAAAATAGGTGATAATGGATTTTTCCCTCTTTCACTCTAGAGAAGAAGTGTATACACTTCTTGTGGTTCGGACCCCACGTAAAATGTAGTATGGCAGTAGAGAAGAAGAAGTGATTCTTATGAAAATCATTAAAAATTACTGAATGATAATAACATTTAAAAAAAAATTGTAAATTATTACAGTTAAAATTCATTTATCAAAATCGTTCATAATGATAGTATTATGCCATAAATTAGTTAGCAATCTACTTGAGTAAAATTACATTAAATATCGAGTAGCCTATGACACTATTGTAATCATGCACATCACGAAAAATTGGCGGCGCTAAAATAATTTTCGTTTTGTCAAATTGTAGAAAAAACTGCCCCATTTAATAATATATGTGGTTTGGCGAGGGTTTAATTAAAAATAAAGTAGTCTTTTTTTATAGAACTGACTGTGTAAGTGTATACAGCGTGTAGCTGAAAGATCGGCATACATTTTGGGACGTATTCTGCAGCGCAAAATAAGAAACGCTTTCTAAGTTACAGAGTCCGAAAGGTGAGCCGATGAGCAAAATTGAGTGAACAGTGGCGCAGCAGGAGAGGACGACGCCGGCGCTTTTTTCTTTTGGTATTTTTTTAACACGAGCACCTCGCGCGCGCCCGCATGATGCACGTTTCCTTACAAATAATGATTCGCAAGACGATTTGGGAAACAAAAGTACTCTTTATTGTAGTACCTTTTTTTTGCATAGTAATTATAATTTATAGCAGAGTATGCACTATGGGCGGCCGCATAAACAATATAAGAGAAAAAAAGTAGTCGCTTTCTTTCCTTGCGCCTTCGCTGTGCGTTACATTTTCACAAGAATATGCAGAAACGTCGACCTACAATAGTAAAGTAATGCCCTATAATGTTAGGCGATTTCCTTTAAGTATGAGATATCACTCAAAAGGTAATTTTTCTCGGCTTGTCTTTCGGAGCCTGCAAGTGCTTACGAAGCGTTTTTGGGCATGTGTTATTATTAACTATGTAATATTTTTTTTCTTATTTTTGGCGTCATAACACTTCCCAGAATTTGTGCCGTACCTTTCAATTTCACCCTGTTCTTTATATAGCGGGTGTAGCAGAGAACCAGTTCGCCCCCTTTTATTTTGTTGTTTATTAGGATAAGTAATTCAAATTTGGTATGGTTAATACACGCGTAGGTTACGACTTTCTGGCACTTCAGGTTTCTCCAGAAGTGACACCAATTTTCCTATTTTAAATAAAACACTTTGTTTTCGAAAAAAAGTCAATTTTTTTAAATGTAAGGATATTGGTTCGTCGTAGTTTCTAGAGAGAGTATTTCTTAACTATTACAACGTCACCCATAGCATCACATTTTATTGAAGGTTCAACCATTAAATTATGATGTCTTCTTTTGTTTTGTAAGGCGGCAGAGTTGTTGGGGCAATAAACATTTGAACACAACGTTGTGCGAGAAACTGCACAAACGCAACGTCGAAAAATTTTGAACATTGGCTGTAAGGTAACGTTTTGTGTATTTCTTCACTTATTTTAATTTATTGTTGTTCACTTATTGTTTATTTCCAGTTTATTTTAATTTCTTAGTAAACATTCTTCTCTTCCTTATCAAACAAATAAAAATCAAATGTTTCTCGTTCTGTTTGTTTGTGTAGTGGTTTGACAGTCGTTCTGTTCTTCAGCTTATTTTAATTATTTTAAACAAAACGTTATAATATAATGGTTGAACCTCCAATGAAATGTCATGTTATGGGTGTCCTTGTAATCGTTAAGAAATACGATTTCCGAAACTTCGGCGAACTAATTTCGTTCCATTTAAAAAGTTCGACTATTTTGGAAAAGAACATTTTTAGGAAATTTAAAAGCTTTTATACCTCAAGTCAGTAAAGTTAAAATTTCGACAATTATTTTTAAAACAATACCAATTCCATATGAACAAATTTGGGTGGGTCGTGGAACTAGAAAAAAAACTAATTTTTGCCGCCAAAAATTTTGCTAAACAACACTACCGTGTGCAGAATTTCATACCGAATTCAAAACTGTAAAAATATACAGGGTGTTTCGTTTAAAATGAGAAAGCTGGTGTCACTTTCAGCGAAACCAGAAGCGCCAAAAAGTCGTAATCTACGTTACATAATAGGGCCCCATGTATGTATTAACCATTCCTAATTTGAATTGATTATCTTAATAAATAACAAAAAAAACTGAGTGAACCGTTTCTCTGTTCCACCCGGTATAGAAAAGTTGATTGATATATTCTGTGTTTAATTTAATTTTACGCAGATAGGGAATGAAATTGCTAAATATTTTAACTCTAAACCCATTTTAAACTTTTCAATTTTCTTAAAAGAGACACCAAATGATTAAGTACATCGGCTTAATGATAAAGGATTTGTTTTTTTTCTCTTAAAATTTTTAAATTTTGTTGTAGGTTTCACAAGGAGTCCAATTACAATTTTCTATTCGAAGAAAGACTGAAATGTGTTCCAGATCTTCTTTTCAGTGTTTCGATAAAAGAGGCTGTTACAACATCAACAACATATGTGATGGTGTATTTGACTGCGAAGACCATACTGATGAACAAAATTGTTTAACATGTAGAACAAATTACACTGTGTGTAATAATGAGGATCGGCCATACTTACAAAGAAATTGTTTTGATCCAGAGCTGCATCGGTGTGATGGAATCCTACATTGTCGTACGGGCGAAGATGAGTTAAGTTGTGGTAGGGCAAACGTCTTTACTATTTAATATTTTTATAATAAAATTTGAAAGAGTAAAAGAATTTGATTTCAAAGATCTTTAGTTCAAAGGCGACTCAAATTAAGGGTTTATGGCAAGAAGGTACTTGACCTGTGTTGCATTACTGTACAATAGCAGTTTTTTTTAATAACAACTATTGTAATGTAAGTTTTTGTAATAGATAAGATGATTACATATAGAGTATGGTTCATAACTGCTGTCAGTTTTATTCTGTGGAGGTTGAGTGTGAAGATGCAATCTTCAAATTAAAAATTATAATTTCTTTACTAGAAATCGATATACCTAATTACTAAAATATTAAAAGTTCTATTCGCTTTAAAGATTTAAAATTAAAAAATTGAATAGATGTCATCAAAGTTATTGCAGGACATTTAAATAATTTTAAATTTTAATAATTTTACAATAATTTGAAGGTATTGAAAGAAATCCATGTTTATGCTACTTGTGATTTCAAATTTACTTGCTTATGAACGTTAAATCACTGCAACTATTATGTAGTTTTTTTTATATTCTTTCTCGAACTGTCAGTATTGCAATTTACTTTCGGCTTAGACCGCGTCGTCATTTGGGAACTACTCTCAGCATAATCAGGTAAGGACCGACCTGTAGCTTGTCTGCCTTTGCAAGCATTTGCTCGAGAAGTATGAGCAATATTTGTTCGTAGGCCCTGCCTGCCTAAACAGGCCCGTGTGCTTAGATTATTTAAATATTGGTAGTTTTTTTTGTTGTATTTTTTATAATTGCCAAGTAAGAAAACTTCCAAGCAATTTAGATGGTAGAATAATTTGCTTTTAAAAAGAAAGTAATGCTAATGATATGTAATAATTAATATGGTTTCATTGCAGTGGATCAGTGTAAAAATCAAATTCAATGTGCAAACAAAACAGGCTGTTACACCCTCGACCAACGTTGTAATGGAATTTTCGATTGTGAAGATCATTCAGACGAAGTACACTGCCACAGCATTAAATGCGAACTTCTGTCTAATACATCTAACTATTTTGTTTGCAAAAATGGATGGTGTATTAGAAAAATTCAACTTCATGATGGAATAAATGACTGTGATGATGGTAGTGATGAACTTTCTGTTATTGTGGTACGCATGTTATATAACTTTAAAATTATAAAACCAATTGTTAATTATTACATTTTGCAGTCTAAATGTGCAGTATTTCAAAATTATTGTAAATTGAGCTTGCTTACGACCACTATTTTCTATATGACATAACCATCTTATTCTTTGGGCTTTGGCGTACTGGGTTATTTCTGTTCTTGTTACTATTTTGTTCTGGTTCCCATTTTCTGTTATTAATGTCCTTGTCCTTTTTCTTATTTCTAGTGTTTTTCATTACTTAATTTTTTTATATCTTCGGAGCGGTTTAAGGCATTATTTAAATTTGGTATAATATATTAGAGCGTTAAATAATTATTTTTTTAAAACAATTAAACATTGACAATGCTACACACACGTTAAAAGTGAATAATTTTTAAGTTGTCATTGATGTGATAATAAATTACCTTCAGCTATTTAAAATTCACAATTGGGTGTTTGTTTTGTTTTTTAGATTTTTACATTTCGAATTCGAAATTTTGACGGAAATACACGTTTTGGACCTCCAGGAACTTATAAAAAAGAGGTTTTTAAAAACTAAAAACTCCCAAACGGATGGTCAGATTTCAATGAGGTTTAATGTGGGGGTGTATCAATACTGTTATCGGAGAAATAAGTTTTTAAAAATATCTGAAACTGGAAGCGGAAGTTAGATATGTTTTTGGTAGCATTTTTTGTGGAAATTAACAGTAATTTCTAAATCTAAAATGGAAATCTTAGAAGACCTTAAGGCAAATTAAATAAAATTTTTTCAAATTTCTTAGCTTCAAAATGGCGACTGCTACAATTTTTTTTAAATTTTGATTTGAATTTCTTATTATCAGGATCAAATTTTTTATCACGATAGCCCTGTAGATATACAATTTTACTGTGGACTAAAATTTTTGAAAAGATGGAATATATGAAGTGCAAAAAAACATGTTCAAAATTTTTTAAGTTTTCAAAATAATATGGCTGAAACGCTTGCCACACGATTTTTCTAAGATTTGGTAGGCTCATAAAGCTATAGATTACCTACAACTTTGTTCCTGTCTTGGTTCGCTAATTTCTTTGTGACACCTTGTATGAATTTCTGAAAATTGAAAGATCCTAACCATTTATTTAATAAACAGGGGACAATAAAACGTTTCTGTTTTAACTAAATTGCTCATGAGTACACTAAAGTTCACACCTTAATTTTTAAGTATAGCCATGTTTGGGCGGATCAATTTCCCTCCACCCATTTTTTGACGAACAAATGTTTCCTTGTGTTTTTGGTTTTTTTTTAATTTCAAGGAATTTTTTTTCAAAAAAATCAAAAAATTGATTTTTTCTCGTTAATGAAATTTTTTTTTTCGTTGTAATGGTATGCCGCACTAGCGAATCTATTGCTTACGGCGCGCCCGGATTATTTATTATTTACGAGTTTGTTTGCGTACAGCAGGGAGACAAGTCGGAGCGAGTGGAGTGGTCTGAACAGTCGTTGAACGGTATAAAATTATATAAATCTATACTTTTGCAAATACCATACAATATCTAAAGTATAAGAAAGTCTAGGCGACGTATTACTTTCATTTAAAAAAAATTAGATTCACCTTTTTCACGTTATGAATTATTGTGTTATTAATTAAAGCTTATCAAGTAGCAAGTATCCTGGTAGCAATTGTTTTGAGTTTTTATTAAAATTTGTTGTTATAAAACAACTGGCAGTTACTTGCACTCCAATAAATTATTTATTCGACATTAAGCACCAGAAACAAAGTTATTTATTGTTTCTGTAAAATGGCAGTTTATTACACATTTAGTGAACTTCTTTTTCTGTTGCTTAACATCAAATAAGTAATTTATTTAGGTTCAAACGGCTGTCAATTGTTTTTCAGCAACAAACTTCAACCAAGCTTAAAACAATAATTACTATTAGTTGATTCAATGAGTTTTAATTTGTAACGTGAAAACAGTAGCTGTAATTAAAAATTGATAAAAATCGGTCAAGGGGTTTCAGCGATATATGGAAACAAGCTCACCCACCCACCCACAGACAGTCATGTTTTAAAAGCCACTGTTTTGGGTTCCTTGGACTCTAAAATGTGTATTTCCGTTAAATCTGACGTTCTAAAATTTGCATGAAATCATAACTTCTTTTATTTTAGTAGAAGCATGAGAAAGTAAAAAAATATAAAAGAGATTAAAACCCCTATTTTTAATTCTTGAATAGTGTTAGCTAATTTATTTTTCTTTACATCAACCAAACATCTTAAGAAATAATTCAGTGTAAACTTCTGAGAAGCCTCGAATTAACCGGTTGACGTTATTGTATTGATTTAAAAAAAATTACTAGCTAATGCTTTTTTAAGTCTTAATTAACCATTAAGTACAACATCCCAAATTTGAAAATTGTGTCAAACTATTCTGAAGATTTAAAAAAAGTTGATTATTTTCCTTGCTTCTTTAAAAGGCTATAACTCTGTAGCCCTTATTTTTTTGTGTAAGTATATTAAGCTAAATGTATATTCTCCACTCCAGCAAAATCCAGTGTATGGCCATTTCATTAGGTTTAAACATAGTAGTTATGTCTATAATTTGATTGTTTCCAATTCCAATATCAAATTTTCCAGTTTTACGATTTTGAGAAATAATTTGAAGTACGACAAATTAGTACTTGAAATGTTTTTTTTTCATTAGTCTAAATGTTTAAAAATTTAACTATGCTTTTCAACCACCTTGAAATAAATTAATTTCTTAAGAATGTTAAAATTTAGTTTCCTAATATAATGTATTTTACAACTTTTTTTCTTTTATAGAATAACTTTCCAGTGGTAGTATTCGCGTACGGACCACTCCTAGTAATAGTATTATTTCTGACAAGTAAATGGTGGCGTTCTGGAAAGAATCTGCTGTGTTTCCGTAAACAACTTACGACAGAACAAACGCCAAGTGAAACATCTGTGTACCACCGTGAAACAAAATGTCCTACACGAAATGCTGGTACACAAATTTCAAGGCCAATTGTGTCTTCTGAACGTATTTTGGAATCTTTTGAATCAGTTTTAACAAATTCTACAAGTACCGAGTCTTTTCCTTTATTTCAAATTGGTAGTTCTTCTGCTTCATTGATGCAGTCTTACACAACTACTTCCAAAAGCGATGAAGAGTCTCATGAAGGTATCTATCACACTATCAATCCTTCAGTTATAGAAAAACGTTCAAAAAATCACGTTTATAAAAAAGCATATAATACTCCTGGAACAGTGAATCGTTTCAAAAGTTGTGAATTGTGGATCTAAGTTTTTGCAACTACATTTTCCAAATCATCTTTAATGTAGGCGAAACTATTTCATATTGTAATTGCAAGCACTTTTGTTTTTCATAACTGTGCCATCCTAAATGAAAGGTGGTCGTTTTATTGGCACATAATAGCCAAACTTTTAAAAGAACTTTTTAGTTTTCTTTCGTTTAGAAAATGAAAACTTGAGGGACCAAGAAGAAAATATTTTCTCACATACATTGTTATAAAATTTGTACTTCTTGTTTCACAGCTAAACTAATGGCAAGCTTTATGTGATTCATTTTTATAGTAAACCCCATTTTTATATACAGCGAATACCAATTTAGGTGGAATGTTACAATTTAGTTCAGAGATTATCAAATAGTTGTATATTATGTCCCTAAGAGCATTTTATTACTTGCAGTCACTTTAAATGGAAAGATAACATTATTTTACATCGCCTGTTGTCAATTTATTTGAAAATTTAATTAATGCGACTCTTTTGCTTTGACACAAAAGCGGTACAGTTTTTGCCCCCCACCCTGCTCCTTAGAAATGGCATTTTTTTGTAGCTCAATATTAAAAGTACACTTTGCATTGTCTACTCATTTTTAAAACCTCGTATAATAAAGTGTAATATAAATAATTATTAACTGATTAAAATTTAAAAATCAATGTTCGAAGAAGAAAAAAAATTGCGGAATATAGAACCAATTCCATGTTGATTTTAGGAAAAAATTATGTTTTATGCTACTATTCGCACAACATGTGTAATTTGGGTTGTTTGTTGTGTAATAGTTTCATAAAACATTCAATGAGTTTCTTGATCTGTTCCTAAAATGAACATAAACTTTTCCCTATGTTCCGTAATCTTGTGGACACGTCAGTAGTGTTGCGGTATCAGTATAACCATGTGCATGCGCATGCTTGTGCTGGCGATCATATGACTACAACTCCAGAAGTGTAAAACAAGGAGACGGAGTTAAATAAAACAAAACATGTGGAAAGTTTCGAGTGTAAAAGCGAAACACTTTCTCAAAATTGGGACATTTTGGCGTCCCGCCAGCTTTTTCGACAAAATCGGGATATGGACCTTAAAATCGGAAGTGTTCCTCCAAAGTCAGTACATAGGTCACTTTAAATTTAATACAAATAAAGCTCTAATTAAATTTATGTAATAATAGTCAAGCCAATTGTGCATTAGCGCAGATGTCGTTATGGCGCTGATGAGATGATTTATTTGTAATTACTGTAAAAGACGATCAGGTTGATATTATTTTATTCAAAAGGAATAGTTCTTATTATTTAGTGCTACATACACAAATAATCAGGGTAAATATAAAAAGCTAATGATAAACTTTTTACGCCTAATTAGGTATAGTTTAAATCATTTTGGTGTTAATACTCAAATTTAATGTTTACTTTTAGTAATTTTGTTGAATGACAGTACAATTTAATGTAGTTCTATATTTTCTTCTGCTGTAAAAAGTTGATCGGTAGTTTTTATGTTTCACTTGATTAATTTTGCTGTATAGTATTTAAAAATTAAAATTATATATTTTAAATAAAATAAAATCAACCTGATTGTGTCTTTTTACAATAATTAAGAAATCAAACAAAAATTGGATCTCATCACTGTTTGAACTTAAAGCATAGAAACCAGATTTTTTACCAGAGCGCCATGGGTACTAAGGCTTTGCAATGCACGAGTGGCTTCATTATTAATTATTTAGAGCCTTATTTGCATTAAATTTTCAAATAAATTGCCATTAGGTGATGTAGAAATTGTTATATTTTGATGTAGGGTGACTGCAAATAATAAAATGCTCCTAATGACGTACTATACAACTGTTTGATAATCCCATGCTAAACTGTAATGGTTCCCCTAAATTTGAATTCACTGTATTTACATTTTAATTTAAATATTTGTCTTGGGGGAATTTAGATTTAAGTTCTGACGAAGCAGTTAACCTTTTTGCTGTGCAGTATAAATGACACACCTGGTACTCCAGTGCGCCTCTCGTCACCGAATGCTAGATAAGTCGCTTCAAGCATTAGATGGAAATAAATAGTAGCAACTTCATGTAATTGTTCAAAACTAATGTACACCCATGCAAACAGAAAAAAACATAGTTTTGTCATTTGAAAAAACATTTTATGAAAAAGAAACTCTTTATGTAAAAATAAAATTTACATTAAAATGCAAAGAACTTATTGAAATCATGCAAAATATGTAATCTAATTGCAAACTATCTTCATAATACTACATCTGCATATCATCTGAGCAGACACTGCGAGTATTGCTATTAATCAACCATATAGTTTCATACTAGCATAATATCACTTGTTAGATACCCGCTTTGCGCAGGTATGGTCAGAATCGCAATATATATTGACGTTCGATTTAAGCAACAATGAAATGAAAATTATATTGTTAAATTTTTATGAGTTAATCTGCTTTGAGCAGCAAAAGGGTTAAAGCTTGTATTTTTTAGCATTAAAGTGTTACCATATTATTAGGTGTTTTGTTGTTACATAGCTTTGCGATAAAGTTACAGTTACGAGTTGATATTGTTTGTATTATATATAGAGAAATAAAAGTTTTTTGTAAAATGTAAACATTTGTTGCAATTAATTTGCTTTAATTATTTTTCCCTCACCTAAGTCTGCAGGAAATGTTAATTATTTTAATACTAATTTTTGATAAAGTATAGGGTAACTTTCAACGATTTAACTGTTCCGACAACAGTGTTGTCTTAATTATTTATAAACGTTCGCATTAACACACTTTAAAATTAAAAGTAATTTACTTTAAAATTTTTCAATTTGATGTAGGGTGTGATATACCAAACGTTCAAATGACTATGGTTTTTTGTGCTTTTCAAATTGTTTTTTAGAAATTTAAAATGGACAGAGGTACGCTATGAAAATAAAACCAAAACTCATGTTTTCTTACGCTTAAAAAGCTTTTTTTCGCTACAATAATATAAAATTTTCACACTCTTACATTACAAAAATTATGAAAGTTTTAAGTCATCGAAACGAGAAAAAATCTATCTTAACAGTTCAAGAAAATGTTTATAGTGCCATTTAAAAAAAGTATCAATGATGTTACTGGTTACTTACGTAACGGCACAGAAAATTTTGGAACATGGCATATGGTAGGTTTTAGGCATCAAACAACCTTCATTAAGTGAAAGAATTAATATTATTATTAATAATTTTGAAAATAGGTATATTGGGTGACATTTTCTAAGCGTATGAAAATAAGAGTTTTCATTGTACACCTCGTTTCATTTATAAATTATATAAAAAAAATTTTTTAAAACAACACCATAGTAATTTGAACATTTGGTATAAAGAAATACTATACAGAAATAACAAGAAGGAATGGTTGCCAGCAAAGATCACTGAAAAAACACCAGAAACCAGATCATTCAAGATTAAAACACCAGAAGGCAGAACCTACAGAAGAAATTCCTGGTTCCTTAGAAAAACAAACCCAAAACCAACACCTACAATAGTGGAGCCCCCAGAAGGACTTAAATGTAAGATGACGCAGAATTGTGATACTATTTAGTTTTAGACTGTATTAGGTAAATTGTTACCGTGTATAAAAAATATGGAGTATGATATTTGCTCACTTCAATACCTATCGTAAATCAAAACAAACGTCAAGTGTAGGTTATGTTGTCACTCGCGTGATGTAATCTTTTTAAGTGAGTTAATCGTAAATATTTGTATATTGACACTGTATAAACAACAATTTCATGTTATTAGTGAAATCGATTTTATACACCCGCATAAGTAGACCATACGTTATGTCATGTTGAAACAGACAGTTTACATCTGCTTTTAAGTGTTATCAGCTTTTGATGGACTTTGGGCACTTGTAAAGATATCTTTGACTTCTTTCCAGTTTCAATAGAACAGTAGTCGTGTTGATTATCTTACTATCAATAATACAAGGCGGTGTGCATGCAAGTGTTATAAGTTAATGTGTTTGTGCTTCTCGTTAAAAACTATTCCATTATTTCGAGACTAATGTATTTATGAAATGAATGTGAATTATGGAAACTGATTCACCTAATCAAGATTCTGATGAAGGGGTTGAATTATCACCAACCGGGGGTAAGTGGAATGACATTTCATTTATATGTGTCTCTCCGTTGCACTTTTATACATTTTGCCCTGATTTGCTCTTGCAGAAATTATCAGTTGTTTTACTTATGCAGTTGATAATTTTAATTAGAATGCATAGGTCAATTTTTAACTTTGTTATGATTGTGGTCTTGTTTACAAATGAAATAGTAACTTTTGGTTTCATTTTGTACTTTTTTTAAATGTTATGTAGCTTAACAGTAATTAATGTGTTTTACTATTAACATTCTCTTTCTAATAGCGAATATTATGGTAAGTGTCTAGACTAGAATAATAATTATGTGGTCTGTTTACTTATACTTATGATGCAAACAAGGGGCTATGATTAGTTCCGATAGCAGCAATATTATGTATACAATATGCTTTATTGCTGTGTACACCGAAAGGGTTCCTCTTTAGAAAACTTGCTTTATTCTTGAGAGTTGATTTTTCATAAAACTTTTGGCTGTCTACCTGACCGGTACCGGCTGCCACTGGTATTTTAGCATTTTGTCTTCGCAAGCCTGGTGGTGCAAGTGTAACAGTAGCTTGAAATGCGTTTTGGGGCCTACTTTGTTGGTGGTTCAAATCCCCGTCCTGGCAACTTTTTTTTTATTCTAATGCTTTTTTAATTATTGTGTACATGGCGGTCTGCTACTGTTTATGTCCCTAGGATGTTTTTAGGGATAGGTGTAGCGCCGTTGGGTGCTGCAAGTGTAGACGGTCTGAATGTAGCGTTTCCAAAACTGGTCAGCTAGTCACAGCAAAAACTTTTACTGAAACGGGATACTTTTTTATTCTTCAAAATATTTAATTTAAGTTTTTTTCTTGCTAAAGAAAGTGCAGACCTCACAACAGGTCCCTATTTTCGCTAAAATTCCCTAATGTTTAAAAAGGTCCCTAAAATCCCTATTTTTGTAAGTTTGTCTCTAAAGTTCCTAATTTTACAGTAGGGCACATTCAATAATGTGCATAACAAATAATTGCGCGAACTTCTCTTGTTGTATTTCAGATTGTGCAGATTTGTAAGTTGTTAACACAAGCTTACTGAAACAGATTTTGTTTTAATTGGGTAGTTTAGTCGATCTGTAGTTCTAATTATTTAGTACTTCTTTAGCTTATTTTTGGCTTATTTAATATAGAAATTTTGATTTTTGTGTTTGTGTTTGTGCTTGTCGTTTAAGTTAGGTAATTAATTGTAACTAAATACCTAATTTACCGCTTTACAATACTTACATCACTTCTTTATATAATTTTGTTATCTTGAAATTACAGAACCAGGCTATGTAGCAAAAGTTGTAACGTAAAGAACGGTATTTCTTATATCTATATAAAACATCAGTTTAATTACAATTTCTTTTATTTATTGGCTTACATTTTGTAGGAATTTTGTTAACAACTTGTGTAGTATCTCAAATTCAAATTGTTGCGTGTGACATATTCCATATGGAAACACACATGTGTATTTCCATTGTAGGTACCTATGATATATTATATAAAAATGGACCTTGGTCAGGTGCTATAATCATTAAAATGTAAATTAGGAATAGTATGCATATTAGGGTTATAATTAATCGGAACTTGTGTGTGGGAACAGGTTTTAAGTAATTCCATAAAGTGAGTGGCACATGTTGCTTGCTGTTAGTAACAAAAATTATTTTTTTTTTACTTTTATTGATTAAAGAACCAGTAGGGTTTCGTTTACAGTATTGAATTGATTATTACATCATCGAAATTAAAACTTGTGCTAAAATTAGGTACCGATTTAGTTTTCTCTAACTTCTGGTTCGAAATATTTTTAGTTATTTTGGAGTTCATTGTACACTTGTAAAATTTTTAAAGATTAACCATGGAGTAACCTATAAATAAACCTGCTTTATTTTTATTAGTACTATGTAAAAAAATAAAACTTGTGTTTATTTGGAAATAGTCCAGAGTACATAACAATTACACATTAACCTACTACAAATTAACATATTATTTATTTTCAACAGAATTGTGAAGTCTAGGTAACCTTAAATAACATACTAAAAATCCCCAAATACTCCAAATGCTGGAACATACAAAAATTTTCTTAAATAATGTAATCACAAAAACGAATATTTGGTATCCGGTTGCGCAGCTGGATACCGGATTATCTGGCATAAAAATGGCAAAAACCTGCAGTTTAACATCCAATCCCAACGACTAATACCAACAAAGGTTTTAGACATGAAGACCTCACGGTTGCCTACACCGGATTGGGCAATTTAAGTGGCGGGTTGCAGCATAGACTTTTATTTTTGCAGCTGGGAGTCTAACCTTAGACCTTTAGCGTTAGAGGCGAGCGCTCAACTTCTTAGCTACCGCCGCCACCTCCTCCTCGTTATTAAACCAAATTTCTAGACAATTTTATCGTATTAATATTGGTTGCATTCGGACAAGAAGGGTTAGTCAAACGTTGCTATGCAGTTTAGTTGATTTTGTTTTTGATACTGTTCTACAGCGTATTTACAGCAAAGCAGAATGTGATTTAATTTTACAAAAGGCAAGGATATAAACAAGTTTACTGTACTGGAATTCTCGTTTAGCAACAACTGACATATATCCAAGGTCTATTTTCAAAGTTAGGAAGGTCTTTAGAGCAAATTAAAGTTTTTTTTTCGAACTTATCAACTTAAAAATGACGGTTGTTAAGATTTTTTTAGCGCCTCATTACTCAAAAGTTTGTTGACAGATCGGGATGTAGTATTGTATCGCAATAGCCCTATAGAGACATGATGTTACTGTGCACTAAAACAACAAATTTTGAAAAAGTAAAACTATGAAGTGAACAATGTATTTTCAAAGTTTTGGACATTTCCAAAAAAATATTTTAACCCTTCGTTTCATGATTTTTTTAATTTTGAAAATTTTGGTATCTTTTTATGTTGCAGATCATGGGAAAAATAATAAAAATAATCTAAGTTTAATTTTAGTTATTTTGTTTATAAAAAAAGATTTGTTGCAAATATGCAACATTATGTATATGCCATGCAATATTTTACTTAAATGAAATTATTCATGAAATGACTTGAAACAGTTTTTGTCCTTTGTCAGGCACAAATACACTCCGCACTTTTCACATTTGAAGTGGGTGAAGCCTTTGCAGTGTGGTAACTTGCATCTTTGTCTCACTTTTTCATACTTTATCCAGTGGGAACTTTCGTCCATTCTTACGTTTTTCGGCGGAACATGAGCTGCTGGTCCCTTAAGACGTTTAGCAGCTAAATCTTTTTCTACTTGGGAACTTGGTCTGCCTTTCCTTTTTAAATTGTTGACCCCCATAAGGCACAAACATTCTGCAACTTCTAATCGAAATTGCCACTGATTCAATGTTTTGACGGCTGAGGACTCGCCTTGTTCTTTTATTGCCCTCTTGTATAAAAGCCAGGCATTTATTGTGGTTACATCTAGTAAGTGAAAAAATATTCTTAGGTACCATTTCTTGGAACGAAGTGGTATTTTATATCGACCAACAAAGCTATCAAGCAAATCTACCCCTCTCATGTGTTTGTTGTATTCGGTTATAACATTTGGGCGATCAATTTCTATTTTTTCCTTCAATTTTCTGTCGAATGTTTTGCCTTTTGTAACAGGTAATTCACCATGACAAGAAGAAAACATATTTACCACTTTATTATCTTTCCAAGCAACTAAACTTATAGCATAGTAATTATCGCAATATAATTGGTGATTCATATTTCTTGGTATCACTCGAGCAAGCCGTACAACAACATTTGCACTTGCCCCTAAATCAGGTTCTCCTTCTTTTAATTTGGTAAAATAATGGTTAGAACCATGGTAAATTTCAAAATTGTAAGAAAAACCGTCAGTTCCACACAACACAAACAATTTAAACCCCCACTTATGGGGTTTCATAGGATTGTATTGTTTTAAATGGTGATGAGCTTTGGTAGCACAAATCTGCTCGTCTATAGATAATTTGTGCTCTACAGGAACTGAAGCAAACCGTTTACAAAGATAGCCAAGAAGAGGTCGTAATTTGTGTAAGCTATCAAACTTTTCATGATCGCGTTCCAACGTCGTTTCATTGTTGTTGAAATGTAAATTTGATTTTATGGCTTCAAACTCGTTGATAGTCACATTATCTCTAATATTTGGTATTCCGATATCATGTCTCCAATAGCAACGTGTTCGTGGTAGTTTAGATATGGACATATATAAACAGACTCCTAGAAATTTTTGAATATTTTGTACAGACATATTTATTGGTTTGTTCGGATTTTTTTGAACGGTAAACAGATTGCTTTCTTCTGATATGTTTTCTAATAATTCATTCGTAAAAAAATATTTGAAATAATTATACGGGGTTTCTAAATCAAACAATTCTTTTGAAAGATTAGATTTACCTTTAAATGCTAGTGAGTCATCATCAAGAACCAAATGTCGCTTTCTCCAAATAATCCTGTTTGCCAATTTTTTTGTCACATCTGTAAATGTAGAAACTCCAAGGTTCTCTTGCTCTTCTTGCTCTGTCTCTACTTGCTCAATGTCATTAGATGGTCCAGCTTCGGTTACATCAACAACATGTTCCAAATAAAGAACAGCATCTGAGCGTTGCTCAACATCGTCTTGTAGACTAGATTGGTCCTCTTCATCAATGTCGTCCTGGTTTTCTGATGATGGTAA